>JAMXBD010000368.1:600000-1087410 GCA_024138025.1 Combretum micranthum
ACGAGGTTGTGTACATGGCATGTTCTTTAGCAGTCTCTTATTGTGAAAAACTCAAAGAGAAACACTACTGGATACATGCAGTCATGTACCAACCATGTTTTTCTAGAAAAATGCAAATTCTTCCCTCACTGAGGTACACGACTTGAAACACGGGGTCGTATTCCAATCGTGTACTTTTGGAATACTAACTAATTCGTCTATTCTCCTATATTTCATACTTAACCCAATTCTATATGCTTTAAAACACATTTTGAATCCCAAAATTATATCCAAAAGCTAATAATCATTCTTATTTCTTCACAAAGGTATTTACGCACAAAATATCCGTCTATTTCGTATATACTTATTTGAAGATTGAACTTTAATTAAAGTATACCATATCTTGATGACAATCTCGTAATCCACTATTTAATTCCCTAATTACAATTCTTTTAGGATCTCTTTCTCCAGAAATCTCCTTCACTTCTCACTACTCTTCTCTGCAGAAACAACAACGTCAATACTATAATCATTCCGATCTAATACGCACGTATCCGACTGTCAAAACATACCAGTATGAGGATAAACTTTACTTACCATATGTTCCTCTAACAATTTCCCAAGAATCAAAGCTTGTCTTTGGAGAGGAGGAGTAGGATTTTGTTGTTGTTATTGAAAAAGACAAGAAAGAGCAGTTACTATCTATATGGAATCTTATACGTTAGATTTAATCAACGTATTCTTTTAAACTTAAAAGGTTATTTACAAAACTACTCCCTTTCTTTAAGTTGAATTCCCACTCTGCGTTCATTATATTTTATTTATTTTTAGGTTATTTCAATACATATACAAAATTATTGAAATATTTTACTAGTTCTTTCATCAAAATAAAAGCACTTCTCACGAGGGGCCGTAGGAGACCAAAATCGATAATTTGTTCTAGAGGGGTTCATTAAATTTTTACAATAGCTAGATAGTTATGGCACTTAAGTCGTTTAAACAAACTGATGAAGGGACAAATAATATATGCATAACTCTGCTAATAATCAGCAGTTATAGCATCGAAATACGTTTGGCTCACATGACCACAAGGAAATTGGGCTTCAAAACGTGAGCTCTAACGATCTGTTTTCTTGTACTACATATTTGCCTGAAAACAATACTCAAAGTGCTTCCAAAAATAAAAATATATGATAACCAATTTACAACAATAAAACAATTGCTTTGATAACTCTGGAACTCCATCATCCAATATATGACATGCAATGATGTGAAATGGTTTATCTATCATAGATAATTGCAATTAACTCCCCCAAATTTAACCTAAATGTTTACTTCTTTTAATTTTTATGGGCTGTAAACAAGACACATAAACTTTAATAAATTGGCCAGGACAAATATTTTATTTTTGCATTGAGATAGAAATTTTGGGTGGCGGTTTTCAAGTTTTGGGAATATATGCCAATTTATTAAAATATAACGAAACCATTTATAACATTTGAATATTCAAGATATGTATTTATACAAGTATAAAAAGTGTAGGTTTTTTTTTTTCTTTTTGCATTTCCTCTTTTATTTAGTTATTTTTATCTTTTCTTTTTGCCATTTCTTTTGAGCTTATTATTTTTATTATATTACTCATTAAACATATTTATCAATATTATATTACGAAATCAACTATATAGGGCTAACCAAAAGCTAGCAAATTCATGGATAAAATATAAAGTAATTAACCCTTAAAAAATTTATAGAGCTCCTTAATAATTAGGGATAAAATGTAAAAATTCTTAAATTAGGATTTACTTAATATATGCTTAAAAACATTTAGTCCATTAATATCGTCATGCTTATAGGTAGCCATAATAGCTCGATCATAGGAAAAAAATATTCATTAGTAATATATAGCACAAATAAGCTTTCTAAGCCAATTAAGTTTGAGGAACCATTTGTTTATCATCACTCAACTTGTTTCTTTTCCTGGTCTTCATCCATCTGATTTCTTCAACTACAGCCCAGTCTCCGTGTTGCTTCTATAACGTTGGGAACTTCACAGATAATAGTGCCTACCAATCACAACTACATTCCATATTATCCTCTTTTCCCTCCATAAACAGCATAAATTATGGAATTTTCAATGCGTCTAATCAAAACACCGACACCCCTAATGTTATGGGCGTATGCCGCGGTGATCAACGGACTGAGGCCTGTCGAACGTGCCTTAACACCACCGCTTATGGTCTAAGACAAAACTTTTCGAATCAAAAGGAAGAAATCATGTGCAATGAAAACTGTACCTTGCGATGCTCAAACAATTCACTACTTGAAAAAGCTGTGACATTGCCCCAAGTTTGGGTATACAGTATGGAAAACGTGAGCAACGCAGTTACATTCAACCAGGCTCTAGGAGACCTGTTAGTTCCCTGCGAAGGGAGGATGCGTCCGTTGGGTCGCTGCGTAAATTCGCGGTGG
Source organism: Combretum micranthum (assembly GCA_024138025.1). Lineage (NCBI taxonomy): Eukaryota > Viridiplantae > Streptophyta > Magnoliopsida > Myrtales > Combretaceae > Combretum > Combretum micranthum. The sequence continues at coordinate 602,449 of JAMXBD010000368.1, forward strand.
CTGAAAAGAATGCCAGTGATTTCAACACGATTTACGCATAGGTGCAGTGCTCGCCTGATTTGTCTGAAGAGCTATGCTCGGATTGTCTTGTTGAGGTTGTTTTACATTTAGGTAATTGTTGTTCTGGGAAAAGTGGTGGTAGGATGATTATGAGTCCTAGTTGTGATTTGAGGTCCGAGTCAAACCGGTTTCTGGATGTTGTTGAGCCCCTTCCTTCGCCACCATCACCGGCAACCTCACCATCTCCACCAGATATCAATTTGCCGCCATCACCATCTCCACCAGGTACCGTATTACCAAACTGGTGGGATCAGGATTTCCCACTGGTGTTATTATTAGGGACAAATCCATCATCTAGTTTTAGTCTTTTTCACAAGATTTTGTTCTTACCGTTTTGTCTTACGTTGGTAATATGATTTGGTTCTAAATTATAATTTCATAGACGGGATTCTAATATTAAGAATACTCGGAGCAAATTATTTATTTTATTCAACTGAAACGGCTTTGAGTAATCAATTTTTTTTTTTTTTTAAAGAGGTCCATCTTACAGATTTACCTTACGTATGATGTTGCCTCATTTTTTAAGAAGCACAAGTGAGGGATCAACCTCCACCACCTGGTTTAAGTAGATGGTGGAGCGTTAAAATGGCTAAAATAGATATTAATATTATACTTTAAGTGTTGAAATATTGATCTCTTATTAAATTACTTAAATATTCATTCACCTATTTGAACCTGACAGAAAAAGTTGATCTTTTATTTGTAATTTTTTATTTTTTTTTTCCTAAATTAAAAACCCAAAATATGAACCGAATAAATTTGATGTAAACAGGATGGTAATTTGAATAATTCACTATTCCACACAAAATGAATGAAAATCATGAGTGCAATAATACGATTTCTCTTTTCTTTTTTCTATTTTTAATTAAGACTTTCTACGTCTGCAACTTTCATATAAATCTATCCTATCAATATTCGAACCAAGTCCACATCTGTTCACTTCCACCATGTTTTACTTTTATGACAATCCATTAAGTAGCATCCAAATTTCCCAACCGAATTAACCAACATCAGCTAGAAGATAAAGTTCGGTCGTCACATATTTAGTGCATTTTAAATTTAAACTATTCATAGTCACAATCATAATTAATGTTGGGAAAAACTATACAAGTGTGACGCCTATTTTGACAATTTTGTAAACTCATGATATATGCATTTTTTATTTTTTCTTCTTCTTCTTTTAACAAAGAAACAAACCTGTGCTTGAACACTATAAGATGATATTAACAACTCAATGTTTGTGGAATTATTAAAGATCATCTAATTAATTTAATAAAAATTAAATTGATTCTAATAATAATAATATCATTAATTTATATAAAGAAAAAAAAATTGGACCTTAGCCCATTCCATTGATTACAAAAAAGCTAAGAGGTGGCTAGCCAAGAGAGATTTAATATGGTGGGAACCCAAGAAAGGGAAAAAATTAAAAAAAAAAATTGAAGGGAAAATTGCTTAATACACGTAAGGTCAGAAGAGAGAGATCTTAAGTGTTATAACATACCGTAAGTAAAAGCGTATAAGTCATATCTTATAAGGACCACGAATCTCTACCAAGTTAATAAATAGAATCAAGAAACTTACAAATTTGCATATAATTTGAGATTCTATTTTTCAAAAAGTTAGTGGAAGCATCACTTATAATGAGTAGTCTTACACCTCTTAATTTGTACTCGAAAGTAAGTTCAAGGTCTCTAGATTCCCCTTGTCGGTTAAGAAGGCATCCAGGAGCTCCATGCCTCATCAATTAGAACAGACCTAACCCCTAATTGAGAGATATTATTGGGTCTATTTGGATAGCTTTTTTCAACAGATAAAAACACTTTTTTCAAACCTTTTTTTTATAACAAATAAAAACAGTTAGTAGTTCTCATGAAAATATCAAATATAAATACAAAATTGCTACAAATTAGACACAATTATATATATCTTTTCGATACAGATGAGAAACAGATAATGATATGAGAAACAGACAAAGATCAAATAGATCGAATATGTTTGGTTACAATTTGGGTAAATATTGAGAATGATATATTAACTTCGACAAAATAAGCAAATGGGTAACTAGACTTTGAAATTAATCAATTTAGTACTTGAACTTTAAACTTGATCAATTTAATACTAAAATTACATTTTGTGAATGCTAACTAATATCATGGAGGTTGACGTAGCAAATAAGATAATGTTTATCACATAACTGTTATTCGTGCACAAAAAACGGTTTGTGATCTTCAAATACCTATTAATTATGAGAATACCTAGGTACTTGGCATAAAAAATCGAAATCTTACACAAGAATTCCAAATTTGGGATGAAGAGAGCAAAACAAGCTCAATAATTTTTCATTCAATCAACAAAAACTATCTATTCTCACCCTAGGACATATAGTATCTTTTGCCAAAACAAGCAACAATTTCCTAATAAACACATAGGAAGAAAATAGATAAAAAGACAAAACAAACGCTACAGATTGCATGCAAAACAAACTTAATTACCTATCAAAAGTTATGACATAAATAAAAATTTCCATAAATAGTAAAAATGTAGTTTTAAAGGTTTAAACGAATAAATTTGCATGAAAACCGACGTATGACACGAGTGAAGCTTGTGAGTTTTACTCGTTAGCTTGTTTTCCATTGAAATAGGTTCTTGCGATGCGAAAGTCAATAACAAATCAAAACAGCCACTATTAAATCCTATGACATTTTTCTAAGTAACCATGTGTTATTTCCATCATTGCATCATCCTCCTCAGGGTAGATAAAATTCACCCTCGAATTTTCCACTTTTGAATCATCACCGATGTAAGGGATGAGATGCTTAACATTAAACACGTTTGTAGTCTTGATATGACTAGGCAGCTTCAATTGGTAAGCATTGTGATCGATCTTCTCAATGATTCCTCTAGACTAATCTTCCAAGCTGGCAATTTGTTATATCCACCCATAAAGAATTTGTCTTTAGTAAGGATAGCCCAAACATAATCCCCCATAATAAACTCTGTGTCTCTTCTTTTTTTAACAAACTCTTTGTATCTGCCTATAACCCTTTCTAAATTCTCATGAACGGCCTTGTGAATCTCTTGCAAATTATGGACAATGTCCTTTGCCTTCCCATGAACTCAGGTTTTATCTAGTAATGCTAGCAGATCAAGTGGACCATGAGAATGGCAAAATACACTACTTGGAATGGACTGAACCCTATGATGTAATTGATTGCATGGTTATGTGCAAACTTTGCTTGACTCAGCTTTTGGTTCTAACTCTTCACATGATCAACCACTAAGCTTCTTAGCATATGACCTAAGGACCTATTCACCACCTTAGTTTTCCTACTTTTTTGTGGATGATAGGTACCACTTAAATTCAGCTAAGTATTGACCACCTTCACATGCTACACTAAAAATGGCTAAGAAACCGGTATCTCTATCAAAAACAATACTTGATGGCAATCCATGCAAACTCTATACTTCATGATAGTACAATTATGTCATACACACAACATTTGCAGTCTTCTTACAAGGAATAAAGTGAACCACTTTAGAAAATCTATCCACAACTACAAAGATTGAGCCATTACCACATTGTTTCTTTGGTAATCCCATCACAAAGTCCATGCTCACATTAGCCCATGGCTACGGAGGAATTAGCCATAACATGTATAACCTTGCATTTGTAGTCACCTCCCTGGACACTTGGTAGATTCTAAAATGCTGGACATAATGCTTAACCTCCTTGAAAATGGTCAGCCAAAAATAAGGTGCTTGTACCAATTAAAAGGTTCTCTCTCGACCCCGATGACCCTCTCTGATAATTGTCCTAAGACTCTTAATAATTGTGTCATATTGATCATTTTTTTTAAAGATATTTTATTGATCTACTAATGTGAAAAGGATATTTATTGAATAAATTTTTCATTTTAGGGTTAAATAAGGAGTAATTGAGCCTTTTAAAGGATTGATGGTGACAAGAGTGCATATTTGATGAAGTTTGGAGCTTTTATTACAAAGTCAAAAGTACACCACAAGGAGTGCACAACTAGTGTTCAATTGTTGGAGTGCAAGGTGAGGATTCCAGGGTATACAACCCAAGTATATGAATAATATACATTGGGGTCGTGTATGATTAATAAGCAAAGAATTTTTGCATTGTCATGTGTACACAACCCATGTACATGGGTTGTGTAGGGGGTCATGTACCTTTGACAAATTATAAATAACACTTTGTTTTCATTATTTTGCGATCCAATCATCTATATTTGATTCCTAGGCCTTAAAGAACGTATTTTGGAGAACTTTTCAAGGGAGAATTTTACACGAACATCGGGAGTCATAAATGATTAATTCAAAGAGTTTTATCAATCATGTTATCTTTAAACTCATCTAGATTTCATGTTTTAATTGTCTATTCCAAGGAAGAGTAGATTTTGTATGCCTTAGGTTTTGTGAAACCCTAAATAATGTTTTTAATTGCTATTGATTAATAAGAAGTTGATGTCTTGAGTTTATTCATGTGATATCATTATTCTTGTGATAATTTCTGGCCAAGATTATTGCATGTTTGATTCTTGTTAGTTAGAAAGAAATTTCAACTAATAGGATAAATCATCTATGAATAGAGAATTTGTATGTTTCACCTAAATATAGGGAGACTATGAATTTCTACATTAAATATCTAATCTTAATTAGGGTTTATAAATTTCATGCAATTTTACAATGGTGTTAGTGAAGGAAGACATTTTCACTATCTCATGTAGAATTAGTGTTATAGTATATTAATTAGAATTATTCTCATTTATTTTTTCCTTTTTTACCTTCCTTTATGTACATAAATATGTATGATAAGCATTAATAAAAGATATATAAAAAGTATTCGACTCACTTCTACATTGTATCAGAGCACCAAATTTTTTAGGGTTTTCTTACTTCCTCTAATTTACCCATATTCCTAAGGTTTCTCGTCTTCTTTTGCCAATCTGTGGATTGGGTTTGTAAGGATTTTGGTCATCGTCGTTATGTGGTGCTAGATTTGGGATTAATTGAGGTGTTAGTGATATTCGTGTAGGTTGGGTTGTTAGTCGGTGTTATGTGCAGGTTGGTATTCTCATTGGAATTAGAGTTTTTGGGTTTGCTATTGGTCGTGTTTGGTGTTTGCTGGTTTATTAGGTTTGCTACTGGCCAAGTTATAGTGGTGAAACTGGTTAGAGCATTTAAAAATCTCTAGTGTGAGCACTTTTTTGTTGGATAGTTGGCTAAAGCTTCTTGGAGTTTTTTTGGTATGTTTTCTTTTGTCGTTGGTGTATGAGTAGTGGGTTTGACATTCAGATTTTTGTTCTCTTAGTGATTGTTTATAAGTTAGTGCGGTATCAATATTTCTTTTAAGGTCAATTTTTTTTATATATTTTCTTTGGGAAAAACTAGTGGCCTTACGTTCAATTCTTGTCGTTGGTTTGATTTAAATGTTGTTTTGGATATTATTTCTGGTTAATAAGAATTATTGAAAGTTGTTATTGGTATCTATGGCTAACAAGTAGAATTGTAGTAGATGAAATAATAGGAGTCAAGATTCAAAGGGAGTTGAATATTTTTACTGTCATGAGCATGATCACACTAAGCACACATGTCCAAAATTACTGAATAAACCTCAAAAGTCTCATTTAGCTCATATTATAGCGGCTACTACAAGTTTATCTAAAATGACTATTATACTATCTGCAAATGAGTTTGCTAAGTATCGCTAGTATTAAGAAATAATAAAAAATTCATCTCGATTTATCATTACACTTGCTAAATCAGGTAATTAAGATAAGTGCCTTCTTTCCTTCACTTCATAGTGGCTCATTGATTTGGGTGGCCTTAATCATCTGACAGATAATTCTAGTATCTTTAACACCTTTAAGCGACATCCCTTGTCTTCCACTGTCACTTTGTTAGATGGCTCTACATCATCTATCATTGGCTCTAGTCTGTTCTCCTTATACCTTTATTTTCCTTGACTTCTATTTTAAATCTACCAAAATTTTCTTTTAGTCTAATATTAGTGAGTCAAATTACTCATAGCCTAAATTGTTAAGTCTCACTCTTTCTTGATTATTGTTTGTTCCAAGATCTTATGACGAAGAGGGTTATTGGAAAAAGATGTGTTTTAGGAGGCTTATATGTTTTGGATGCTTAGTTAGATGTTCCAAAACCCATTGCTACTCAAGTGTCCTAACTCCTTTTGAAGTACATTGTCGACTTGACAATCCCTCCCTCTTTGTCTTAAAGAAGTTGTGCTCTCAATTCCAAAATATGTTGTCTTTATAGTGTGAGTCCTGTCAGTTTGCAAAACACCTTCGTGAGTCTTACAGTCCTCGTATCAATAAGAGAGCTAGCTCTCCTTTTGAATTATTTCATTCTGATGTTTAGGGTCCTTGTCCAATAATGTCCAAAATTAGGTTTTGCTAATTTTTAACTTTTGTTGATGACTTTTCTCAAATAACTTGGCTTTATTTAATGAAAGATCGTTCTGAGTTGTTTTCCCATTTCGTTGCATTCTATGATAAAGTCAAAACTCAGTTGAATAGTGATGGACACATTTTGAGAAGTGATAATGCTAAGGAATATTTATTTGATTCATTCAAGACTTATATGGCAAAGTAAGGTATTAATCATCAAAGTTCATGTGTAGACACACCATCTCAAAATGGTGTGGCTAAGAGGAAAAATAGACACCTTTTTAAAACAGTAAGGGCACTTCTATTTCAAACTCATGTTCTTAAACACTTTTGGGCAGAAACTGTCTCAATGGCATGTTTTATAATTAATCATATGCCATCCTCGGTTCTTCAGGGTAAGATTCCTTATAGCATTCTTTTTCTTATAAATCCTTTGTTTCCTATTGAACCTCGTATATTTGGGAGCATATGTTTTCTTTTTTTTTTTTTTTTTGGATATTCGTTCTTGTGTTACCAAGTTAGATCCCAAGTCTGTGAAATGTGTTTGGGTTACTCTCATGTGCAGAAAGGATATCATTATTATTGTCCTAGTCTTAACAAATTTCTTGTCTGTAATGATGTTACCTTTATGGAACATTGTCCTTTCTTTCCTACTTCTTGTAAGGCTGTGGATAGTGAGAAGGAGAATGATCATTTATTGGTTAATCACACAAATGTACCTTCAACGACAGCACCACCATCTCCTCCTCCTCCTATATGTCACGTTTATACCAAACACCAACATCCTCCTATTACAAGTCCAGCACTAGTTTCTCCTTCGGCAATGGATCCACCATAACCTAGATCTTTCTATTGCTCTTCACAAAGGTAAGTGACAATGTACTTATCCTATTTCATCATTTGTTTCATATGATCGGCTATCATCTCCTTCTTGCTCTTTTGTTGCCTCTCTTAACCATATGTCCATTCCTTGTGCTCTTCATGAGGCTTTATCTCATCCTGGTTGACATGCAACAATGATAGATGGGATGAATGCTTTAGATACTAATAGTACTTAGCAATTGGTAAGTTTACCTATAGGCAAGAAGGCAATTGTGTGTAAATGCGTGTTTGCAGTGAAGGTTAATCCTGATGGTTCAGTTACTCAATTGAAAGCCTGTCTTGTTGCTAAGGGTTATGCCCAAACTTATGGAGTGGACTCTTTTGGTACTTTTTCCCTTGTGGCTAAAGTAACATCTGTTCGTTTATTTATGTCTATGGCAGCTACTCATGATTGGCCATTGCATCAACTGGATATTAAGAATGCATTCCTACATGCTGATCTTCAAGAGGAAGTCTATATGGAGCAACCACTCGAGTTTTTTTATTTATTATTTATTTTTTTTTTTATTAATTTTTTTTTGCTTAGGGGGAGAATGGTAAAGTTTATCATCTTCACAAATCTCTATATGGTTTAAAGCGGAGTCCTCATGCTTGGTTTTGCAAATTTAGTCAGATAACTGAAAAGTTTGGAATGACCAAAAGTAAGTTAGACCATTCGGTATTTTACAAGTTTGGTGTTATACTTCTTGTTTTGTATGTGGATGGTATTATTATTACTTGAAATGACACTATAAGAATATCATATCTAAAGGATTTTCTCCATAGTCAGTTTCATACAAAAGACTTAGGATCTTTAAAGTATTTCTTGGGAGTTGAGGTAATGAGAAGCAAGAAAGGTATTTTCTTGTCTCAACAAAAATATATACTTGATTTATTAGCTAAGACAGGAAAGTTAGGTGCAAAACCATGCAATACTCCAATGATACCTAATCTGCAACTTACCAAGGATAGAGAGTTATTTGAGAATCTTGATAGATATCGAAGACTAGTTGGAAAGTTGAATTATCCTATAATGATCCATCATGAAATTGCTTATTCTATTAGTGAGGTGAGCTAATACATGTTCTCTCCTATAGTTCATCATTGGGTTGCTTTGGAACATATCTTATGTTATTTAAAGGGCACTCCAGAACGAGGTATACTATACAAGAACCATGGTCATTCTCGTATAGAATGTTTTTCAGATGCAGATTAGGCTGGATCCAAGGAAGATCGAAAGTCCATTACTAATTACTATGTTTTCTTTGGAAGGACTTTAGTTTCATGGAAAAGTAAGAAGTAGAATGTTGTATCTAGATCTAGTGCAAAATCAAAATATCGAGCCATGGGTCGATCTACATGTGAAATAATGTAGATATACTAGATATTGTCTGAGATTGGGCTTTAGGTTTTAATACCGGCTAGGTTATGATATGTTAAACCAAGCTGCTCTTCACATCGCATCAAATCCAGTATTTCATGAGTGAACTAAATATATTGAGATCGATTGCTATTTTGTTTATGAAAAGATGCAACAAAACTTGATTTCTATAGGATATGTGAAAACTAAAGAACAAATAGGAGATCTGTTCACTAAAGCTCTAAACTAGCCTTGTGTTAATTATCGTTGTAACAAGTTGTGCATGATTGATATCTATGCTCCAACTTGAGGGGGAATGTTATAGAATAGGAATGTACATTAATTAGAATTATTCTCATTTATTTTTTTCCTTTTTTACATTCCTTTATGTATATAACTATGTATGATTAGTATTAATAAAAGATATATAAAAAGCATTCTACTCACTTCTATAATTAAGAACCAATTTACTTGAAGAGAGTAATTGGTTTAATTAAGAAATTGTATAGTTCAAGACTTAACTAATCATTAATTAACTCTTATCATGGCAATTAAGGTTTAGGGTTGATCAAAACCAGGGGCATCATTTGTGATTTGAATTAAAAGTCAAGAAAAGAGCCTACATTATTAGTTAAGGTTTGTCTACTAATTAGTTTAATTATTATTAGTTAATTAATATATTCAATTGACAAGGTAATTTAGATAGTAGTAAAGGAAAATACTAGTTACTTGCCCATAGATTCTTAAGGATGACACCCGAGATAACTCTATATTGCAACATAGGTATGTACTACAAGAATTTTGATGTATGACCATATTTGCATGTTTTCCAAACGGTGCCCTTTCATTATCATTTAGTCACATCTATTAAATGTTGATTTAAATATGAAATTGGTGACATTTATAAACAATTTTAGATTTTTTGGACCTTTGTTTTCATATGCAACTCTTTTGTTATTTGTAAACATGACTAATCATATTTGTAAATACTATAAATCAAATAAAATGGTTCTACTAGCTTTTTTTTCACTTTTTGTTTTTACATGAATAATCATATTTATGAAAATATATAATTAAATAAACATGTTACACCATTTTTTTTTTTACTTTTTGTTTTCATCGTTTAAAAAACAAACAAATAAAATACTTATAGTCCCACCACATTTTATAGTCATAGTCAGTGTATTAAATCAATCAAATGCAATGACTATTCATTTTCTTCTCTCCAAGCAACACCTAAACCCTCTAAGTCTCATAGTCAAAGAATTATGCCCTGTGAATATCTAGGTACGTCTCTCTCCTCTCTCTCTCTCTTTCTCTTCCCTTCCCTTTCCCCCCCCCCCCCCCCCCCCCCCCCCCCCGCGTCCCATGTCTATGTGTGTATGTATATCTTTCTCTTTCTTTTTCATTAACACAATGCACATTTCCTTCTTTCAAGCACTGTCCTTAATCCCAACATTGTTCTTTGTAGCGATTCTAGTACGTGTCTCTCTATTTGTGGCTTTTTCACTAACATAAAGTTTGTAACTTTTCTTCTCTCTAAGCAACACACTTTGTCCTAGCATTACTGTGCGATAGCCAATCACGATCTTCTTAAGCAACGATGCTATCTTAGCATTCTTTTTTTTGTGATTTAAGTATTCCAGTATATATATATATATATATATATATCCTCATTGTGCCTTTTTCTTTCGTTCTTTCATGACGACTTGAAAAAAGACAAATAAAAGAAACATGCCTTATCGCCATCGCATGCCTATAGCTGCGATGTTTGTCGGGTTAAAGATAAGGAGATATTTTTTTTTCCATAAAATCTTCTTCAAATCATATTGATTGTTATCCAAAGCATGGGTTTTGTCATGTACGTTCATGAATGGTCATAGAATGTTTTTGTTTCGCATCATAGATGAAGAAAATGCTAGGTTGTTATTGTCCTTTGAGTGCCTCTACGTCATCATTTATAGATTTAATTGCATTCAATGAAAGGTGTAGAGAGAAGACATATTAGAAGAAACAGAGAGAAAAAGAAAGAAACCCAATCAGTGAGTTGAACTAGGGAAAATGCAGATTGATGAACTTTGAGTCCTCTATAGTCGGTACACTATTAGTTTGGGAAAGTAAAATAGCCATTATAATACGAAATTATCAAATCCTATTTCATGATGAATCATAGATACACTATTAGCTTGTGAAAATCGGTACCCTATTAGATTGTCAAAATCGCACCAAAATAGCGATTTAAGATGGTAGAATCGTGATTTAATATATGTTTCTACCAAGTTTGGTTCTTAATCTATTTTTGCTTGACGCTAATGCTATGAAGACATATCAACTTTCCTATTTCAAGATATTCAGTTTTTCCTTAGTGTTTTTAAAATAGTAGATGCAGGTCTTGAGCTGTCGATGACTTTAGAGATCACACCAACCCACCAACCATCATTGTATAGAGCATCAACTTCTTCAAACAAATTAAATGGACGGTCAACTGCAATCTCTAGAGGACAAGGCCTGATGTTCATAGCACTGAACTTCCTTGAGAAAATCTGTATCATCATCATTTCCTAAGCTTTGATACTCTACCATGTAATTTCCATTTTCCAATGCCTCGAGCACTGTTTCTACAAAACCATGCACCATCATATCCATCTTCATCTCTGTTACCTCAACTAAGCACCCCTTAACAAATACATTTTCCCTTTGCTCAACCTTCTCAACTGAAACTGAGCTGTCTGAGTCTAAAATTTTTACACTTATATGAATAAATGGGCATAATTCATAAACTACATACTTATTGTCATAGTAGCATTCCTGCAATGGAGAAGGACAGTTCATAGGGTCATACATTGACTATACGTACCTAAAAAAATTTGCGATCTAGGATACGTTTTGTGTTTTCAATAATGGATAGTTTGCATAAGGAGATTTCTTATATTAATAAACATGCTATCGAGATTTCATTGGGAATTAGGAAATGATGGATAATTTACTGAAGAAAAAGCAATCTTTAAGTCATTAATTATGTACAATAGTATATATATAAAAATATAAAATTGAAATTTAAAATATTTTCCTCCATTAGAATAAAATGTTACACATTTATAAATACCTATTTAATCTTTTATATAATTTACTTTTTATGCTATATAAAAATATTGACAAATTTTTTTCTTTATGGCCAAATAACTCTATTGAAGGTTTTGTTATTGTTTAGGACTTTACATTCGCCTTTTACATATCCATACATTTATAATTATCTCAATTGTTCGTGCTTTAGGATTAGGGGCTATTGTGTATTATACTTATTCATTGGATGAATTAGGCTATTTTAAGGAGATTTTATTTTCATTTGATCTTTTGTCCATATTACTTACTCTAATGTTTTATTTTGAATCATTTGTTGTCATGGAAGTTACCAATAATGTGACATTTGGTGATCTTTTAGAGCTTTTTCATTGTGCTTTTATGATCTTTATATCTTTCCTATTAGCGGTTTCATTTGAAATATTTATATGATATATTTCGTAACTTGTATTTATTCATGATTTAGCCATGTATAGATTTGGTACATCAGGCATTATATTATAAGTTATTAATTCTTGGTTCTGGCTATTCCATGTTTGTTGTTTTATCATATTTGTGGATTTGGAAAGTCATGAAAGAAAAAAGTCATGATAATTTAGAGATTCATGATATTCATGATGTTGAAGGTCAAATGGGAATGGATGCTTCAAAAGATTTACAATTAGAGAACTTGGATATCATTGGTAATAGCAGTGATAAGATAATGATGCTGAAATTGATGATGTAGATGATGGTGATGGGAGAGATGGTGACAATTTTGATGATAATAGGGAGACTGATGAGTAAATTTGGCTAGTCATAATTGAGCCAAAAAAGCATATATGTTTATGCCGTAAGGGTCGGATGTAACTTGAGGGGAGAAAAGGAAAAAAAATCATGGCTATCCTCTAGGAAGGTAGATGGCTAGACTTGCTATTGTCAATTACTATTCTCAAATCTCTAATGCATTTATATTATTTGTAAGGGTTTAAACCTACAAATATTGCTCCTAAGATAATTCTAATGCTACACCATCATATTTAAAATTTATATAATCAACTTCATCATTCCAGTTATAAACCCTCGTTGCTTCAATAGTAAATGTGCCCAATCAAAGATCATAACATTAGCCTGAATCATTTTCAAATTAGTATAATAAAAGTGGAGAATGTGATAAAATAGTTTGCTTTTTATGTGTACCTTTAAGGAATTCTATCCATTTTGCATATAAAATATCCAAGTGTTCTAATTTCTTCATGATTTTTCTGCATTTTGTTTGTTTATTATGAGTTTTTTTTTTTTTTTTTTGTTATCTTTTATGATCAATATTCTTTTATTAAATCTATTTATTTTTATACATATTTTTATATATACCTATAATGTGATGCTTTGTCTAATATAAATTATAAAAGAATTTAAAAAGATTGAACACAAGTAAATATATATTGAAAGGAGATGTTGGGTTTTGGGGTTTATATAGGACTTGGTAGTTACGTGAATTTGGAGGTAACATGGCTCTTAACATGTTATGTACGATAAGGTAACATTTTTTTTTTTTTTTCCACTATACGATAGCATAACATGAACCATGCTAATTGTGCCAACTAATAATAATATTTCCCTTTAGCAAAGTAAAGGATAAATAAGTACCAATAATATTTACAATTTCAAATATGATATTTATATATTTTCAAATATTATTATATGTGAAAATTATATCAACATACATGAAAGTTGGTTGTTCTCAAAAAAGTATTTTATTCTCTTTCCTAATAATCAATATTTGCTACGTGTTATAAAATGATAAAATCCCTAAATAAAAAAAGTAATATTATTATTTTATAACATATGATAAATATTAATTGACAGGAAATGACACCAGATAAATTTATGAAAATAGCATATTTCTATCCATTTAATATACAAATGATTATCACATTAGCTGTGTGCCCATGTGAACAATAAGATATTGAGCTGATGATGATCAGGATGATGATGTGATGTGATATGTGTTGACTAATTTTGTGATTATCTCATAGGAGATGTATTGACTAGTTCAGTTAGATCTTACACTCTTATTTCTTCTTAATTATGTCAGAAAAAATGGATAAGAGTTGGATAAATTGTGAAATTGAAAGCGAAGAATATGAACGAGGTGTTAATTTTTTTTGTTGCATACTTATGCTTGAAGTATGGTTTGCACATGAGTTTAAGTTGTCCATGTAGAAAATGCTTAAATGACATTTAACACATTGTGAATGTGATTAGAGCACACTTGCTTATAGATGGGATAAATGTAATTTACTAGTGTTGGATATATTATGGTGAGGAGCTAACTATTTAGTTGCCTACTAGATATCAAGGTAGAATTCATCATAGAGAATGTGAAATAAAACCTACTATGGAGAAGAAAAATAGGACAAGTGTTGATATTGGCGAGCTTGATGAGATGCTTGCAGACTAGGGGCATTTGTTGACAATCAAGTTGAAGGCTTAATCCCTAATGATGGCTTTGACATTCCACTTGACTATTAAGATGGGTTAAAAGCTTACTCACACTAAGAGCTTTATCCAGGGTATAAGATTTCTAAATTCTCATTTATAGTAAAACTCCTTCACTTGAAAGTATATAATAAGTGGAGCAACAAGTCTTTTAACATGTTGCTACAACTTTTGCGTGACATCTTATTTAATGGAGGGTCTCTTCCTAAGTCTTATTATTATGTAAACAAATACTTAAGGGGGTTAGGCATGGGTTGCCATAATATTCATGCATGTAAATATGATTGTTGTCTATTTTGGGGTGATAACAAGCATCTTACACATTGTCCCACTTATGGTACCTTTAGATATAAGGTGTCTACAGGTTCTAAAAAGCTCATTCCTCATAAGGTTTTGCGATAATTTCCTGTGAAACCAAGGTTGCAATGTCTTTTCATGAATTTTAGAAATGCTCAAAAAATGCATTGGCATAAAGAAGAACAAAAGAGATAAGAAAATCTTATGGCTCATCCTACAGATGGGTTGTCATAGGTAAATTTTGATAATGAATATCCAGAGTTTGCAAAGGATTGTCATAATGTGAGGTTGGGGCTAGCTAGTGATGGCTTCAATCCTTTTGGTACTATAAGCCAATCATATAGCTTGTGGCTTATGTTGCTTCTCACATATAATTTTCCTCCTTGGATGTACATGAAGAAAGAATATATGATGATGACATTGTTAATCCCGAGGCCTAAAGCACGTAGGAAAGAGATTGATGTCTATATGCAACCTGTAATTGATGAGTTGAAGGATCTTTAGAATAATGATTTGTGGACTTATGACGCATACTCAAAGTCTTCATTCAAGATGCATGTTGCATTATTATGGACCATCAATGACTTTCTAGCATATAGAAATTTGTTTGGATGGAGTACTAAAGCGTATAGTGCTTGTCTTATATGCAAAGATCAAACACCATTGATGAAGCTTAATAACAAGATTGGGTGTGTTGGGCATAGAATTTGGTTACCAATGGACCATAGTGGAGACATAGCTACAAGTTTAATGGAAGATATTCTCCACCAGTTACAATCAATAGTAAATGAAAGAATAGGAAAGCATTCAGGGAAAGCTAGAAGAGTTCGCAATGTTAGTGCATTCAATTGGACTAAAAAATCAATATTGATCCAGTTGCCATATTAGTCAAAGTTGATGCTTAGACATAATTTGGATGTGATGCACATTGAGAAGAATATTTATGAGAATGTTGTTAACATAGTGCTTAGGATTGAGGGAAAAACAAAAGATACTTATAAAGCTAAACTTGATCTAGAGGAACTTGGTATACGGAAGGAGCTACATTTAGTGAAACGATCTTATGGCAAATACTCGATGCCATGTGCCAATTATACATTAACTACTAGTGAGCGAAGATTGTTTTGTCAGTTCCTAAGGAATGTTAGATTACCTTATGGTTATGCATCATATATAGGCAAGTGTGTGGACAGCTCAGACACAAAGCTTTAGGTATGAAAAGTCATGATTACCATGTTTTATTGCAAAGGCTATTACTTATAGGCATTCGTGGCTTACTTCCAAGGGAGGTCACCCTAGCTATAGTGCTTGGGACCTTTTTTGAGAGGTTACGTCTACATAGTTTGAATGTTGAAGAGATACAAAAGATGCAAAGTGACATTGCCACTATATTGTGTAAGTTAGAGATGATCTTTCCCCTTGCCTTCTTTGATATAATGGTGCATCTAGCTACCCACTTACCTCAAGAGGCATTAATGGTTTAACCTATTACATACCTTTGGATGTATCCTATTGAAAGGTATAAAGTACATAAAAAACTTACCAATTTTTTATGTTGATTTCCATGTTTTTTCTCATGTACTAATAATCATTGTTTGTAGGTACTTAGGCTCTTTAAAGCAATTCGCAAGAAATAGGGCTCCTCCAGAAGGTTCAATTACAGAAGCTTATATTGTTCATGAGTGCTTGACTTGGTGTTCACTTCACTTAGAAGGCATTAAGACAACAATTAATCGTCTAGATAGGAATTTCGATTCTTTAGAGGATAGTGGCTTGGATATCTTCACAAATAAGGTTGGCTTCATTTCTCCACCAAAATATGTAGTTTTGTTAGCGAGGAGGTTGAAAGTTGAAACTACAAAATGGCATTATCAACAATTGCCAAGAGATCCAACCTTGAGTAGAGTAAGTAGAAAGTTGCTAAAATTATTTGTAAGCTAATGGTACAATGACATATAAAGGTACTAAGCAAAAAAAAAAAAAAAAAAACATGAACATAGAGATATTTTACGTACAAAATATGGGGATAACATAGATGGGTGTCACAAGTAGGACTTTGGTGAATGGCTTATGAATAAGGTAAATATAATAAAGAGCTTTATTTACAATTACATTTTTTGTAATTTAAGGGCTTTTAATGAGGTTGCATTGATGTTGTATTTTGTTTGCCATTTTTGCAGATGAGCGTATTGCATGATAGTTGTGACCCAATCATTAGTGCATTATATGAATTATCAATAGGACCCGATTAATGTTTCAAGAGATACAATAAATTGATATATAATGGTATACGGTTTCACATAGTAGAGTTTGATAACAGGAAGAAAACTCATAATAGTGGAGTGATTGTGGAAGGAGAGAGAGAGTAGAATTTTATGGGGTATTAACAGATATATATGAGTTCAACTATGTTAGAAACAAAAGAGTATTTCTATTTAAAAGTAAGTGGTATTACTAATGAGAGGCATCGCAATGCACGGGTTGATGATGGCTTTAAATCAATTAAGCTTACTCATGCATGGTATGAAAATGAACCATATGTGTTGGCATCACAAGCTAAATAAAAATTTTACCTAGATGACATGAAATTTGGAGTTGAATGGAGAGTGGTGCAACAATTTGAGCATCAACACTTCTATAACATTGACTCACTTGTGGGCGATGCAAATTTTTCCACAGATGTTGAAGCTCTATTAGTAGATGAGAGCTTAGAGGAACAATTAACAACAAATGAAGATAGAGGAAATGAACATCATCCAGTAGTAGATTATGATATCAAAGTGTCATCAAGAGCTAGCATATGTGATGAGACCATTGATGGATGTCATGCCCCGAGGGGTATTCTAAACGTAATAGTCTGTTATAACACAATACTGAAGTCTAAGAATGTTTATCTTAGTCACACAAAGGCTCCATATCATGTACAAGGCGTACATCATAACCAAGGGCATATATCGGAGTAGCACAATTTACATTGATAATGATCATGTAACAAGACAAAAGGAATACTTATCATTAAACATAAACATGATTGATTATATATCTTAGGCGCATACCCCCGCTATTGTCTCCAAATCTGTATAAATACATTCCTTTAGGAATCTCCAAACTACTAACATAGCATACATTACATATAAAGAATTTACAAAATAACTTCATGTCATGTTCCCATTGCATCTACAAGAGTTTAAAATCCATCTATGACTTCCTTAATGTCAATATCCTTGAATAGAGCCACAAGTATACTTGTTTCAACAAAAATCTATGGGGGTATAAGCTACAACTAGCTTAGTGAGGTATTTCTTTTCATTCGCACCATGGTGTCCAACAAGTCCAATTAAATTTTCATGCATATGCTATGCATGCTATGCAACAATCACATGATTATAAAAATATATATAGTTATCCGGAAACCATATATAGAATGGGTTTACCCTTCCGTGTCGAAGGTTAGGGAATTGTTGATGAAGATCCTCAACCTTCTACTACTAGTCCCCAAGCCCCATCCCAAAGCATTCGGTGGCTCGGCTTTGAACCTAGAGTCGCATTCCTCGAGTGATTTGGATTCTCTAGGAAGGAACATGGCTCGTGTCCCAGCATGATAACAGGCAATCCAACTCTACGCATAGGAGTAGCAGCTAGAGCTGGGCATATGGGCCAAAGCCCGCGGGCCGGCCCGTGACCACTTAAAAAAGTGGGCTGCGGCAAAAAAAAAATTTGGCCCATTTAAAAACAGGCCAAATTTACCCGGCCTGTTAGCCCCGGGCCAAAAGCGGCTGGCCCCGGGCCAAGAGTTAAAACTAAAAAAAAAAAAAATGTTAATGTTCAGTCAAAAACCCTAAAGCTAAACCCCTAATGTCTATATTGATCGAATATTACTTTAAGTCAAGTTTTTAGGGTCAATTTCACCTAATTCAATAACTTAGTCTCGCACTAACAACTTCAGAATTAAAAAAAAAAAAAAAAAAGGGACATAAAATGCGGGCTAAACGGGCCATATTGGCACTTTTTGGCCCATGTGGGCCAAACGGGCCAGCCCGTTAGCCCGCGGGCTAAATGCGGGCGGGGCCGGGCCAAAATTTTCTGGCCCGTTTTAGCTCGCGGGCTGAAGTGGGCCGGCCCGGCCCGGCCCGGCCCGCCAGGCCCGTATGCCCAGCTCTAGTAGCAGCCTTCCGAGGGAGATGTGACTCAATGGATGCTATGCGTGAACGTTTTATTTTTCTTAAGTCAAACCTTATTAAGGTTTCTTGGGGGTGATCAAACAATTTTGCTAATAATAAGCAAGGATAAATGTAGGTAGACAAAATATTTAATAAACAATTTGAAGTTGCGATATTCTTAGTTCCCATTTCACACATAAGCATAGAATCACATATATACATATCCTCGGATTCCCCATACATTTCCATTTTTTTTCTTAGTATACTAATGCTACTATTCAATAAGCACAAGCAAGTAACAAAATTAAGAGGAATAACTCACTCGTCCATTTCGCAATCTTCTTAATCATAGTAATCCTTAAGAAGGGGAAGGGAAATCTCGTATTCCGTGTCACCTAATCAAAAGAAATACCCAAGATGAGTATTTCGTACAAATTCTACTTAAACTTTCTAATTCTATTTCACTATGTTCGTAAAAAATTGCGTAGAATGAAATTCTAAGTTAAAATAGCCATAACTTGCTCATTTTAACTGGAAATTCTGCATATAATACACTGTTTTCTACCTATTCAAAAAGATCTATTCATTTCTAAGGTTATTTTTGTCATATAAGATCGTTTGGGTTCCAAAACCGTAGGTATAGGTTCATCACAAAAATTGTAGTTTTCAAAACACAAGTTTGCAAACTTTTCCTTATCCAAAAATACTTATACAAAAAATATAGATATTAGTATAGTTGGAAAAATCCTTTGAATATATATATAGACTCATATTGTATGCAAGATTCTAATGGTGTTGTCTCAATGATTATATTTCATAAAACAATGTCTTATAGTGTTGAATACCGTATCTTAACAATTTCTTTCCTAAATGTTTTGAAAGAATTTCATAATTTCTTGAGTCATTATAAGTATATTCTTATTTTGTTTTCTAATTTATTTTCTAAAATAAATTTTCTCTTAGCTTTGGTCTTTCACAAATTTTACTTTTAATGACAAAAATGAAGTTTTCAAGAGTTTTATTAAGTTGTTAATAACTTATAATAATTTGAGTTGTGATATTTTCTTTTAAAGAAAAGACTTTGACAAATAAGTCCTTTTATATTTTCATTTTCCAATTTCTTTAAAAATAAACTTTAATTCTAAAACTTAGTCTTTTAATTCTTTGACCAATTTTACTTGGAAGGAAATGATGTTTTAATATTTTCTTAATTTTTTTTTTTTTATAATATCTATTGTTTTTGAAACATCTACTATTTATATTATTTTATTTCTTTGAAAATGAGTTTATCATTTAGAAACGTTAGCAAACTTTTATTTTTCTAAGTGAGTTCATAATTTAGTGAGTTGATTTTATCTTAACTTATAAAACTTAGTTTAGTTATTACTTTTGGTAAAAATTCCTACAAGTAAGCTTTCTGAGAAAAGTTTATTTATCAAATAATTATTATTACTGAGTTTTAATAAAATTTATGTGCCTTATCATAATAAAAAGAAAATGTTTATTTTGTTAGTTAACTTCTTTAAGAAAAATCATTTTTATTGTTATTTAAGAAAAGTCTTCGTGGGTTTGAAAAGAGGTTGCAGAAATAATTTTTTCTAGGTGAGTGATAACAAAATCTTGATGTATATGAAGAGAGTTTGGTTTCATTTCTCTTTTGTTTCCTTGGTAAAATTATCCTTATTGATACTTAGGAAAACTTCGGGAAAAGTTTGAGAAGAAGTTGTAAAATTCCATTTTGTAAGTTGTTGTTTACAAGTTTCTTTATTTAGTGATTAGTTACATAATAAAAGAGTTTTAGTTTAAAGTTCCTCTATTAAAGAAAAATTCCACTTTGAATGTTGTTGAGACAGTATCATTATGAGGATGCATGTATATGAGCATATAATATGAAAATGATGAAATTATAAGAGAAAGTTAAGAAGCAAGATAATAATAATAAACAATGTAATAATATGAAGTATTGGGAACCTTAGCTTCATCAAGGTATCTTGGTCAAGCATTGGGCGCCTTAACTTCATCAAGGCAACCCAGTCAAGTATTGGGAGCCTTAGTTTCATCAAGACATATTGGGACTAAGAATAGACTAGTCCCAAAACAAAAAAGAAAAGAAAGAAAGAAAAAGTAATAATAAAAGCAAGTTAGTGAGCATTAGACTCTAAAATATATATATATATATAACATATAATATAGTTAGATTAAACATAATAACAATAATATTAACAATAATAACAACATATATAATCATAATAAAAAAATAATAAAATCGAAATTTCTTGGCATGTGCAAGAAC
The DNA here is from genome assembly GCA_024138025.1 of Combretum micranthum. Taxonomy (NCBI): domain Eukaryota; kingdom Viridiplantae; phylum Streptophyta; class Magnoliopsida; order Myrtales; family Combretaceae; genus Combretum; species Combretum micranthum. The sequence goes on from JAMXBD010000368.1 coordinate 623,476, forward strand.
AAAACATGAATATGTTGTTGCTTATATTACTCATATGAGTTTTAAAACAACATCATGGTCATGCTAAGTTACATGACATAGGTTAACTAAATGGTTGGAAGAAGTTTACCTAAATTTTTTTGTGGTGTGGAGATGGTAAGTGAATGGGGTATTATGTGGTTAGTAGTATATGGTAGATAGTTTATGTATAGAGGAGGATTTTGTGGAAAATTTGTGGAAGAGAGTTTTGGTAGAGAGAAGTTTTGGAGATAGGATTAATAGAGTGATTTTGGAAGAGTTTTGTTATGTAAAATGAATGTGTAAAAAAAGTGAAGATGGGATATTTATAGTTGAAGATGGAGGAAATTGTGTGTAATAAACTAAATTGAAAAGAAAAAAAAAATGAGAGGAAGGTAAGAGGAGGAGGAGGAGGAGGAGGAGGAGGGGGGGGGGGGGGGGGGCGGGGGGCGGGGGGGGGGGGGGGGGGGGGGGGGGGGGGGGTTGGGTTGGTGTTGGAGGCGCCGGCCATGTGAAGAGAGGAAGATAGAGATTAAATTTGTATTTTTTGTAAGAAAATTATTAATTTTTAAGATATGATTTGATTAGAGATGTATTGGAAAAATAAAAAGTAAGAGAATAGATGTATGATAGTAAGAAAAAGTAGATATAGATAAATAGTAGAAAAATACAATGAATAGTAGACTAGATAATTAAAATACCGATAGTAATAAAAATACATGTATCAATGCGGTATCTATAATTTTTAGTTACCGAAAAATTCTAAAACTAATATTTTTGGAAACCTTATATTTTTACGAGTCTATTGGTATTAACGGAATATTTTTGTCGCTCGATGTACCGGGACATAGTTTTCGAAAACTGATCTTGTTCGGATTCGAAAATACTAGAAATTTACGAATTTTATATTTTTAAGCTTTCCTATATTATTACAAACTATTACCAACAATTATTTTCATTCCATTGTTTAGGGTTTAAGAACGCAGGATTATCGAATATTAAATACTGAGGTTTGTTGTAAACTTTGCTGACTTTTAGTGTTTTGGTTTGACTTCCGACTTCGTTGATTTATTCATAAGATCATAAAATTTTATGGTTTTTTCTGCATTATATTTTTAGTTCAACATCTATGGTTTATTTTATTTTATTTGTGATTATTTAATATTTTCAGTTCTCAGGATCATTTAACCGAGTCTAAGGTTATAGATTGACTTAGTTTGACTTTTGGTGAAAATTGAAAATTTTGATTCTAAAATTCACCGAAGGATTTAAGGTCTTAGTATTTTTGTTGTTGAGTATTATTTGGATATGTCATCTTGATTTGCATGTTAGGAATTGGATAGATGATTTGATTGGTGTATGGATATTGATTCAATCGATTGTTGGATTTTCTATTTTGTTTTGAGAATTTTCTTTCTTTTCGAGGTTAAGAATTTTCGTATTTTACCTAATTTAGAATTTGGTTTTAACTTGGGTAAATTTTTAGGATTTCAGTTTTAGTGTTAGACTTCTAGGATCATTTTCTAAGAATCATGAAAATTTCAGGGGTTTACAAGAGAGGTTATAGAAACATGGTTGAAGCATCTCCATGTGAAGAGCATGATGGTAGCATTGAATACAATGAAGATGAGGATGAAGAGGATGGGATGGATGATGTACTCGTGGACTATGATATGAGCAATGACAATTGCATGATTGTCCAATTTTTATTCCTTTTGTCCTTTTTTTATTTATCGATAATGTCTATAATATTTTTGTTTATTGTACATGCATGATGTTTTAAAGGTACAATATCTATTATTCTCTCTATTTATATGCACTTTATTTGAATCTAGCTATGCATTTTGGAATCTAATTATTGAACTTTTTTCCTATCTGATTATAGGACTACAATGGCTAAGGGACAAAGGAGTCTGCAAAGGCAAGAAGGAAGGTCTAATTGAGATTCCCGATTACCAAGTAATGATGAATCGGATTATCACAATTTAGAGGAGGTACAACAATCAACATAGGGCAACAATCCATATAATCGTTCTCCTCGAACAAGTAAAATTTGAATCAATTTTATTTTCCAGATAGAAGCATTGCAAATTTGTATAGTTGTTGCAACAAATAATCTAATTACATTTTTTCTTGTTGACGTTGTAGAAAATGAACATGGACAGAATCCTATCATCAATAACTCCTAAGTAAATGCATCTTTGTAAGGCAGTCATTCATCTAGTTGCCTCCTCACTCAGGTAACTTTAATGTAAAACTTTAATTTCCAGTTATATTATTTGTATAATAAGTGGGTTTCTATTCTTCTCTACTGCTCTTCTATGTTTTTTTTTTTTCGTCCTTTGTCCTACCACATTAGCCTATTCTTTAACAATTAAAGTGATTGTGCCATTTTAAATTTGTAACTTTAATAGTGTATGTCTTGCATGAAACTAGTAAAATTAACTTTGTTAATTTAAATTTGTAACTTGTGGTGAAACATATTTTGGCTAGTATTGCAATAGATGTATAGGGATGAAATAATGTTGTCAGCAACCAAGCAAATGCATCATTGAGTGGAAACTCTTCATCTAATCCTTCCGCTAGCTTAGGTAATTTTTATGTAAATTTAAATTTCTAGTTAATTTAAAGGTATAATAAGTGTGTCTTTGGTTTGTGTTTTCTGACTTGTTAATCTCATGAGAGCCATATATATGTAGGAACTGAGAGCTTCATTCTCAAAACACATAAGAGAAGTGCATATCGATGAAAAGCACTTGAAAAGGAAAACAATAGACGAAAGGATAAGATGGTTGTTGAGTTTACTTATTCTAGAGGACGTCCACTAACAATAGACCAGTCGTCAAAATTAGCTTCAGAAATGGGGAAGGCTTGTAGGGACATACTTCCTCTTTGTATTGATGATTAGAGAAAATTCTCTAATGTGGAAAAACAACGTGCATGTGAGAGAGTGAAGGTAAATTTGAGGGGAAATTGCTTTTTTTTTTGTTTTTTGTTCTTTTAGAAATTCTTCAAGCTGGTTTCTGTTTCTTTTCTTTGTTTATTATTATTAATTTTTTTTTTTGCCAAACAAGCTTTAGTGGGTAGACATGATCAACAAAAAAGATCAAAGCTGATAATAACATTTCTTCTATAGCTATAGCCAAGAAGTGAATGGCTCTAACATCAAAATTGACAGCAATAAAGTAAAATTAAGAATTAGAATTTTAGTGCAACTCTATTTCTCCACTCTATTTCTCTATAGCACTTTGCAAACATGTTTTTTAATCTCTCCCCAAATTTGTACAAATCTACTCATAAAAATTACAGATCTTTATTCCTCTCTTCATGATCTATTTGATGATAGCATGCATATCTATAAAATGAATGCTATATGATCATAAGAACAATAGAATTAATGCGCAAAATAGTAGTAGACAACATAATTTGCATGTTGTAATGCTACTGAGGACACTATCACTGTCAAAGTAAAGAAAATATTCTAGATACAATGCAAAAAAGAAAATAGTTGACATAATGCTCATCATAAAATTGTAACTAATGCAGAAAGGCAAATAGTTTTAAAATAAATTTATGCTTTTTTTTTTTCAAGGAAGTTTCAGTAGATAAGCTGATCTTCATAAAAAGATGCTAGAAGAGGCTGTTACACTTGTTTTTTTTTTTAAAAAAAATTTTGGAGTTGTTCTATTTTTGTTGCTATACTTGCTACTTTTTAATTTATGGAGTTAATCTTCTTTATGTCAAAAATCTCCATTCTTCTCATTTCACTGACATGTTTGATGCATAATTGGTTGAATATTAATGATATCATGAAAGATCTGAAAAGTATTAAGCTACAGATAGATGGATAGGAAATCACCATAGAAACCATCGATGTAAAACTAAAAACAAGTGGAACAAGGTTGGTGATGCTGTTAGACCCAAAGGTTCAAGTGATGATGATCGGAAAAAGGTTATCGAGAAATGGACAAGGGAGATTGAACAAGAGAGATTAATCTCGCAATCGAATGAATCACCTGCAAAGGTGAATTCAAAATCATTTTTGCAATTGGAAATTAGTTTACATTCTCATAAGTTTTTTGGTTCTTTTCATTTATAGAAGACAAGGTCAATGATTGGGAGAAATGCACATAACAATGTGAAGTATTTGCATAGGGCTGGCTTTAGATTGTTTTAAAGTAAGAGAAATGAGCAAGTGGGTATTTATCAATGTTTATTTATGCTTCTATTATTGATTAAAGCTTTAACATTTTCCATACATATACAAATGTGTAGATTAATCAAAATCATCAACCGTCTAATGCCATTGAGTTCTTTAAGCAAACTCGATATTGTGATCCAAGGCCCAATGGTACAGGAGGTTAGATATCTCAACAAGTTGCAGAAGATTATGTAATTTTGTTGGATGTATAAAGTACTACACTTGTTTTAAATTAAGGTGTTGTACATAATGTATGTCTTTATTGTTTGTAATTTAGGAGAAGATGGTGAAGACATATGAGGAATCTCAATCTTCGGATAATCCATTAACTCTGAAGGAGATTGTTGACAAATTTATGAATGTGAGTTTAAGGTTGGACTATCACCTTGGAAGAGGGTATGGACCACCATCGATTGGGAGATCATGCCGATGAAGAATTTATATGGAAGAGTTGAAAGCTGCCTTAGAAGAAACGAAATCAAAGCTTCGGGAGGAAAGGACCTTACGCGAAGAACAATCTAAATAGTTAATTATAGTCATTTCAATGTTATTGATGGTTTATTGGATATTTGATAAAATGTACACCTGCTACGTTGGGTTGGAGTGTTGGTTGTTGTTATTGTTCTACTTATTGAGGATATTGTTCTTGTTGGTTGTTTTTTTAACTTTGTTTTCGCTAGTTGTTTTTTCAGTGATTGTTGGTTCATTCAAATGCATAAACAATATTGGTATGGGATCAGTTAAAGACTAATAGTGTAGTATGTGGATAGCGTGTAAGTAGCAAAGTCGTTGCTAGATTTGATAATATTTCTCAATGTCTTTACAAATGTATCTGTGTTCGAGTTGTTGGATTTGAGAATATAGTCATTAACAAGTTCAAATAACATCAAGGAATCAGATTCATAAGGTTTCAACAGCAAGTATTTGAGATTGTTATGATAGAAAACTTACTTTATCGCATGATATTGAAAAATACATTCTTCCTTTCCATATGCAAGCTTATTTTTGCACTATTCTATATTTTCACAAAAATCTAAAATGGGTATTCACTTTGGAAGGTTATTTTGTAACTATCTCATCATATGACACCCCAACCTAATCTCAAGTATATTATCATTGTTTTTGTTCATCATCCATAAGTGTTATTTTGCGAACAACTCCTAAATGTTCATTGTTTCACTTTCATGTCTCCTTCTATTATGGGAAGTATAATATTAAATATATATATATATATAAGTGGGAAAAAAAAGATTTTTAGCCTCAAAATCTCTTAAAAATACATATCATTTTTTTAAATTAGTTAATTGTTATTTTAATTTTAACTATTGAAAATTATATGAAATAAAAATTTTACAATGCTGTTATATCTCTTTTCAACATGTTATGAATTGTGGGATGTCAAATGTATAGGCGTACTATCAACCTATTGGCTAGACTTTGTGAGGGATAATTTTCTACAGGTTAGAGACATCTACATATTTTAGCTTATTAAATTTGAAGATATGGTGTTGAATGTCTCTAACCTTAGAGGCAATAAATAAGACTTAGCATCTCTACAACTTCAATGATTAACTTAAGCTTAAACAATCTTTTTGGTTGCCCATGTAATAATGATTGTGTGCTTTTGCCAAGTTAATAATCCTCCTCAATTTTGTTCTCCTATGGGAAAATATTTCCATGTTTAAGTCTACTTAAATTTTGAGTGATATTTCAATTTGTTGAGGCTGCTAGATTTTGAGAAACAGTAGATGCAAGATAGAGGCATTGCCTATATTCTCATCATGTTTTACCTTTTTGCCTCTTTTGCTACATGAATAAGGTAGAAAAATCATCTTGATTTGACTTTATTTGGTCTCTTTTATGGGCTTAGAAAATGTTGAATTTTAAATATCTTAGGATACTTTACTAGAATTTGCAAAGAATTTCTTAAAAAGATTACATCATGATATTTTTACCCATAAAAAAAAAAAAAAAACATGCTATGAATTGCATTTAAAGCTAGATGTTACTTTCATATCTATGTAAACTTCTCAGATGATAAATTTAATAGATGTTCTTATTCAAAACTAAATATAAATTAATCTGTACTTTGCATATTGATATGTATGTTCTACAGCAAGCTAAAATAATTGAACTGGTACACTAACTTTGCTCGAACCATCCTAGTACTTCAAGTAGGCTATTTCATCAAGCTTTGATATTAATTACTCTCTTTCTTTGATTTATAGTTCAACAATAAGTATATTTGTGTGTGCTTTATTACTTAACGTATTGTTCTATAGGAAATCCAAGAGGACAAGATCGATCTCTAAGGGCATCTGATAATGAAGATAATGATGGAAGTGATGATGAAAGTGGAGGAAGTCAGGACAACAATTGAGATGGATAGGAATCTTTTGAAATGCCTATGATGGAATAGGATTATCTTTTTTTGATATGTTTGAACTGATACTTTTAACAACTTAATTTTGTAATTATGCTTGCATCGAGGAGGTGGATACAGGTATCTAACCATTTTTGGAAATGCCTCCAATTGGATAGGATTATGTTTTAGTACATATGCAAACTAACTCTCAAAAATATTTTTTTCTATTTGATGTTTGAACTTTATAATATAAGTATTTTGGTTCCAATTTGCATAAGTGTGCAAATTGATTGATGTGTTGAAAAAAGTTTATGGTTGTTTATGAAAATAATGTTATGTATATTACACAAGCATGTTTATAGAAAAATGGTGTCTTTAAACACCACTCATGTACTTTGCTAAATAGTACATTGAGCATGTGTAGAAATAGCTATTATACCCATTGCAATATACAATCATGTAGGAAAAAAGAAAGAATAACATTAGCAACTTTTAAAATAGTAGGTATAATATCCATTTGCCTATTGGCCACATGAAAAAATTGGCCTATCATATGACATCTAGTCACGTTACATAAAGCAATTTACCTACTAAATTTCCTTAGCAACGTTTTTTTCTTATCTAACGTAGCCAAATCCATCTCACTACAAGCACACTAAAAAGGGGTAGGAACAAAATTAGCAATGTTTAAAATAGTTTGTACAATGTCCAATTGTGTATTAGCCACACAACAAAAGTCGCATATCATATAACTTCCAACCATGTTTCTATGTATGTTTCATTATGCAATTTAGGTGCTAAATTATCTTCGCAATCTTTGCTATTTTAATGTAGCCTATCAATTTGTGACACAACTTGCATAACATTTATTGGCCACATTAATTAAACATGACAAAACACATTTTGCTACATTTTTCTTATACTCAACGATGTTAAATTCACGTGGCTAATGCTCAAAATTCTTGTAGTGATGCTTGCCTTTGCTAGATCATAGGATTACAATGGTTTTATATTATTATTCTTGATACGATCTACATGAAGTTTTGGTACCGTTGCTGGGAATCTAGCAATAATAGGAAAGCCTAAGTAGCTACTACTTTAGCCATTTATTCTTATTTTGCAATTTATCTCTTTCTCTTTTAGATTATATTATACAACTCTAACCCACTTGTTATCTCTCGTAGTGCATGTCCATAAGTTCTTCATCGAAAATTATTGATCTAGATCTTAAGATTGAGAAGACATTTCATAATTAAGAAGTGCAATTGATAGTACATCTAAGCGGTTGGGTATTAAGAAGGAAGCACAGGATGTAAAGACTGAAGATGAGTTGAAAGAAGAGAATTTTGAACAAAAGAGTTCCAAATCAAAGCCACCAGAAGGTAGTGAAGAGGAAGTCTAGGGAGTAATCATGGCAGAGCAAGGTCCACCAAAGACATACAAGGATGATGCAAGGCCTATATTGGAAGGCACTACTCCTATAATTGTTAGATCACTAATTGATGCAAACAACTTTGAGACAAAGGGGGGCATTGATACTATTACAACTGTACTGTCAGTTTCACTATTTACCAGACTAAGACCCCCATGTTCACATTCAAACCTTCCTAGAAATTTGTGAGACTTACAAGAACAATAGGGTACTAGAAGATGCGGTACACATTAGATTGTTCCTTTTCACATTGAGAGGAAAAGCAAGGAATTGGTTGATATTACTGAGTCCCAAAGCTTTGACTACATGGGATGATACTATTAAGCAATTTTTAGACAATTTCTTTCCACCATGCAAGATTACTAAGCTCCGAAAGAACATAACATCCTTTGTTTAGAATGATACTGAAACCTTATATGATGCTTGGCAAAGATGGAAGGAGCTACTAAGAAAGTGCCCATACCACTAGCTACCACCATGGATGCAGGTGCAGACAGTTTGTAATGAGCTTAACCAATCACTTGACAGTTAGTTGATGCATTAGCTGGTGGTGCCCTGAACTCTAAGACTCTAGAGGAATGTCTTAAGTTGTTTGAAGATATGGCAAGAAACAACTACCGGTGAGGCAACAACAGGGGAAAACAAGAAGCTATAAAGTTGCATGAGGTAGATGTGTTGACTACCTCAGTTGCCAAGATGAATGCATTGAGTAAATAGGTTATGAGTATCAAGAATCCACAATCATTGTTTCAATATGAAGAGCATAGTAGTAGTGGTTTCTACCAAGAGCACACTCAGCAGGTGGATTATTTGGGTAACAAGAAATAAAATAATCCATATAACAACATGTACAATCCGGGTTAGAGAAATCATCCTAATTTCTTCTCAAGAAACCGCAACACACAGAGATCAAAATTTCTACCTAGATTTCAAAGCCACAGTTGTCGCCATATCAATAGATGCCACAACATTCAGCAAGAAAAGAAGTCTAATACAAAGGACTTATTGACACAATTTATTGAGAACTCTAATCCACATCATCAGAATCAAGAGGCATCCATTCATAACCTAGAAAAGCAAATTCACCAATTTGCTAAAATGATTTCTGAGCGATAATCAGGTTTGCTTCCTAACAATACTAAGCACAACCTGAAGGAACAGGTGAGTGCCATATCTTTGAGGAGTGGGAAGAAATTACAATTTAAAAAGGAGCCTGAGCAAGAGAATGAAGACGGTCAGTCTTTTGAGAAGGAGAAGTTGGAACCTGAGAAGAAAAAATTAAGGAAGAAGCAACCTCTAGTAATGAGAGAGTGTAATCCCCAAAATTTTACGTAACCTGATTATAACAAATACTAAAAATGTAATATATAATTATATTGAATAATTGGAACAAGTAGTAAAAATTACTTCAAATTTTTCTCGATTCAAAAAATGTCAAAGTGTGAATGAAATTAATTATAAATAGAAAGATTGGAATCTTTACCAATAAAATTTTTTCGAAATACAAACTGTAACAAATATGATCTCAAATAATTTAAAATGACGATAAATCAATCGTTAATATAAATTACTGAATCCTTCTTCCTTAAGCTCAATACTTAGAAAATAAATCCTATGCTTGTTAAATAATGAAATAATAGTGTTCAAGCTATTATGAATCTATTAACATTAAGTAGCACTAGACAAAAATATGTTGTTATTAACAACTTAGTATAAATAACTCTTATATAGTAAAACAAGGTATTTGGTAAGATAATCAATAGTCCAACAAGAAATCATAGCTAACCTTAATTTTAAATCATGACAACAGACGATTAATTTTTTTAGAAACTACAAGATATAAAATTATAGACTAAAGACAAATCACTAGAATTACAAGAGATACGATAAGATCAAAAATAGATTGATATCTAAGAATCTAGATCTTAAATATTTAAATTTCACTAATATTCTAATTAAAGAATTTAGAGATTTTAATCCTAAATTGTCAACGTAAGCTTTAATAATTTTCATAACTAGAAAATGAACAAATTGACAAATGTGAAACTAATATCAAATATATGATTCAATAAAAATCTTAGAATAGATCTATGAGTTGTAATAATTCATTCGTAGCTTGAAAAACCCGAATAGATATTCCCTTGGCCTTAATAGATACCAAAAATGAGATTTCGTATATTAAATTGATAATTCACGATATAATCAGAAGTAACTCCAAATTTCAAAACCGATAAGATACAGTTTAATAAAAGAGCTTATCGGTATAGAACAATAACTCAAAGAGGATTTACTAAGATTATCAATACATAATAGATACTAATACTGATCAATAATATTAATCTAAGTCTAAAATTAAAATTCCAAACCCGTTGTTATACTTGTTAGCACATTCTGAATTTATTAAGACTTAGTTCTTAAACTAATTTATTGAAATTGAAAAATATAATTGTGTAAGTTAAAATAACTAAAAATAATTAATTGTGTAAACTCGAAATTAGAAACTTGTACGTATGAACAACTTAGAGTTTTGTAACAACTTAGGAAAACTCCATTTCGATAAAACTTATACAGAACGGTTATAAATATACGTTTATAATTTAATAGTGGTTAAATGATTTTAATTAGCTAATAATCTAATAAATAAATAAAAGGAAACTGAACGTGTAGAATGAATTCACGCTGAAGACAAATCACCAACAAAGGAGAATGTCAAACGTGCAACAGTGGAAATGTTGGATGAATGTCCATGAATCAACCGACCACACTGCACAGCTGGAAACAAAGGAGAGGCCATACATCCACACGCACGCAAGGCTTGCTTCACTGAACTGAAGAGAACTCCCATGCACAAGCAGCAGAAGACCAAGCAAACAATGCCCCACGCGTAGCAATAGCATGTTGCAACATCCACGAGCGAGCATGATGGACTCCATGCTTAGCACATCTTCCAGCATACAGAGCATCTAAAATAAGGGCAACTACTCTATGGTGCAGCAGGGGAGGAATTCTTCGGCTGCAATACTCCTTGATGGAATTCACATCAAACTTGCTCAATTAGAACACCAAATTTCAAAATGAAAATGGCCACCAAACCAATACAAAAACTCCACATATAACCTACATTAAATGAACAAAAATTCCAGCCAAAACAAGCCATAAAATAGCTACAATTGGAGCTTCAAATACCATAGAAACAGAGTTGGAAATATAGGCTGTAGGGAACAGGGGAATTACGGCTGCTTCATGTCCAACTTTGATCAAATTTTGAGCTCCAATATTCAACATGAAAATGACATATAATCCAATACAAACACTCCACATATGATCAACATTTAATGCTAAGAAATTCAAACTCAAATAAACAACCAAAACAGTCCCAAATTTGCCCTCAAATACCTAATAAGAACAAGCTACAGCAGGAAAATTCAAACAAAAACTGCAACAAAAAGTTGAATATTTAGCCTCTGTTTCACACGAATCTTGACCTGATTTTTCTTGCAACTTGAGCCCCTATGTTACACACATAAACAACCTTAATTAACTGTAAACCCCCAAAAATTTCATAATCCTCGAAAACAATTCTAGAAGTTTAATATCAAAAATTTAAAACCTAAAAATCGACTCAAGTTAAAACCAAATTCTAAATCAAGACAAACACCAGAAACGAAACCCTAAAACGCAAACTAAGTTAAAACCTAATCTAAATAAAGATAAAAAACGAGATTTCTTAATTTGAGAAATAGGGAACCCTCAAGAACAAAATGGAAAAAATCCAACTATCGGTCGAAACAATATTCGTACATCAATCAAATCACCTAACCATTTCCTAACACGCAAATCAAGACAATATATCCAAGTAACGATCAACAACAAAATCTTAAAACCCGCAATAAATTTCAGAATAAAAAATTTCAATTTTTGCCAAAAGTCAAACTGAGTCAACTCATAACCCTAGACTCGGTTAAACGATCCTGAGAACTAAAAACTATTAAATAATCACAAATAAATTAAGGAAAACTATAGACGTCGAGGTTAAAATATAAACGATCAAAACTCAAAAATTATACGATCTTACGAATAACTCAGTAAAATCGAAGTCAAAACGGAACCCTAAAGGTCAATAAGCCTATAACGAACCCTAGTGTTTAAGAGCTGGCAATCCCGCGTTTTCAAACCCTAGAAAACAAAATTAAGCCAATAGCTTAAATTAGTTCGTAATAATATAGGGTAACATAAAAATATCAGATTCGCGATTTTCGAGTGTCCTTCGGACTCAAACAGGATCAGTGCTCTAAAAGCGTGTCCCGGAGCTCGGAATATTAAAAATATTCCCTTTATACCAATAGACTCATAAAAATACAAGGATTCAAAAAATATCAGTTTTAGAATTTTTCGGTAGCTAAAAATTACATATATCGCATTATTACGGTATTTTTATTACTACCGGTACTTTAATTGTCTAGTCTACTATTCATAATATTTGTCTACTATTCATTACTATTTCACTATCTCTATTTTTCTTACACCTATTTCTTACACTACATATCTATTTTCTTACTTTTTATATTTCCCCATATCTCTACTTTTTCAAATCATACCTTACATATTAATTATTTTCTTACAAATTTCACTCAAAAATCAACTCACTCTCTCTCCCCAATACCCATGGCCGGCACTACACACTCCTCCCATTTTCCCTCAATTATTTTCTTCTTTTTCAATTTATTTTATTACATCCAAAAATCACTCCAAAAATTCGATAAAACCCCCTTCCTCTTTCATTCTTTCACACAATTCATTTCACTACCAAAACTCTCTCAAAATTTCTACACAAACACTCTCCATAAACTTTTCCTCTACCAAAACTCTCTTTCACCAAATACCCATAAGAATTTCTTTTTATGCAATACAACTACCATCTCTCCATAACCACATAACCATACATTCACTACCATCTTCATATCACACAAATACCTTAGGTAAAAATTTCTTTCAACCATTTATCTATTCATGTCATGTAACTTAGCATGACTATGGTGTTGTTTTGAAAATCACATGAGTAGTAAAAACAACAACATGTTCATGTTTTGTTCTTGTACATAAGCTTTCTGTTTTATTATGTTGTTATTATTATTGTTATTATCTAACTTATATATAGTATTATGTATATTATGAATATATATTTATTTAGAGCATATAAGCTCATTTGTTATTTATTTACTTTCAAGTTATGCAATTTATTTATTTCATGTTATTATTAAGACTAGTCTTTCTAGTCTTAGACTTGTCCATATCAAGTCAAAACAATCTTTTATTTATTTTCTCTTTCGGGACTAGTCGATTCTTAGTCCCGGGATGCCTTGATGAAGCTAAGGCTCCAATACTTGATCGGGATTCCTTGATGAAGCTAAGGTTCCCAATGCTTGATATTTTATTTTCTTGCTCATTATTTATTTCTAGTATTTCCTTATGATCCTATTATTTTATATGCTCATAATACTTGCAATTACGTAATGTTAATATCTCAACTAATCTAAAAATAGAATTTTATTTTATTAAATAAACTCAAAGCTAGAATTTCGATTAAGTGATTTATCACAAAATCATGAAGTTACTATTAACAACTTAGAAATAGAGTAATACAAGTTTTCTTAAGTTTTCCTAAATAACAAAGATAGTTTTATCAAGAAAACACAAGAAATAAATATTTTCTTGGTATACTGTGTTAACCTAAGCTTTTAGTAATATAATTTATTGATATTAAAAGTTTTCACAAAAAGTTTAATATTTAAACTCTTTTAAACTTCGAAATAAAACTAAGAAAACAAACTAGTTTTCAAAGTTAAGATAAACTCATAAGGTGATAAACGCACTTAGGAAAAATAATGATTTTCAAATTTCTAAAAAGAAGGAACTCATTTTCAAAAGAATATAAATAAAGTAAGATTAACAATAATGGTTTTTTATCAATAAAAGATGATTCTTTTCAAAAGAAATGAAAGAACAAGTTTTAGAAAGCAAAAGCTTATATTTTAGAAATAAATATAAGAAGACAAAATTCATTTTTAAAAACCATCCTAAATACAAAATTATAAAAAGATTTTCATCAACTTAATATACTTTTGATGAATTTGAACTTTAATCACTAGAAGAAAAATTTAATACAAGACTAAAGGATTAAGGAAAAATTTAACTTGTTTTGGAAGAAAGAATGAAGAAAATAAAATAAGAATATACTCATTTATAACAATCTAGGAAAAATATAAAGTTTCTTTAAATACTTGAAAGGAAATTTTCAAAGCTAAGGTTTAAATGAATTGTTTTATGAAATAAATTGTTGAGACACTACCATTAGGATTTTTGCATATAAAGTGAGCTTACCTATATATTCAAAGTGCTTATCAAATATATAATTATATACATATATTGTTACAAAAGGATTTTCTTTAAAATGGAGTTGAGCTAGAAAATGGATTTTTGCAAAAGTTTAGAAAATTCGTTTTAAATCTGTACCTGACATTTTCGGAACCCAAATGACTTTTTATAGCCAAGATAACCTTAGAAATGGATAGATCTTTTCGAATAGGTAGAAAACGGTATATTATATGCGAAATTCTGAGTTAAAATGAGCAAGTTATGGCCATTTTAAGTTGGAATTTTCTCTTATACGATTTTACCGCGATTTTAAAAAAAATTTAGAATCTCTAAGAATAGAAATTTCATGAGAGAGTTATCCCAGGTATTTCTTTTGTCTAGGTGACGAAAGATACCAGAATACCCTATCCGAGGATTACTACGACTAAGAAGATAGCAAAATGGACGAGTGAGTTATTCCTTCTAATTTCGTTACCTTGCTTCTGCTTGTAAAGTAGTGGCATTAGTATACTAAGAAAAGAAAAAAATGGATATATATTTGGGGAATTTGGGATTATGTATATGTGATTATATGTTTATGCGTGAAATGGGAATTAAGAATATCGCAACTTCGAACTGCTTGTTTTAAATAATTTTGATTACTTACTTGTATGATTATTTATTGTTTGCTAAATTGATTGATCGCCCCTAATAAACCTTAATAAGGTTTGGCTTAAGAAAAATAAAACGCTCACGCATAGCATCCATCGAGTCACATCTATTTCGGAAGGCTGCTACTCCTACGCGTAGAGTTGGATTGGCTGTGATTGTGCGGTGCCACGGGCCATGTTCCTTCCTAGAGAATCCAAATCGCTCGGGGAAAGCGACTCTAGGTTCAGAGCCAAGCCAACCAAACGCTGTGGGTGAGGACCTAGGGACTAGCAGTAGAAGGTCGAGGACCTTCAACCCCGATTCCCTAACCTTTGATACGAAGGGGTAAATCCGTTCTATATATGGTTTCCGGATAACTGTATATATTTGCGTAATCACGTAGTTGTTGCATTGTATGCATAGCATATGTGTGATTAAATAAATAAACTTGTTTGAAAATATGGTGCGAATGAAAAGGAATATCTCACTAAGCTAGTTATAGCTTATACCCCTATAGATTTTGTTGAAACAGGTATACCATGGACTCAACTTAAGAATCATGACATTAAGAAAGTCATGGAAGGATGATTAAGGAAATGGAATCATATGGTGAAGAAATTTTGTAAGGTTCTTTATATGAAATAACCTATATGAAAAGTGACGTATATTTATTTGAAGATAATAGAAGGATATGCCCTTAAGAATTGAAATGTGATATGTTTATGTTTTATGTTAAGTATTCCCTTTGTCTTGTTACTTATTTATTATTAACATAAATTGCGCTACTTCGATGCGTTCCCTTGGTTGTGATGTATACCTTGTACATGATATGGAAGCCTTTGTGTGACTAAGATGGTTATTCTTAGGCTTTAGTATTGTGTACGGCGAACTGCCACGTTTAGGATACCCCTCGGGGCGTGACATTAACTACCCAACAAACACAATTAATGCCCCTTGAAATTAGCTACAAATTTCATACAAATTCAACCAAAATCATCCTCAAATTCGCATCAAATTTCCACCCGAGAAACATCAACAAAAACTTGTGTTTTTCAAGCTCAAAACACTCTCTTTAGCCTCCTAAACTTAGCCTAACCTTAGTACATATATATAGCCTTAAGTTAGACACTAAATTAGCTCAAAATCTCCCCAAACACAATCCAAAATTCCTCTCAAAACAGCCATTACGAATTTATCATACTCCTCGTGCATGCTCACTTGATTAACCTGGTTTCAACACTCCAAAAATAAAGTGTATCCCTTATTTATATCCTATAGCATTATCTAAACATCGATATTCATCAACCGCAATTGAAACCTTACTTTAACTAACCTAAACAACATCAAAACCAAGTTAAATAGCCTTGGTTTATCGTAGATTCAAGTTGGAATCTAGACTCAACAAGGTAAGAAAATCAAATAGATATATAATATATATATGTTAGTTTAGCTAGATTAGTTTTTCCTTAGTTGCTCACTTTCTAACCTTTCTTTTTAGATTATTAATTTCATCAAGAATGAAGAGCTAAGTTCATTCTATTATCCAATTAAGATGAGAATTACATTAAGTTTAAATATTCGTTATGTTGATTTATAAGAGTTCGTCTTATAAATTTATCAAGATTAATCTAATAGTATATTTATGTTATTTAGACTATTTAGTATATAAATACATCAACTTAAAGATTTTTAAGTATAGAAATTCAAGTCTTAGGAAGGAAAAGCCAAAATTATATTAAACTACAACAAAACTAAGATAACTCATGTAAACAACTAGGAAGATGGAATAAACTGTCTTGATGTATTTTGTTTAAGCCAAAAACGACCCCACCAATGGAAAGAACACAAAAAATCCTATGAAATCGAATATTTATTTGTTAAAAAGGGATAAGAAACGAATTAGATATTGCAAAAACAAAAATTAGATTACTGTTGCCAGATTTTTATGAACAGAACAGGCAGTTCTTGCCCTTTCATCCCCTTAATGACTTTTTTTGATAAAAATAACACCACTAATGGATTTTACTCGGAAAATACTATGAAAATGACTATTTATTTGTCGAAAACGGACTAGAAACGAGTTGGATATCATCAAAACAAGTTTGACTACAGTTATTAGGATTAACTTGAAATCTGTGCATGAGTTTCATAAATTTAAAAATTGTACAAGTCTCTTTTCTTGAAAATAATTCCACTACTAGAAAGTAATCTTCAAGTAGTACCAATCGATTATTCATACAGCGAAATTGGATTTAAAACAAATAAGAAATCACAAATAGAAATTCACTCAGTTTTCACTTTTACACTGATTTAATGTTACTGTTATTTCTATTAATATAGTTATGATTATTACCACTATTATTACTGCTGTTTATAGTATTCCGTATTATTGATATTTTCATTAGAATTATTAATATTGTATTTAGTTACATTAAGGTACTAAACTTATATTATCATCAATTCTATTATCATTTTTGTCACTAATAATATTGTTTACTAGCTGTCTGAAAATCATCGTTATTATTATACTTGTTTTTAATATTAATATTGATATTGATTTTTCAAAACTAATATTACTGATAATTTTATGTTATTAAACTTAGTTTTTTTTGCAATAAAAATAAAAATTTAAGTATAACAAAAATTTGATATATCTAGACTCCATAGACATACGATTTTATAATTTTGGAAGGTATAGACACCAGAACATACCCTTAAATAAATAAAAATACTAATTTAAGAGATAGATAAGGTTAACAGGCAAAGAATTAATAAATAAATAAAACTCTTCTAAATGCAGTAGGACTTAAGGAAAAGACAAACTCCTTAATTAAAAATATAGATATCAAGAGAAACAAAATACAGATAAATATCCTCTACTGTAGGGATTAAAACCTTAATAAAAATTGTATCAAATACCGATACGGAATAACTAAACACCTATGAGGATTCAATTAAATTATTTAATGATACAGTAATTAATATGACGGACTTAGTCTAATATCCGACGATAGATATCACCACCTTTAAATTATAGGAAGACTTCTCTTACAGAAATAATCCAATAATAGATCTTTGTTATTTCCTTTAATCGGAAAATAGATCCATTCCAGGACTTCAAGTAGCTTATGCAACAATTTAGCGAGGACCACAGGTGAGGGAATTCTGATGATATACTATTGCTTGTGATTGCTACTGCTTACTGTTATGTTGATTATATTGCTTGTATGTGGAATGACTGATTGGTGTGAGTGCTATCATCTGCATGATCACCTGAATGAATAGATAAAGATAATAATTTGACTTAACTAATTGAATATACTCACCGCATGTGCTTGATCCCCTTGTAGGAAATGTTCCGAATTTGAAACCAAAAGTATCTTGAAATATATTTTTAAAGAAATTTGACTTGGAATATTCTAGGTTGCTTTTATATCGTTTGAAAAGGACGAATCTATACTAAAAGAGTTTATGAGATAAACATGGGACATTTTTTAGTATTGTTGTGACAGTGGATATTGCCTGAGTCGGGGTCCACTGGTCACGTGGCGATAGATGTCACCTGAGTTGGGGTCTATCTACTGGATTCACCTTTAGTAGGTGATGGTTAGTATTGGCAGTAGATGTTACCTGAGTCGGGGTCTACTTGCCTTATTCACCATAGATTGGTGATGGTTAGTAAAAATCGCCATTAAATTAGCATTATATATATTTAAATATTAACAAGTGTAAATTATATGAACACGTTGGGGAATATTTGTTGTTACCAATGGCGTTTAAGTATTGGGTAAATCTGGATGGACGCTACTACCGGACAGCCTCGTGCGAGTAAAGCAAGGTGTCCCATGCGGATAAGTATAGGAGACAATAGAAATGTAGACAGGTAAATCTACATCGTCTATGGATCCGGACCCCCATAGATGTGTTGCTTGCATTCATCACGTATGCATTCATATTGTATGTAGATAGATTTGCATGAATGTATAATTAATGTTTGATAACTTGCGTGACCAGTAGTAGTGAGGAATGAACTCAGTGAGCCTGTGGTTCGCTCACCTCCCAACAGTTTTTGTGCAGGATTATTAGTAGCTGGGATTGGGCTAGGAATGTGTGAAGAGAGCTTCTCCAATGAACTCTATTGAAGATAGAGATATAGGATATGGTAAACTTAGAATGTAAACTAAATAAATTTTATATTGTTGAAATTTGTAAGTTGTAGTTTGAAACTCATTTTCACTATTTGGTAAGGGATACCGATTCTCTACGATCTTGGTAGAAATTGGAAAATCGGACTCCATAGTTGAAATACTGTAATATATTATATCATTTGTATGATAAACTTTTATAAATAAATAGAGTCTTGTACACTCTGACTTACAAGATGGCTCTCATGTTATGGGTGCACACGTGATATGATAGCTTTAGATAAATCCTACTAGGCCCCCATATTGGAGTCGTGACAGAGAGTATGTGCCTAAGATACCATATCCTGCCTATCTCCACCAGAGCAAGACAACAACTAATTTGGTAAATTTTTGGACCTGTTCAAAAAGCTCTATATAGATATACCATTTGTTGAAACACTCTCTTAAATGCCTAAGTATGTAAAGTTCCTTAAGGAACTATTGCTTAACAAAAGGAAGCTAGATGATGTATCTACAATTGAAGTGGGAGCAAATTGCTCCTCGATCATTTAGAATAAAATTTCCTTCAAAATTAAAAGATCCTAGGAGCTTCATTGTCCCATGTGCAGTAGGAGAACTATCCATGGACAAGGCTCTAGCTAATCTAGGGGTAAGTATGAACTTTATGCCCTACTCCTTTTACAAGAAACTAAGCCTAGCCAAACCTTGCCTACTCTTATGATCTTCAACTTGTAGATATCTATCTAAAGAACCTTAAGGGGATTATTGAAGATGTTCTAGTGAAGGTTAGAAATTTCATATGCCCCATGGACTTTGTTGTCTTGGACATGGATAAGGGCAGGGAAGTGCCTTTGAATCTTGGTAGACCATTCCTCGCCATAGCCAAAGTTCTTATCAATGTAGAAGAAGGAAAGTTAACACTTAGAGTTGGAGATGATGAAATGATTGTTAATATGTTGATGCCAAGTTTTGAAAAAGAGAGTGTTGAGGAGCTCGGATGCGGATGATGAAGTGAAGAGTGATAGTAACAACAGGCAATTAGGTGATGATGCTGAAACACCTTATATACATCACTAGTTGAAACCAAGTGCAAAGATGTCTAACGCACTTCTTTTCGACCAACTTTTAAATATTTAAATCCTATTATCCGTTCCAATGAATTGGTCGATGCTAGGCAAGAATACCTATCATATGTAGTGTAGGAACCAATAATAAGGGGATCTCGTTAAGTACTATTACTCACCTTTTTCCTATAATCTAGCCTATAAAATTGAGTGAATAATGTTATTAAACTATTAATTACACTACAAATAAGCTACTTATTACTACTAAAGTCATGAACGCACTTTGATTAAACTAATTATCACATTTGAGTAAGTTAGGCCTTGTTATACCACTAAACTTATCATGTGAATCAAGAATACCGATTACAATGTTATTAGATTTCTTAATTGCAGAATTCATTAAGTGTGTTAACGTCTTTCTTAAGATCTCTAACATCTAATTCTAAGTTCATCCACTAGAATCTCATTCTAGGCTAATAGCAACCTAGAATCACTTTATATTCAGGAATTCTTTACTTAATATAAGTAGGTGTAGAAGAATTTCATGATCCTATCTCTAAGATTATGAGCAATTCTTATCAACAGTCAAGATCTATTCAAGGGAATGATCTCTCGATCTATCCCAATGAAATCTAACATGGATTTACATCATGCACTATATAAATTCATGATGCAACAAGACAAACTATTGAATTAAGAAAAACTAATAACTTTAATTATAGCACATGGAATTTCATGATAAATCCAAGGTTTTGCAAAATATAAATTGCAACAATTACTCCTTCATTGATGTAATAATATAAAACATATATGGAATGAAATAAGAAAGAAACATGTGCAATCCCTTTTTCAATGCTTCAGTTATTTTTTATCTTCATAAATCCAAGGGAATGTGGATGTCTCCTCCTACTTCTTTCAAAAGGTGCATCTCATGATGAAATGGTGTGAAAATGTTGTGAATGGATGTAATGGATGTGTTCTCTTTTTTTATTGTAATGGATAAATTGTATTTATAGGTTCCCAAATGATAAGACACAATTAGGTATCTTTTCCTCATCTCAATTCGCCACCATCCCTTTTCTAATAGCGGTTATTTGGCTTTTTACGTAGAAACAAGGAAGTTCACCACCTCCTTATGGCCATGATGTGGGCTGGGATCTCTGCGCCATGAATTTCCTTACGTAATACTCTAGTTATTTCACTCTAAACTTCATCCGCATTGATCACCACCTTCATCATGGCCACGATGGGGACGATGATGAGCCAATCTCAATTTTTCCTCTCTTCACACTCGTGATTACTTCATAATTAATTCTTGGTACTTGTTTTTCTATTGTTACCTCAACTACGGTCGTGATATGCCTTTATCTTTCAAATCTTGAACTTAATTAGATCCATCTTCTTCCAAATGTTGATGATTTGTCATTGGTCACCTGAAAAAATAAACATATTTATAGTTTAAGTACTAAATCACTTGATATAAGTATAAAAAGTGCATAACTAAGCACAATTAATTCTAATTTTATAGAGTAAATTGGCTCCATAATAAGAGGGGAAAAATAACGCTAGGATTTTAGTCTAACTGGGTTACATGTGTGCAATGTGCAAGCTAGCTTAAGAAAATCGATGAGAATGCTTGTGGTTCAAAGGACCCTTGGTTTGACCCTCCTTGATTTTAAGGAAAGTGAAGGACGTCAAGCAAATGACGTAAAAAATAGTGATTCATGGGAGGCAACCTATGTTTGACATAGATAGGTAGTTTTCTTTTTGTAGATAGTAGAACAACAGTCAAGAGACGATTTATACTTTCAAGCTTTGAAGGGTAAATACACTTCTAATTTTTCAAGGTAAGTAGACTCTACCATGTTCTTTTATAATAAACACTTAGAGGAATTCTTTACACTTGAATTTTTTCAATATACACCTTTAAAGTACACGACCCATGTACTTTTGTAGTGTACAATTTTTCAACCTTATGTAGAGTCATGACTGGTAGTATATGACCTATGTATGTAGGTCGTGTATAAGTGTTTTTTATTTGCAAACTTTCTATAGAGTCATGAGTGACCATACACGACTTGTGTACTTAGGTTGTGTACATTCAAATTAAAAAAATTAAGCTTCTGATCAGTCATGAGTGATCATACATGACTTATGTACCCTTATTGTGTACAAGGGTGTGTGGATTTCAAAACTTTTTATAGAGTCATGAATAGACACACACGAGTCGTGTACTTGAGTAGTGTATACCCATAATTGAAAGTTTTTGTTTCTATGGAGTCATGACCAAACATAAATCAATCGTGTGCTATTATAGTGGACAATTAAAAAAAAATTCCGTATATATTAGTATATAATAAAACCCCTCTCTACACTTCTTCGTTTGTTTTCAACCTTACACAATATTCTTCCCTTTTCCTCTCCACTCTACCACTCATGAACACACTACTTCATTCCATTGCACTCTCACACGCGTAGACCATCTCCATTAGCATCAAAAGGCATTTGATTCTCTCTTCCCTTTTATGGATTCGTCTTTCTCTTAAAACATTATTACATGCATAAAATCCATGGATCATAAGTAAATGATGGGTATGATTGTTAAATGTTGCTTCATGCCTATTTTGTTGCTTCTTTGCCGATAATAGTGGTAGTGCAATGCTCATTATGATTTAACATAAAAAAACACACCCAACTCACACATGCACATAGGGAATAGAGATCACCTTAGGGTTCATGCAATTGTTTGACTAGCATAGAAATTAAGGCTTTGTGTTTTAAGTGCAATTTTATTATTTTAAAACCTATTGCACTTGTTATTTTAAGGAATTTCTTGCCTAAACATCTTAAATCAAGAATTTAGAGTTTGTTTCATATGAAAATTGGGGTTTTTATGCTTGTCATGGGAAATTGAAGAATTTGCTAAAGAATTACACCTTATTTGTGTTTTGATTACTGTTATGATCTTCAACATGAGTTCCTACATGAGTAATTTTTCCTGCATTCGTGTTAATTTTAAATTTTTCATTTTCTAATTCTACACTACCTTGTACATAAGTCGTGTAAATGGGTAGTGTACCGACAGAATTTCCTCAATTCACTCATACCTTTATGGTTTTGCTTGTTGATGCTTTTATGCATGTCATTCATAATTGATAGGCACCCTTGTGTTATTCTTATGCATGTAAGCTAATCTATTGCAATATGTTTATTTGTGTCATGTCTTCTTGCTACAACTATGGAAAGAACCAAGAAATTAATCAGGAAACCTCCACCAACCCAATGAGCTTCATCATTTGTAGTACTAACAAAGAAAAAGAAGGTAAGAAGTGACTGCTAATGGGCTAGAGGAGGGAGATTACGAAGAAGATGCTTCTAAGGAGAAGGATGAGGATGAGTAATCGTGTCCTCATCTGTTTAAAGGTCATTGATTTGATATTTTTCTGTTTTTCCTTTAAAACTATCTGCTGCTTGATTTCTACATTTTAAGATCCCCTAGTTAGAACAATCTTTGTCCACTTTTTTTTTATGCTTTTGGTGGATGCTTAGACTAGGCTAGCTTGTTCTTTTTGTTTTTATTTTTTCTTTGCTTCTCTTTTAGGTCATGCTAATTAAAAATTCCTATTTGGGTTCACAACAATATAACGATGTTGCTACCAATTTCATATCTCCAACAGTGGTTACTTTTGAAAATTTGATTCCAATCTAAAATAAGGGAAGTTCTCATTTTCCTTTTCTTTTATGTTATTCCTTTCTTTTTTTTCTCCCTCTTTGTGATTGAATTAAGAGCCATTGAGGACAATGTCTCAATCAAGTGTGGGGAACGGGTAGCTTTGAAGGGAATAATTAGGTCTTGAATAATGCATGTCTTTTATGCACTTGATTGATCGTATTATTTTATGCTAACCCCATTTACAAGTTTGCAATTGTGATCTTGAAAACATACTCAGAAGTTGTTTTGAATTAGCATTCATATGAACGTAAAAGTGACTTATACGGTGACATACTCACCTATGTTGTGGTAAGTATACTTAGTCAAAATTATAGGATGAAATTTAGGTGGGGTAATCTTACTTGCTATTTAGTAATGGAATCTAGAGTCTAGAAGTGGATTAAAGTCCATAGTTGAAATTTAAACAGTTATATTTCTAAGCTTGTTGTCTTGTATATTCTCTTTTCAAAAAATTTTGAGAGCTTATTTAATCTCTTGTGAAAGGGCATATGAAGTTTATCACTTGGTGATTCTTTTAGAACAATCTCTTTAAAAAAATAATGTGTTAATTGAATGGTAAGGAGTTGAGTCAATATGGGTAGACTTTGGTCCCTCATAAGAGCAAATTCTGACCATACTATTGACTATACAAGGCTCTTATTCATGTCATTAAAAAAACTAAGCTAAAAAGAAGCGAGCCAAAACCTACCTCGAGAAAAAAGGAAAAGATGGAGACTAAAACATCACCCTCTATAGGCTTAAAAATTTTGGAGAGATTTAGGAAAAAGGATAAAATCCAAAAGAAAGATGGATGCAAATTATTTTCACTCTATATTATTATTCTTAGAGAAGTTTTTGAAGAGTTTATATGATCGTTAGTGAGTGGAGATGTAAACCCTCGTTTTCTTAGCAAACCTGAGTTCGATTTTGGAAAACTTAAAATCGAAAACTGAAACCCTAAAAGAATACCCCTTGACCAATTGAACCTGGAAACTTTATGTCCAGCAGTGGCAAGAATGAAACCCCGAAAGAATAGAAACGAGTTAACTCCAAAATAAAACCCTAAATCGAAAAGTCAACCATAAATCCTAAGTCAACAAAACCTTAGAAACCTTAGCAGTTTAGATCTGGCAACCCTACGTTCCTAAACCAAGAAGTTGAAATATGAGTAAAAAGTGTAGTTTGGTTTGTAATAATATTAAGGTGCTTAAAAAGATCAGATTAGCAAATTTTCAACCTATTTCGAAATTGATCGGATATAGACTTTGAAAAGCGTGTACCGGGGTTGAAGATATTAAAAATATGATATTAGTACCGTTAGACTCGTAATTTCATGAGATTTCAAAATATATCAGTTATAGAATTTTTCGGGTTATAAAAGTTATAGTTATAACCTTTTTATTGTATTTTCTTGACTATCGGTGCTTTAATTGTCTAATCTACTTTTTTATTTCTTTCACACTATTCATAAGTACAACCACCCATACTCTACTTCCTACATCATTACAACCTATCTCTTACATCCTTACATCCTATTTCTTACAATTTAATTTTTCAATACAACTTTATACTAAAATTACTTAATTTAATTTTGAAACTTATACAACACAACACACATATATATCTCTCTCCCATACCCCCAAAACCGGTACCCTCTCTCTATTCCCTCTCTCCAATTTTTTTTTTTTTTCCTTTTGTTTATCTAAAGCAAAACCTAATCCACTTTTCTACATAAACTCCTTTATGCCTTCACCTTTTCATTTCTTTCTTTCCTCACTTTCACTTTTAGAAATTTTTTTGCAAAACTCTCTCCCTCTCCTCTCTTTGTGCCGTGACCTCCTTCCCTCAACACATACTTTTGTTTTTCTTCAAGTTTCTTACTCTACACATCTAATAGGTAATAGATCTATATCTTACTACTTTAAAAATATGTAATGGTAAGATCATTCATGTGTGATTTCACTCAAAAATCCCCATGAGCTTTGAGCTAGAGATATAGAAACACTTGAACATGAGATCCTTGCCATCACAATGTTATATATCTTGTTATTTAAGTTATTTTGCCATTACTTTGTTTTATTACTAAGTTATGTTGTTATTATTAATGTTTTGTGCATATATTCATCATTTAACCATATCCACATAATGATCATAGTGTTCATGCATTTATGACGAGAATAATAAACTAGATCTAGTTGTTTTGAGTTCATAAATGTCTTAGTTTTTGTTTTATGTACATAAAAGACTTGTTGTAGTATGATGATAGTAGGAAAATGTTAGAAAGCTCAAGATCTACTTTAGTTTCAACAAAAATGATTTTTGAAAATTCGGATAAAAAAGGAACCATATTTAGAAAAGCCATTTTTCAACTTCAAAATGTGTATTTTACATTAAAAATGAAAAGCTTAGGGAATAGATATCATAAATGAGTGATCTAGATGAGTAAAGCTTAGATCTACTAAGTAATATTTTCAAAATAAGGAAAAGTTTACAAAAGCTATGTTTCAATCCCAATAACAAGCTTTAAATTCGTAATAAGGAAAGCTTAAAGCGTAAACACCTATTTTTCAGCCCCAAAACAAGATTTGTATTAAAGAAATGGAAGTCTTAAGGAGTAGGTTTGATTAGGAAATAGTTTCCAAAAGATTAAATGAGTTTTACAAAAGAAACAATCTCAAATGGAAATTTCAAAATTCGGATTTGAAAATGACCACTAATTAAACACCTATTTCCAAATGCCAAAATGATGATTTTTATAGAAAAATAGAAGTCCTAAGAGATACATGTAATGAAGACCTAATTTTGACAAGAATAAAAGAAGTTCATCAAGGTATAATCCTAAAACAAGGAATGGTTTCAAAGAATAGATTAAACAATGTTTTCATTCCTTAAAAATTTTGTAAAATTCGTAATTAGATAGATTACTATTTAAACATCTTTCTTATAACCCCAAAATGAAGGTTTTTATTAAAATAATGAAGGTGTTAGGTATATAGGTTATCAAGGTTAAGTTTTGATAAAAGCAAGTGTGATTTTGCAAAAGGTAAAACTATTTTTCTTAAGTCTAGTGATTTCAAAAGTTTTGCAAATCAAAAGTTTTCTAAAAAGAACTTTTGATATCTTATCATTGAGGATATACATATAGATAGCTCATCACATGACATTCATGATAATAACTTGTAGCAATGCATCTACATATGATGCACTTGGTAGAAACAAAGTTAGGAAAATAGTGTCTTATGCATCCTATTAAGCATTATCTAAGTACATGAGGAATTAGACTTACCAATACCCATGCATCATGCATGATATTGAGTTATATATGTATATAATAGAGTCTTACAAAATATAATGATAGCTAAGTATCCATCAAGGCTCTGGAGTGATGCTTGGTTTGAAATTAGGAGTTGATATATGGGATGAAAAATTCGTATAGCATTATGTACCCTACTTTTCATGGACCAAATGACCTTATTTTTTGGAAATAACTCTAGAAATAGATAACTCTCGTTGAATAGGTAGAAATCGATATATACTATGCGAAATTCCAAGTTAAAATGATTAAGTTATGGCCGTTTTGAGTTGGAATTCTCTCTTAGACGAACTTTGATGAACTTGTTACAATATAATTTATAAGTTCATTCAAACTTTATAGAAATACTCATTGGAGTTATTTCTTTTGATTAGGAGACTTGGGAGATGGATTAGACTTTTCCGAGGACTATTACGATTAAGTGGATTTTCACGTCATGGAAAAGTGAGTTCACTATCTTTAAATTATATGCTTATGCTTGTGTTTGTAGTGATAGTGGCACTAGATTAGGGCAAGATAAAATTGGAATGTGCATGTGAATTCCAATTAATTGAATCAATGATGAGTATATCGGAATGGAATTGTTGTAAATATCGTATGATTTAGCATAGAATTGAAGTGACTGCAATATCTGTGATCACCCATAAATTGTTAATTAATATGTCATGATCTTATAATCAAATTGACATACATATCATATGTGAGTCACATTACATAGGTTATTATACATTTATGGGAAGAAGGCATAATAGTTGGGCAACGAGAGACCTATAAACTCAAATGTTGCGTAATAGTCAAAAATTAAAATGGTAATAGTGTAGGCACTTGTACCAACTACAAATTATGAGTGGGTGGGCACTTGTATCAACCACAATGTAAATGAAAAAAATTGAAATATATGATCGTATGGGCCTAAAACACCTAACCCCGAATGGAGGGCATAAATCCATTCAACATAAGACTCCCAGAAAGTCTTATATATTATATGCTCATGTACTTGTGCATTTCATATGATTGTTAATATAACTTACCTGATATATTGCTTGTTGAAGTATTTAATTTATGGAAGTGAAACTCACTAAGCTCGAAGCTTATACCCTATAGTTTCCTATTGCAATATGATTATTTATGGCTATCACCGAGAGGCCACTTTCCTTAGGACAGCTTTTGAAATTTAAGAAGCTTTTTGAAGAAGTCGGGACCTAGATGTTAGGCATAGACTTCTAGATGAATCTCCTAAATTATATATATATATATATATGTTGATGTAAGAGACTTTTTTGGACCTAAGGACTCTTAAAATTTTGACGAGGGTATACCCCTTAGATCATGTAATAGATTTATCTAGTTATAACTATTATGATTTACATCATTATTGCTATGAATGTCTCCTTAAGTTATTTCGATTCAAAGTATGGTTCCCTATATATTGAACGTGATCCTTACACCCAGTGTTTAAACTCATTGGATTACTAAGGTTGTCATACTTGAGTCTAGATATCAAGTGTGGCAGACTGTCACGTTTATGGTACCCTTTGGGGCATGACAAGAGAAGTATAATTAGGTATCTTTTGTTATTGTTTGACGTTGTGTTTACTTTATGACTCTACAATCTGTTGTTAAAGGGTGAAGGTAAAGTTTAACTTACCTAGATTATCCATAGAATTTTGATTTTAGTATGCTAATTACATTTATATAGTAAGTTAGAGCAATAGGTACAAAGTGAGTCACTATGATCTAAAAGAATTAATGAATGTGATGTGAGCTTCTAACTTGTGGGAAATTTTGAGTATATTTAATGATAGATTTTCATTGTTCTTAGTTATTTGCTTAAGGATAGGCAAACGGTTAAGTGTGAGAAAGTTTGATAAGTGTCCTAAGACCCTTAATAATTGTGCCTTATTGATCATATTTTATGTGACATTTCATTGATCTACTAAAGAAAAGGATACTTGAATGAGTTGTTCATTCTATGGGTAAATGAGGAGTAACTGATTTTAAAGGATTGATGATGAAAAGAGCAAAGATTTGATGAAGTTTCAAGTTTTTATTACAAAGTCATAAAGTACACTACAAGAAGTACACAACCAATGTACAATTGGAGCATAAGGTGAGGGAAAATTGGATTTCTAAGGTGCACGAGCCAAGTATACGAGTAGTGTATGTTAGGGTCATGTATGATTAATAAGCAAAGAATTTTCATGTTGTTCCAATGTACACAACCCATGTACACGGGTCGTGTAGCGGGGTGTGTACATTTGACAGACTATAAATAGCATTATGTTTTTGTTATTTTGAGAAATCATCTATATTCATTCTTAACCCTAAAGAACGTATTTTGGAGAACTTTTTAAGGGAGAACTATTGCATGAACATTAGGAGTCACAAACAATTAATTCAAAGGGTTTTATCAATCATGTTATTGTTAAACTCTTCTATATTCCTTGCTTTAATTGTTTATTCCATGAAAGAGTAGATTTTATATGCCCTAGGTTTTGTGAAACCCTAAACAATGTTTTGAATTCCTATTTATTAATAAGAAGTTGATGTCTTGAATTTATTCATGTGATATTATTGTTCTTGTGATAAATTCTGGCCAAGATTATTGCATGCTCACCTAGACATAAGGAGACTTCAAATTTCTACATTAAATATCCAATCTTAATTAGAGTTTATGAATTTCATGCAATTTTACGTTGGCGTTAATGAAGGAAGACATTCTTACTATCTCATGTAGAATTAGGAACCAATTGACTTAAAAAGAGTAATTGGTTTAATTAAGAAATCCTGTAGTTCATGTCACGCCCCGAAGGGTACCCTAAACATGGCAGTTTGTCGCATATAATATTAAAGCAAATGAATGACAACCTTAGTTATGCAGGAGCTTCGATATCACATGCAAGGCGTGCTTCCAAGATAGTAGGAGACTCACATGGGTATTACATTTAAGTAGATAATAAAAGCAAGCAAGAACTTATATAAATAAACATGAAATCTTCATTCAAATAATAATTTCTTACATCATCTTAGGGACATTCTCCCGCCTTAAAAGTCTTGTCTCAACTAAACTATTAACAAGGTAATCATAACTATAACATAAGCCTACTATAGAGATTTTCTTAGAAGTCTATGTTCAAAACTAAATACATAAAACTTCTCCAAAAAACTCCTAGTAGCTTAAGCTTGTACCTAGCATACGGGGCTCCTTGGTGCCAACCAAAGATAGTCACACTGTAACAAAAAGCTATAGGGGTATAAGCAAATCTAGCTTAGTGAGATAAATCCTTATCTACAGAACATTCCCATATAACAAACAAGCATTTAAATCAAGCATATGAGAATGCATCAATCACATGAACAAACAAAATATGCAAGATTAACCGAAAATCATGTGTAGCATGGATTTAACGCCCTCCATGTCGAGGGTTGGGAGATTACAGGCCCATACGACCATCAATATTTGTAGATTTGCTGGCTCCTGCTCAACCTGTAGACTTCTTGGCTCCTACCAGCCCATGTAGACTTTCCGGCTCTTACTAGCCACCACTACCACTTCCTCGTTTCCCCACACGAAGAATAGTAGTGAAACAAATGTGACTCACAAGTATGATATGCATGAACTAATTTCAATATATATTTAACCAAATAATGTTGAGTTCATGTTAAAGGCGATCAACCACAATTTTCATCATATCAATACAAGAATCACACTTCATTTAATCACATCTTCTTTCGATATTCTTAAGTTATATTCAACCAATCATAAATTCAAGTTACATAACAATTGCTCGTTTATCTTTTCCTTAATTTCTAGTGCTACTACTTACAAGCACAAACAAGGAAATGTAACTTAGTAAAGGATTAACTTACTCCATGTCGGTAGATCCTAATCGAAGTAATCTTCCAGGAAGGTGATCTCGGGTCCTTCTTCACTTAAACAAGATGAAATACCCAAAATGAGTCTTTCATAAAATTTCTATTCTTGAAGATTCTAAACTTTTCTTAAAATCGCGGTAAAATCGTATAAGAGGAAATTCCAATTTAAAATGGTCATAACTTGCTTATTTTAACTCGGAATTTCACATATAATATATCATTTTCTACCTATTCAAAAAGATCTATCTATTTCCAAACTTGTTTTCATCAAACTAAGTCGTTTGGACTCCGAAAAAGTGGCGACCAGATTCACCACGAATTTTCATAGACTTGAATTCCTTCTTTTAACAAAAGCTTACTTTGAAGAGATAGATATTATAATAATTTGTAAAACCTTTGAAATGTATATACATATATTTATTCACTCATATCAAATGTATGAAGTTAATGAAGTTGTCTCAAACTATGAAAAAGTAAAGTCTTTTAAAGATATTGAAAATTGAGAACCTTTGAAATATTCATTTTGCCTTGAAAATATCTTAAGTTATTTCAAATGAGTATTTCTTTCTCCTAAATTTAATTTCTTGTAATTGCTTTAAATTCATAAGGAATGATTTTATTTTCTAAGCTTAGTTTCCAACACTTTTTAAAAGTAATAACAATTTTATAAAATAATTTCTTTGTTTCTTGATATCATTCCAAAAAGAATTTCTGATATTTGATGAAAAGTGAAGTTTTTGTAAAACCTTTTGTTTATTTCAAAAAGTCCTTTCTATGTATGTTTATGAGCTCCTTAGATTTCTTAAAAAAAAGTTTGTTTAAGAAACTTACTTCCTATATTTATTTCTAGAAAAGAATTTTTAAGAAAACCTTTCCTCGTTTATTTTGTTGAGACAAAAGTCATTATGTTCATGCATGAATATGAATCATAAAATTATGGAAACATAAAGAAACATAATAACTTGAAAGAATAATCTAATAAGGAAATAAATCAAGTATTGGAACCTTAGTTTCATCAAGGTATCCCAGGACTAAGAAAAGACTAGTCCCAAAAGGAAAAAGAAAATGTTTTGACTTGATGAGGACAAGTCTAAGACTAGAAAGACTAGTCTTAAAAATAACGTGAAAGTAAATAAATTGTAAGGAAAGTAAATAAATTGCAAGACAAATGAGCTTATATGCTCCAAATAATATATTTAGCTATAGAGATATATTAGATAGTTATAAATATAAAAGCAAAATAAAGAAATTAGATGATGAACAAAAACAAAGTATGAACCTATTGTTGCTTTCATTAACCTTCATGATTTAGAAAACACACACTAAGCTCATATTAAGTAAACGAACATAAGGAAGACTTGAAGAATTTTTACCTAAAAGAAATAAACTTGAGAGAACTTTTTGGGAGAGAATTCTTGTAGAATTTTGGGATAGTAACTTTAGTAAAAGAAAGGTGTGAATGAAGTGGAAGGAAGAGGGGGTATTTATAGGAAAATATGGGAGATAATTTGTGTTAATTAAATAAATTGAAAATAAAACAAATTGGGAAGAAGAAGAGGGTGGCCGGCGCTACATGTAGTGAGAGAGGGACAGAAAAATTATTTTTTTGTATTTTTGTTAATTAAAAGTAAGATATGAAAGATGTGAAGTTGTATTGGAAATGAAAATTGTAAGAAATAGAGGTATAGGTTGTAAGAGTAGGTTATAAGAAAAAGTAGAGATATATAAATAGTGTAGAATAGTAGTAAATAGTATAATGTAAAGTGGACATGACAATTTAAGTACCGGTAGTAAGAAAATAGGGTATAAATGCGATATCTGTTATTTTTAAAACCGAAAAATTATGAAATTGAACTTTTTGAAAATCTTATATTTTTACGATTCTAACGGTATATTCGGAATATTTTTACTATTTCAAGCCCTGGGACATGTTTTTCAAGAACTGTGTTCAATCGGGTTCAAAACGAGTTACGGTTTTACTAAACTAATCTTTTTAGGCTTCCTTTGATAATCATGAACTATTCTACTCACTAAACTCTTTCTTACTCTCTTAGGGTTTCTTAAACAGGGATGTCGGATTTAAGCAGTTACGGTAGACTAGGATTTTGTTGACTTTAGAGATCCGGTTGACTTCTGATTAAGGTTTAAGCTTTAATTGTTCACAAAACTTCAGAGGTTTACAGTTCAAGACTTAACTAATCATTAGTTAACTCTTATCACAAAAATCAAGGTTTAGGGTGGATCATAACCAAATGCATCTCTTATGATTTGAGTTGAAAACCAATAAAAGCGCTCATATAGTTGGTTAGGGTTTGTCTAATAATTAGTTTAATTATAATTAGTGAATTAGTATAATCAACTCATAAGTTAGGCTAGATAGTAGTAAAAAGGAAATACTAGTACTTGCAAATAAATCTTTAAGGACAACACCTAAGATTAATTCTATATTGCAAAATAGGTACGCTTGCCTTTGCTAGATTATAGTATTATAATGGGTTTTATTTTATTGTTCTTGATACGATCTACATCACTCTCCATTTAGCTCCTTGATGATCAAAGAGTGCAAGCTACAATCCGGAATGCATAATTGATCACCTCTAAATAGAAAACCATCCTACGACAAATACTCTATCCTTTTAGCAACCCTGACCTTAGCCAAAATCTTAAAGATGTATGAGTCAATCTCAAGTGAATCAACAAAAGAATAAAAACTAGATACCTCTACATTCATTTTGTTTAGAAGATGTTGGCGGCTACTCAATGCATCAACAACTTGTTTGTAATGTCGGACTTGTGCTTCACAACAAATGTGAAATGTTTTAAGTAAGCAACCCACAAAGCATGTCTAGTTAACAACTTATCCTGACTATGTAAATGCTTTAGAGCCTTATGGTCAGTATACAAAATAAATTCCCTATGAAACAAATAATGCCACCAATGCTTAACATCTTGTACCGTAGCATAAAACTCTACGTCATAAGTGTTGTATCGCAACTTGGACCCTGATAATTTCTTACTAAAGTAAACAATATGTCTACTATTTTGGCTCAAACTGCTTTAATTCCTACCTTTGATGCATCGTCATGTAACTCAAAAGGTTGATGAAAATCTAGTAACACTAATATTGGCGTTGTTGTAATTATCAACTCAAATGCCCTTTTCGCTTCTTTAGTCCACACACACTTCCCTCCCTTCATGCAGTCTATTATGGGGACCATAATACTGCTGTAAACCCTCGGATTTTTCAATAATAGTTTTGGAATACCGAATCAAAACTCTAAAGACTGACCCAAGTTGAAACCGAACCTTAAACAATTTCGATCACGGGATTTCATAAGAGAAGATTCATTAATCATTCGACACAAAATTTGAGCAGGAAAAAGTCCATCTAGTCGATCCCTGAGGTAAACCTCTCAATTTCTAGGGTAAAGTTGGATTAAACCCTAACACTAGTCAAACTGGAGTTTCAAAAGTCAACAAAGATCAAGATAAACCAATAATTTCAACTCCGGCAATCCCACGCTCTCAAATCCTAGAAAACGAAATTGAGTTAATGGCTTATAAGAGTTCGTAATAATATCGGAAAATATAAAAATACCAGATTCATGAATTTCGAGTGTCCTTCGGACTCAAACAAGATTAGTTCTCGAAAAACGTGTCTCGAAGCTCGGAATAATAAAAATATTCCAATAACACCCAAAGACTCGTAATTAAATAAGGATTTCAAAAATATCAGTTTTAGAATTTTTTGGTAGCTAAAAATATCAGATATGGCTCGTTTACGCGTATATTATTACTACCGGTATTTTATATGTCTAGTCTACTATTCATAGTACTATTTCTACTATTTATTACTATTTCACTATCTTTACTTTTTCTTACATCTATTTCTTACTATCCATACACCTATTTCTTAAATTTTTACATTTCCAATACAACTTTATTCATATCAAAGCTTACACTTTACTTTTTTTCATCACAAAAATACAAAAATTAATCAAAACCCTCTCTCTTTCTTCTCCTTTATGCCCCGGCCATCCGTCTCTCTTCTCTATATTATTTTTTTTTTCAATTTATTTTATTACATATAATTTCTACTCCAAAATTCTATAAATATCTCATTCGTCCTTCATTATTTCACACATCCATTTTACATAACAAAACTCTACCAAAATTCCCTCTCAAAACATCTCTCCAACAATCCCCTCTCAAAACACTCTCTACCATCCTTTACTTTTCAAGAAAAATAACAAAACTCATTCATCTCTTTTCAAATCCTCCATTAAACCTTAGGTAAAATCCTACCTATATTCTTTATCATGTTCATACAACTTAGCATGAGCTTAGTGTATGTTTCTTAGACTCATGAGAGTTAAAGAAGCAACAATATGTTCATGTTCATATTTTACGTTATGTTGTTGTTATCATTGTTATTATTATTTTTGCTCTAATCTAACTTCTATTTAGTATTATGTATATATATTTCTTTAAAGCACATAAGCTTACTTGTTATTTATTTATTTTCATGCTTTGCAATTTATTTATTTACTTGTTTTATGCAAATTATTAAGACTAATCTTAGACTTGTCCATATCAAATCAAAATGATTTTCTTTTTTTTTTTTTCTTTTTACGACTAGTCTATTCTTAGTCCCGGGTTGCCTTGATAAAGCTAAGACTTCCAATACATGATCGGGATACCTTGATGAAGCTAAGATTTCCAATGTTTGACCATATTATTATTATTACGTTTATTTGTTTATGAGTATTTCTTTATATCTTATTATGTATTATCCTTACTTTTACATTACTACATAATCATATTCATGCATGATTAGAATGTTGTTGTCTTAAATAAAAATAAAAATGGGTTCTTTCTTAAACAAAGGAAAAGTAAACTAGATTTTTTAACAAAGGATTTTTCAATAAAAAGTCTAAGTATTGTTTTTAATAAATTCTTTTCAAAAGCTCAAGTAAGTTAATCATAAGTTTTAAAGTATTAGTACCCAAGATTTCTTCAAATGAAAGGAACTCATTTCTTTTATAAATAGAAACTAAATACTCCATAAAGATAGAATTTTTAGCATTGAACTTAAGATTTTAACTCAACCATATCTTTTATAAGACTTATATAAGTTCACTATAGACTTTGAAAATCACATACTAAGAAAACTTAAATTTTATATTGTTATTCTCTTTTCAAAATTAAAATAAAATTTTTGCTAAGTTCTAATGTTAACAATTCTTTATTAAGAAAGCTTTTCTTATAAACTTGTCTAAAAAGAATTATTCTACCACTTGACAAATATTAAGGATAAAACAAGTTTTTCAAATCAAGGTAAAATCAACTCACTATCTTATAAACCAACATAGAAAAATAAAATTTGCCAAGCAAGTAAAGTTTAAAAGGTAAACTTATTTTCTAAAGAAGAAAAAGGATATAAAAATGAGAGGAAAACATACATTTAACACAACTTCAAATATTTGACCACACCAAAAACTTAAGGAATATTTTGAAAAGCTCAATTTTCAATAACTATAAATAAAGTTAGTAAATAACATAACGAACCAAATATTTGGAAATTAATTTTCTTTTGAAAAGATAGGAAATTGAATTATAATAGGAAAACACTCACTCATAACATCTCAAATATATTTTAATTTTCCTTCTAACAATTCCAAAGGAGAAATTTTCAAAAGTTTTATCTTTTAAAACCCTTAAAGACAAATTGATTATGAAATATCAATATTGACACAACACTACAAAAAAAAAAAAAATCATGCATACAATATGAATATAAATATATGTTCAAAGAATTTTTCAATTATAAAATATCCATATATTTTGCTTAAAGATTTTTTTAGTAAAGAAAAGTTTGGAAAAACATATTTTGTGAACTATAAATTCATAACTATTATACCGTAGTATTTTCCAACCCAAATGGCTTTTTATGATAAAAATAACCTTAGAAATGGTTAGATCTTTTCGAGTGGGTAAAAAACGGTATATTATATGCGCAATTCCGAGTTGAAATGACCAAATTATGACCATTTTAAGTTGGAATTACCTTCCATACAAATTTTAACGATCTTATGACATAGTTTTTGACAAGTGCCATAGAATCAACAAGACATACTCATTATGGGAATTCTTCTTGATTAGGTGATCCCAAGGAGGAGCATTCATACCCGGAGGATTATTTCGATTAGTGAAATTTCCAATCGACTCCTCCATAAGAAAGAAGTGTCCTCATGACCGAGTGAGTTTATTTCCTACATTTTACGTACTAGGTTGTGCTTGTAGCTAGAGGCACTAGAAGTATGAAAAGATGAAAATGAATTATGTATGATAATATTGGTTGAAAGAATGCTAAGCATACCGAGACATGAATTGTTGTTAATTAACTTATGTTTTACTATTATTCTGTTAGAGTGTGTGAAAATTCTGTGATTACTTTTAAATTACTCTAATCATATATTATGAGTTATATTAATTGATTCACACATATCACGTAGTTCGTTTCATCTCATGAGCTACTGTACTCGATGGGACAAGAGTATAGTAGCTGGGTTTGTAGGAGCCATAAATCTGCAAGATGGGCGATTAGGAGTCTGAAAGAACTATTTCAAGATGAGTGAGTAGGCGCCTGAAATAAACTAGATAAGTTGGATTTTAAAGATGGGTTTTAAAGAGCCTGAAATACCTAACCCTGAATAGAGGGGTAAATCCATTCAAACATATGATTTCTGATAGATTATATGTATTGTTTGTTCATTTGCTTGATGTATGCATATGCTTGTTTAATAACTTGTTTGAAATTATTGATATGAGTACGTTAATTCAGGAATGATCTCACTAAGCTAGTTATGCTTATACTCCGATAGACTTTTGATGTAACGGACTATATCTTTTATGCTCGAGGACTTCATATACTCGAGTGGGATTATGTTTTGGAAAGCTTTTAGGAATCCTTTGAAGATCTTAGAATTAATTACCTTAATATCTTTTAGTGTTAGTATTGTTTTCTTATGTGAAAGATTAAGTGATATTATGACTGTTTAGAGATTATAGGGGAAAGCTCCTAAGATGATGTAAGGATTATATTCTTATAATTTTGAAATGAGATGGTTAGCTAGAATTCTTGTATGCTATATTTACTATCTCGAACTATACATTCCACCGGTGTCTCCTATTGTTGTGATAGACGCCTTACATATGGTGTTGAAACTTTCACATGACTTCGGGAAGTCATTTTTAAGTTTTAATACCGTATGTGGCGGATTGCCACGTTTAGGGTGCCCTTTGAAGCGTGAAAACTACTGAAATGTGGGATGAACCATTTGTGAAATGATGAAAGATCATGGAAGCTTCTAATTTTAGTTAGCATGTTATGCCTAAGTTACTATTGTACTGCTTCCACCTTAGATTTATCAACCTGCAAACCTTTACCTAAAATCACATAACCAAGACAAAGTACTTTAAATGTCGTAAACACATACTTTTTCATGGCTGTATAGAATTTTCCCTTACATTATGCACTAAGTACAACCCTCAAGTGCTCAAGATATTCTTTAGGATCAACACTATAAATCAATATATCATCAAAGTAAACTACAACACATTTGCTAATGAATGGCTTCAAAGCCTAGTTCATCACCTTCATAAATGTACTAGGTGCATTGGACAATCCGAATGGCATAACTAGCCTTTCATATATTCCATTCTATGTCTTAAAAGTCGTCATCTACTCATCACCAACTTGAATCCAAATATGGTCATACCTACGTTTCAAATCCAGTTTAGTAAACACCATCGCCCTACT
Source organism: Combretum micranthum (assembly GCA_024138025.1). Classification (NCBI taxonomy): domain Eukaryota; kingdom Viridiplantae; phylum Streptophyta; class Magnoliopsida; order Myrtales; family Combretaceae; genus Combretum; species Combretum micranthum. The sequence goes on from JAMXBD010000368.1 coordinate 662,408, forward strand.
AACCTGATCAAGTAAATCATCTAGGTAGGGAATAGGAAAACAATACCTGGCAATAATTTTATTACTGGTTCAGTTGTCCACATACATGCACCAGGAGCTATCTTTCTTGAGCATTAGAAGGGCTAAAACTGCATAGGGACTCAGAGTCTCCTGAATGAAGCCTTTAGCCAACAACTCCTCAACCTGTCTTCTCAACTCCTCATCTTCATAGGACTCATTTGGTAATGCGGTCTATTAGGAAGTGCACTAGGCTTGAGGTTAATTTGGTGTTGAATATCGTGTAATGGTGCAACTCATTGAAAAAACATCACAAAACTCCTCCACAACTAGAATTACACCTCAGATATAGCAACTTCTCCATCAACCTCCTTACCCACTAACGCAAATACAATATCAGACTCCTACATCTCTTCTTCGAACCTCATTAAAGTCAAGTACCCTACTTCACAAGTTTAGGCTATGCAAACTCTTTATTAGGAATCAATGCAATCTTCACCACACTTTATATAAAATTGTATGTATTAGCCCTGCTATCATGTTCGCACTCCTATCAAACTACCAAGGCCGCCTCAATAGTAAATGATAGGCATCCATTGCAACCACATCAAACCATACAGAATCTGTATATCTAGAACCAATAAAAAATGAAACCAGGGCATGCTTTGAAACCATTACCTTGCCTTATTTTTTTTTAATCATGCTAGTTTGTAAATTTGAGGGTATTGCTCCTATTGAATGCCCAATTTCTGAATTGCTTCTATTGAGATAATGTTCTCGTAATTACTTGACTCCACCATAAATCTACATACCTTGCCCATAATGGTGTAAGTGGATTGGAAAATATTGTTTCTCAACCAATCTTCCTCAACTGCCTTAGGGGTTATGAAAGACCTCTTAAGCACTAGACTCTCCTTGCTATCCCCAGTCACCAACTCTTCTTCAGCATGCTCGTCACCAAAAGCTGGTTCACTATCGCCTATAGCCTTGAAAACATCCTCCTCAACTTCTTCCTCTTCATTCTCTATAAAGAGTGACTTCTTCTTCGCCCTCCTACAATCTGCTTGTTGGTGACCATTTCATCACATTTAAAGCACTTTACCCCATTAGTACTAGAGCCGTTAGTGCCAGGCTTACCAAAATGCCTAGTATTGCTAGTGCTAGTAGTTCCACTCCCTGCACGATTCATACCACTACTAACTCCTATACTTGTCACTTCCCTGCTATATGCATTACTCCTAGATCGCCACTATTGTTTTTCAATAATCAATGCCCTCTAGTAAGTAGTCAATACACTAATGGGAACAAACAAATTAATGGTATCTTGAAGCTGCAATTGTAGCCTTCTGATATAACACGCAACTAGGCGCACCTTCGTCTCTTGAATTTCATTCTTGACTACTAGTTGATAAAATTCTGTGGTATAACCATGTAATCATCAATAGATCTGCTGTCCTGTTTCAAATTTTGTAGCCTTTGGTACATAATTCATTGGAAATTATATGGCAAAAAGGTTACCTATAGGTGCTTCTTCATCTTCTCCCATGACACTATTTTTTATTTACCTAACCTGCAGCATGTCAATTTCATCTACTACTACCAAATTGTGGCTCTACCATGAAACCTCCTTGCCACTAACTGTATACACTGAAGTTCCAAAAGCTCCTCTAATGTAGTTAACCAATCCAAAAATTCCTCCTATTGGAGACCATCATGAAATTCGAAGATCTCTGTCCTCATCCCTTTTTCCCAATGTTGCAATCTTTCTCAACACGTAGCCCACCCTGCTTACCTGGTAATTCATCATAATAATCCTTATCAATAGAAGAGGAATCATCCTCTGCTTCCTCAATAACTACATCAAGCCTTGAATTAAGATTATGGTTCTTACCCTGAATATGAACGAAATCTCTATGCTAATTCACCATAAACACCTCCATCCTCTCTATGATCTAGTACACTATAGTACTTAATCATTTATCGATTATCCACCCGATCCTTTGATCCAACCTTTCATCAATCATATCTCTAATCCTCTAATCTAAATTTTCACGTTCATAAATCTTGTCTGCATGTTGTTGATTGATTTGTCCAAGAGTTTCCTAACAATTCTAGAGTAAACATAACTCTAATATCAACTGGTGTAGCAGATAAGACATGCTTTATCGCAAAATCATTTATTCACGCACAAATGATGATTTTTTTTATCTTCAAATACCTATTGATATTGAGAATACCTAGGTACTTGGCACCAAAAATTGAAATCCTACATAAGAATTCGAAATTTGGGATGAAGAGAGTAGAACACGTTCAATAATTTTTTATTCAATCAATAAAAACTTTCTATTCTGGCCTTAAGGTGTATAATATATACGAAAATGTGTCTTTTCCCAAAAAAAAAAAAACTTCATAATAAACACTTACGATGTATGATGAAAAAGGATAAAAAGACGAAACGAATGCCACAAATGACATGTAAAACAAACTCTCCTATCAAAAGTTATGACGTAAATAAAAATTTCCATAAATAGCAAAAATGCGGTTTTAAAGGTCTAAACAAATGAATTTGCTTGAAAATTGATGTACAACACAAGCAAAGCTTATGTGTTTTACTCGTTGGCTCATTTTCTATCGAAATAGAGTCCTGCGATGCAAAAATCCATAACTACCTGAAACTGCAACTACTAAATTCTATGTCATTTTTCCAAGTAACCATGCATTATTTCTACTATTACATCAAAGTTACTGTCGTGTGTATAAAAAGTTATTTTTAGTATTAAATCAATCAATTTCAAAGTTTAGGTACATATTGCATATTTTGCCAAACTTTATATAGCACTTATGACATTAACCCTTATATTTACGATCCAGATTACAAAGTATATTTTTATTTAGCACCCAACTATATCAATATGAATTTATCTTATCTCTAACATCAAAGCTCTGTTAGCCAATAAGTTATACGTATAATGTTGTTACCTGATCCAACTTGCTCTATTGTTTGGTTTTTTTAAAGAAATCCAACTACACCATCCATATACAAACCTTTTCCTAATAATTCTTAGAATAAATTAGGAATATATCCTCTCGATCATTAATCAACTACAATGCACTCTAAACTTTCAAATTATAATTTTGCTTTTGCATGCCTTTTTTACATATTTGCCTTAAATCATGTTAAAATCTTAAGGGTTAATCTTACGAATGGTACCTAAATTTTGACAAAATATGCAAGTAGGTACTTGAACTTCAAAATTGAACATTTCAATGCCTAAAATTTGAATTGATCAATTTGGTACTTGAAATAAATTTTCGTGTACATTAATAGTACCTCAATTAAATTTTATCAAGTACTAAATCGATCAATTTCAATTTTTTTCATATACCTAATTGACCAATTTCAAAATTTATGTACTAAATTGATCAATTTTAAAGTTCATATACAGTTGCATATTTTGTTAAAGTTCATGTATCATTTGTGAATGTATCCCTAATCTTAAAACCATCTCTATTCATAGTTGTTTAATTACAATATGGAGTTCACCAATGGTTTAGGGATATTTAATAATCTCAAAAGATTTTTTAATTGAAAGTTACATTTTGAAATGTAGGGATTTATTTGCAATTATCCTAATCAAGATTATTATAACATACACCCTCTAAATGTGCATATTGCTTGTGTTAAGCTAATACTAATTTTGAAAATATAATTATATTCTTATTACTAATAATGAATAATTTTTGTGTACCAATGAACTAAGTAGTAAGAGTAATATTTTATTATGAAAAAATATGAAGAAACTATATGATTACTGACCTCCTAAATAAAAATTACACATATCCAAATTTCCAAAATATCAATGTTAAATTGCATGCAGTATATGTGATTGAGTTTTTTATACATAAGTCGCATGTAGTATAGGTGAATCATGTATATGCATGAATTGCATGTACTAAATGTGACTCATATACAAAATATGAATAACATGTGATTCATGTGTAAATATATTGAACTGCTCTTTAAAGATACAATTTAACACTATAGATCTTTTGCTAAATCGAATCTTATTTATGCGATTTATTAAGAAAAACATAAATCGCACATAACCTATATGCAATTTTGGGTTGTTATTTTGATAATTATTTTTGTGTAACTTTAATTTATATAATATCATTTTTTAAACTTAGTATACACATGTTTAATCCAAAGAAAGCTCTAACAAGTGCATGTTTTGCTTTATAGGAAACGACAGCCAGAACGACAATCTTAATTGTGGTACCAATCACTTTTGCAACTGTACTTGTCATCTTCATCATCATCTTCTAGATAAGAAAAAGGAAACCAATGCCAGTGGTAGAAAGTAAGAGACTCATTGACTAATATATTCTACAATTCCTTCTTGATTGGTTCAAATGTGTGGAAATAATATTTACATCTTGCATTTTTTAAGAAGTTTAGAAATTTCACAAGGTAAAACTATGACTTATTATTATTCTCTCTATCATGTGAAGCCTATTAGGGATCTAGAGTATGCTTTCAATGGAGAGAAATCCAATGGGCTTTGTGAAAGATTGCACAAATGGGCTTTAGACACCATCTATAACCCAGAACCTTAAGGTAATAGGTTAATGGGTCTTCCATCTTATAAACTCTTCACACAAGTCTCATATTTGCCATATGGATTCTCACACTTGCATCCTAACAATCTTCCCCTCAAGTGTGAGTCTGCCACAATGGGATAGTCATACTCCTCCTGAACAAGAGCTTGTCAAACTGACTCCACTAAACCCACATTGTGAGTGGTCTCACCTACTCACCATAGGTTTTCATAGACGAGTCATGCGCCATAAAGCTCTTCTTTCCACATGGTGGGCCAACCATGGGAGATTCCCAGCCAAACCATCGGCTTTGATACCAATTGATAGAGACCGGAGTATGCCTTCAATGGAGAGAAATCCAATGGGCTTTGTGAAGGATTGCACAAATGGGCTTTAGACACCATCTGTAACCCAAAATCTTAAGGCAATAGGTTAATGGATTTTTCATCTTATAAACTCTTCACATAAGTCTCATATTTCCATGTGGGATTCTCATGCTTGCATCCTAACAAATATTTTATGCAATCTTAGTTTTTCCTTCAGCTTATAAATTGTATTTCAGACATGGACATTTAATAAAGGTTAGAGAGCAATATAAGAGTTACATTTTAGAGAAAAGAAGAAAAGAAATCTAGTTTTCCATTAGAGAAGAACTATTCATTATTGATTAGTATATTTGGATTATTCTTTCGATATCTCTTTTCTTCATTATTGTTTTTGCTATGGGATTATTGATTATATGTTATCAACGAGTATGATGAGCGAATAATTGTTTAGTACCTAGGAGTGATGGCCCTAAAGGAACTAATGCTTTGATTATGTTGAATAAATCCATTACTCTATATCTAATTATGTTGTACTAATTTTTGTTTTTTAAACTTGTGTACATAGATAAGTAAGGTTAGATCTTATATATAGTAAATAATATGGCAAAGGTTCTGAAATTTAAGCAAGATGGAGCAACTGCTTCTTGTGTTTGTTGTGTCATCTGGTTGAGAAGGCTGCTGAAGGTTCTGAAGTTTGAGCATGATGGAGCAACTTAAATTTTTGTTGATAACAAATCAACTATTGCCCTAGGAAAGAATCCAATTTTCTATGGCAAAAACAAGCACATAAATAGCAAGTATCATTTTGAGAATAAATCGGACAAAAGGAGATTTAGCATCAAGTATGTGTCTTCTAAGACCAAGTTGTTTGGCATGTTCATCAAAGCTTTAAAGTTTGAAGATATGTTTTAAGAGTTGTAGAGGGCTAAATTACAAGTTTAAGAGATGTTTGTTGAGATGATAAACTAGTAATTAGTTTTATATTAAATAAGTTTTATTGGTATATTAATTATTATTTATTATGTGGTAAATGTCTAAGAGTCCCTCCTTTTGCATTATTGTGAATATTATCATAAATGAATTTTGGAGTAGTGACCTTTGGGAATTCAAATACAGTATTTTTCTTCTATGTTCTCTTCTCTCTAACACATACAACCCATTTTGAGCATCCATTAGAGCGATTACCAGCCTCGACGCACTAGAACACGACCCACACAAAACACTATAATTCCACCTCACAAGATCGTTTATCGCCAGCCAAAAATAGGAAGAGCCAACGCCTCACTTTAACCCAATTTCCAGTCAAGATGGCTTAGAGGTAGTCAAGCATCATGTAAGAGTTCTAGTTTGTTGGATAAGAAGGTCTCCACTGACACATATATTCACAATTACCAAGGTTATAATATTGCTATAAAGATTTAAGTAAACAATTATAATGGTTAGAATTGGTGGTAGGGTTGTAAGTGAGTCGAGACAGCTTGTGAATTACTCGAGTTCAACTCAATGAAAACTCGAATTCGATTCGCTTATAATCGAGTCGAGCTCAAGCTCAAGCTACTCGAGTAGCTGTCGAGTACAAGTTCGAGTTTTAAAATACTTGGCTTAGTGTGCTCGCGAGCTAAATTGAGTATTAAATTGAGTCGAGTTAAGTTTGAGTTTATTAAATATTAAATACTCTTTATAGTTAAATTATTATTTAAAAGAATAATCGAACTTAATCGAGTCGAATTCGAGTTTATCGAGTAATAGATCTAGTCAAGTTCAAGCTTAAAAATCAAAGCTCGATTGAGTTCGAGTTAACTTCGAGCTTTGTGTTTTTTATTCAAGTCGAGTTCGAGCTTGATACTGTATCAATTCGACTCAACTCATTTATAGCCCTAATTGGTGGATAATGATGCCAATTGTTTCAGCCGAAAACAGAAATGGTAGTCAACTTAATAGTTGGATTATATGAACAATATGAAGGGAGATTTAGTGGCTAATTGTCATTAACTGAGAAAGTTTAATAAAAATGTATTTGTAGAAGCCTTACGATCACTTAGAGCGTGAGGATGATCAAACTTAAACCTTCGTGTTAATATCATTATTAGAGAATTGATTGCTTAAGCAATTATTAAATTGAAGCTGAAATGGAAAATGATTGATCCTGGTCTCAGATGGTTAGAAGAATTGGAGAATATAAGGAAATCCGTGGTTTATTTTAATATTTTACATATTCTCACGGTACGAAGGTAATCATGGTAACTTAGCTGGGAGGTTGATTCGGTCATGATACAGAAAAGAAGGGAGTGGTTTGTTTGAGTTGCCAAATTAGTCATTTTAATAAGTATTCTAGCTATAATAATCACCAAGCGAAATGGGTAAATTAAAAAAAAAAAAAAAATTCATTGTTGTGACATTTAAATATAAGGTTTAATGACATCTATAGTTTCATTGGCAAAATCTTGGATAATCTTTTATTTGAACAATATAATGTGAAATAATTATCGCATGACTAGAGAAAGTGGTCAGATGTGTGGAAAAATAGGTATTTGCAATAAATTTTAATAGAATAACAACTCTTTATCATCTAGAACAGATAGGATTGAAATTGCAATAGTTTATTGTAGAAATATTTGAGAATGAAATGAATTTCTATACTTTTTTTCTCTCAACTTATGAATTGCAAGGTACACATGTATCCACACATATGGCCTTAGCTGTATAAAGAAAAGAAACGAAAAGGGAAACCTAATTAAGAGGAAAATCTTCCTCTAGAAAGGAAAACACAATAAATTAAAAATTTGACCATAATAAATGAAAATTGACCAGAATCATAAATTCAAAATCATAAATACAAAAATAAACTACTTTCCTAAAAAACTAACGAACGTATTTATACACTTCCCCTCAAGTTGGGTTGTATATGTTGAACATTCCCAACTTGCTGCTTAGCTCCTTAAAGTTGATTCTTGGAAGAGGCTTTGTAATAATGTCTGCAATCTGAGACGTTGTAGGAACATAGATTAGCTCCACAATTTCATTCTCAATCTTCTCTATGATAAAGTGATGATCTATCTTGATGTGTTTGTCCTATCGTGATGGAAAGGATTCTTAGTAATGGTTATGATAGCTTGATTGTCACAGAATATCTTGATAGACCCCTATTTTTCTCTCAACTCATCAAGTAATCTCTGTATCCACATACCTTCACAAATTCCTGGCATAAGGGCTTGAAATTCTGCTTCTGCACTACTTCTTGAGACCATTGTTTTTTTTGTTTCTTCTCCATGTTACAAGATTTCTCCTCGCATAGGAGCAATAATCGGAAGTAGATCATCTATCTAGAAAGTTTCCTACCTAGTTAGTATATGAGAAACTTCAACTTCTCTACTGGAATTCTTTTTCAATAATAATCCTTTACCAATTGTTATTTTGAGATACCTCAAAATCCTATACACGGCTTCCATGTGTGCTTTTGTTGGACTGTTCATGAATTGGCAAACAACACTGACAGAAAAAACCAATGTCTAATCTAGTATGAGAAAGGTAAATTAGGTGATCAACAAGTCTTTCTCCCCCTGTGCACTGGATCACTTCCTTCTTTTGTCCCTATCTTCTTAGTTAGATCCATGGGTATGTCAATAGGTTTACACCCAAGCATGCTTGTCTCTTTTAGAAGATTTATAATAATTCCTTTGAGAGATAAATATTCCTTGCTTTGACCTAGCCACTTCTATTCCAAGAAAATATTTCGAATAACTGAGGTCCTTGATTTCAAATTCCCTAACCAAATACTTTTTTAAATTCAATAATTCTTCCTCATAATCTCCAGTCAAAATGATGTCATCTACATAAACAATGAGAATGGCAATTTTCTTATCTTAGGAAAACTTCACAAATAATGTATGATCTAATTGACACTGAATGTATCCATTACTAATTAAAGATTTTGTAAATTTACCAAACTAGGCAAGAGGGGATTGTTTTAAGCCACATAGAGATTTTTGAAGTTTGCACACTTTATTGCTATCAAATAGTTTGCCTAACCCTATAGGAATCTCCATGTAAACTTCTTCATTTAAGTCACCATTTAGAAATGCATTTTTCATGTCCAATTGGTGTAGAGGCCAATCTTGGTTTGCTACTAGAGAAAGAAGTATTCGAATTGTGTTGACTTTGGCTACTGGAGAAAAAGTCTCTTGGTAGTTTATCCAATAACACTGAGTAAACCCCTTTGCAACCAAGTGAACCTTGAATATGTCAATGCTTCCTTCAGCTTTATGTTTAACTGTAAAAATCTACTTGTAACCTACTGGTTTCTTTCCATGAGGAAGGTCTGAGATTATCCAAGTGCTATTCTTTTCTAAGGCATTGATTTCTTCATTCACAACCTTTCTCCAATGTGGACGTTTAAGTGCTTCCTGAATGGAATGTGTGATTTTCTCACTGTCAAGGGTGGAGACCAAAGCTTGGCAGGACTTTGATAGTATTTCATATGACACAAATTTGGAGATTGGATGCTGAGTGCAGCTTTTAACTCCTTTTTGGTGTGCAATCGGGAGATCTAGATCATCAATCATAGGACCAATGGGACTATGGTCAAAAGAACTATTACCTCGATGAATTTCTACAGAAATTGAATTCGATTCAAACTCCTGTATGGACTTAAGAGGAACTAAGTGCTCCATATTTAGATCCTTACTTGCAAGCTGTGGAAACATACTTTGAATGGGATTTTGGATGTTGTTTTCATGATTTTCAAATTGAAGATTGGTTTTTATATGTGAAGGTGTTTGTTAACTTTTAGAAGTTGGATTTTGGTGAGAAGAGAGTTCGTGTTGTGAATTTTGGTGATGTGATGATTTGCTTTGATTTTAGGGATTACCATGATTAATAGTTTCAAATTGAGAAGAATGTTGCAATGCCACTAAAGGTCAAGGTTCAACTCATTATTGTCCAAAGAATCAACAAAGTTCCAAATCTGATGTTCTCTTACATTCTTTTCCCGAATATCAGATTGGGGATAAAAGGATTGATGTTCAAAGAACATTACATCCATGGAGTTGTACATCTTCCTTATGACTGGTGAGTAGCATTTATACCCTTATTGATGTGAAGAGTACCCTAAAAGGATACATTTTATGGATTTCGAATCTAATTTTCTATGGTGTTAGGCATGAATGTGAACAAAGACTGAGCACCCAAATATCCTGGTAGGTAATGAGGAAATGATTTTAGTGTTTGGGAAGGTCTGTTTTAGGACTTGACAAGGTGCCTGAAAGTTTAAAATTCTAGAAGGCATTTTATTAATGAAATATGTGGCTGTAAAGATAGCTTCCCCCAAAAAATGTTTTGGCACATGAGTTGCAAACATAAGACAACGCGCAACCTCTAGTAAGTGTCTATTTTTCCTTTCTACAATCCCATTTTGTTGGGGTGTATCAACACAAGAGCTTAAGTGAACAATACCCTCTTTCAACAAATAGGTACCTAAGGTAGATTTGAAATCATCTTTAGCATTGTCAATATTGAGGATGTTTATTTTTTTTTCTTGAAATTGGGTTTGTATCATTGTATGGAAATTTTGGAAGATTTGGCTAACCTTTGATTTTTCTTTCATTAGGAAAGTCTAAGTAAGTCTTGTGTGATCATCTGCAAAAGATGCAACCCACCTAGCCTCTGTTATATTCTTTATCCTACATAGACCCCTAACATCACTATGGATCATGGCAAATGGATGAGAAGGTGTGTATGATAACCTAGGAAAGGAAGTTTGAGTGTGTTTAACAAGTTGACATATTTCACAACTCAAAGATTTTGAAATTTTGTTATTGAACAAGGAAGGAAATAGCTTTTCAAGATACAAGAAATTTGGATGATCAAGACGATAGTGCCATAATATTATTTCTCTACCTTTATTGACACTCGAACTAGGCTGGCTATGAAAGGAAATACAACTTGCATTTTGGTTTTGACTTGTTGGCAGAGAAGCACCCTTTAGAATATAGAGCCTAGAGTCCTCTTTAGCATTGCCAATGATCTCCTTCGAATCCAATACTTGAAATTCATGAGTTGTAACAGAATTTAACAATACAATTATTGTCTCAAGTCAATTTATTTATCGATAATAAATTGCAACTTAAATTAGGGACATGAAGCACATATTTTAAAATAAGGTCCTTTGTAACAAAAACTGAGCCAATTCTTGTAACCTTAGACAAAGATCCATATGTTATATGAATAGTTGAGTTTTGATCATATGGCATATACTCCTGACATATGATCTGATGCCTCATAATCAATAATCTATGGTCTTTTCTGTCGTTTATTTACTATAAGGGCATTTAAGTGCTAACCTTTCTATGCTAACAGATTTGTTCCTCAGTTAAAAGCAACTTTTGGGAAGAGTTGTTGGAGAACCTTAATTTATTCTTTAGTGCACAAACTACATTCTGCAACATTATGGGAATAGGTTGGCTTCCAATTTGTTGGTTTACCCTGAATTTTCCAACATGTTTCTCTGAGATGTCCTGGCTTTTTGCAGTGATCACACCAAGGGCGGCGAACTCTATCGACTATTGGAGTTGCTATTATTGTTTGGAAAGAAGGTAACATCAGAAGTTTGGCTGGAGGCCATGCCATATTTTTGTTATGAGAATGTTATAGATCTTCAGAGAATTACAAGCTCTGATCCCATGTAGAAATATTTGAGAATGAAATGACTTTCTATATTTTTCCTCTCCACTTATGAATTATAAGGTACTCATATATATACACATATAGGGGTGTTCACGGTTCGGTTAACCGGTCCGTGGCCCTATTTTTTTATCCTAACCGTAATAATCAGATTTTCAATATCCTGATCCTAAACTGATCCATTATGAACGGTTAACCTTTTTTTCGGTTAATTTTTTCGGTTTTCGGTTTTTAACCGTTTGACATAATGGTTATGCAAATTTTGCAATTAACCATACTTTTTAATATGTCCGTAAAAATAATTAGAGTATTTTTTTTGTATAATTATATTAAAAACTATAAATTAAGAATGTAAAATATGTAAAATAGTTGTTAATATATCTCGGTGTCATCAAGATAATCATCATAATAGCCTTTTACTCATGTGTTCTTATCAACCTTGATCAGTTAAGCTCAATACAAAATCTCAATCAAATATCACCATTCTAATTTTCAAACATATATGCATTTGTTTCTTTTTATTTGAATCATTCACTTTAACATAATTTATATTGATAATACTAAAAAAAATAATTATATGGATATATTATAAATTATAGATATTTATAATTACGGATTGGTTAACCGAATCCATCGGTTTCTAGAATCTAAAAACTGAAACCGAAACCGAAAACCGAAAAGTTAAAAATGATAATCCTAAACCGAAACCGATGGATCGGTTAACCGCTTTTTTCGGATTGGTTTCTCAATTTCGGTTCGGTTATCCTAAACATTCGGGTTTTTTGCACACCCCTATACACATATGGCCCTAACTGTACAAAGAAAAGAAACAAAAAAGGAAACATAATTAAGAGGAAAATCTTCCTCCAAAAAGGAAAACACAATAAATTAAATTTTTGACTAGAATAAATGATAATTTTGACCATAATCATAAATTCAAAATCATAAATACAAAAATAAACTATTTTCCTAAAAAACTAACGAAAGTATTTCCACATTTACTATAAGAAAATAGGATGACTAATATAAGTAAAATATATTCAATGGAATAATGTGGCTACTAATCAATGTAATTATAGATCATAAGAAATTTTTAGAATAATTGATAAAAATATTCACATATAATAATTTAAATGAATGGTACTTAAATTACAAAGTTATAAGTCTGTCATAGAAGAAAATAAATCACTATAATCAATTTAACCATAAATTATATGATGAGGTAATAAAAATCTATTAAACATAAAGTTTGGACAAATTTATAATATACTAATTAATGTAAGATGGAATCATAAGCTAAATAATAGTTGATCTTTGTGGTACTGTGTTGTTCCTAATTCTTCTGTTTTTGAGGTGAGAATGACAAGAGTGAAAGCTTGGTCTAAATATACTAAAAGAAATAATTACTCAAATAGGATTTGTGGCAAATAAATTACAAAAATAAACTATCAAACTCACATTCCAGTTTCAATGCATGTTGGGAAGGTAACTCGCATATTTAACACACTCTAACATATTAAAATTAAAAAAAAAATATGTGTTAAATGTGAGTTTGGTGAATTATTTTGGTAATCAAGTTTGATTATGTCTTATTTTAGTAATTAATTTCAAAGCGAAATTTATTTTCACAAAAATTGTCTCAATGACTATACCACTATGATGTTTTGTAGGGTACAATGATGAGGAAATAAATACCTATTCTGATTGTTGGAGTTTTATATGTATCATATCAGCAACAGTTCGGTATCAGTTTAGTATCAGTTCAATTTAATCAATTTATAAGTAAACTGTTAATTTTTTATCGGTATCATATATGTATAGTTGAATATTAATTTGATTTGAAAACGATACCTAAACGACAATCCAAACAGGCAACCTACTAGACAAGGTGTAGATGGACTGCTCCGTCCTACCTACTGTAAAATGTTTACCCATGGACTATTAATATTGGCACGATGTTATTATCATTAAGGACTGTACTTTTGGACTTGGACATTGATTGTGGTTTTGTGGCCGATGAGCCCAACTTACGTAGAACTTAAGCACCAAAAATGACGATTTAAGTAAATTAGCTCCAATAGGCTAAAGAATTTCAGAACAAATTAACTGGAATCACATCATCCGGTTTTTAAAACTAAATCAATGATTTTATTAAAATTAAAAATTTGTTAGAAATTCAACAGTAAAATTAGTCTTACGTAATCTATTTAAGTAGGCAACATAGCAAATTATCATAATCTTAGTCAAATTAGAAGTATGACATAATAAGCCCTCTACATGAGGTTGTCATATCTATATGGTTAAAGGAATGATGCTACAAGGGTTGTGCAAATCAATGTTTTGACATTCTATTTAAAACAATGTAATTGACTTGATTACTGATGTCCAACTAATGGGTTGCAAACTCAATAATAGACAATTTAATTTCTTAAGCTGAGTAGTTGGTAATTTGTATTAAGGTCTACAAATCAAAATTATTGAGTATAACATATTATTAAATAAATTAATTAAGAATTTATTTTGAGGGTTTTTGGACTGTAATATATTACTGAGCTACCGTTTGGCAATAGATATGTGTCTGTGCAATCACACTGTTTGGCAATATATATTCGACTACGGTTCAGTAAATTATTTTAATTGGCAATGAATAATGTGCTAAGGTTTAGTAATTTATTTTTGTTAGTAGTAGCAAAAGCTGATTGGTAGGGCATAGATGTTTGGCTATGAAATCTAGTGTTCTAAATACTAGCTATTAGAATTATGGTGCATATGTGCTAATTAAATATATCGAGATAATTAATTGTGTTGTTTCATGTATTTGATTTATGTAGGTCTGCCTGTGATATTGTATAAGATTATGCGTATACAGTATAGTCTTCACTAGGCAAGTTGCTTACCTATTCGAGGAAGATGTTTTTCAGGTAACTGAGATAGGACTTGAAGCTATGAGTCAATAAGGGCGGAAATAATAATAAAAGAAGAAAGAAAGGAAGAAAGGAAGGAAAAGGGAATGATTATGATTTTCATATTGTATATTGATATACGAGAAAGAAATTGAGAGAAAATTTTTAATTTTCATCACTTGGTTCATGTCACACTCCAAAAGGGTATCTTAATATGACAATCTTTTGCAAATGATTTAAAACTAAGGAATAACTACTTTAGTCGCACAAAGTTTCAATATTATACACAAGGCATGCTTTCACAATAAAAAACGCTGGTGGAGTTTTCACAATTTAAGAAGATAGCAATAAATAGCATACAAGAATTGTTAAACATAAATTAATAACATGGACATAGTCTTACATCTCAAAGGGGCTTACCTCCATGAAAGACTTAAGAATTACATATCATCAAGTCTTTTAAAAGAGCAAATCTATCTCCAAAGGAACTAGCTACTACTTAAAAGACATTTTTATAGAAGTCTACTTCCAAAATCTTTTTTTTTTTTTTTTTTTTAAATTCATTCAAAAGCTCTCCAATCTTTGTGGTCATTACCTAAGGAAAAAAACCCCTAGGATACAATCATGGGTATTCTTGGGTCAAAAAAATCTATGGGGTATAAGTAAACATGCTTAATAAGTAAATTCCCGCAATAATGCCCTATATATAAATATAATCAATCAAGTTTGTTAATCAAACATATGCATGCAACATCCATACACTTTAACAAACACATATGATTATCTAGAAATCATATGTAGAATGGATTTATGCACACCATATCAAGAGTTAGAGAATGTTTTGAAAGAAAAGGACACTACAACCACCAATTTTTTTAGACTTTCTAGTTCCTACCAACAACCACTATTAGTCTCCGAGCTTTTTACCCAAAGCAATCAATCGGTGTGACTTCTCCATGAGGTCGTATTCCCTAAATGAAGTAGTTCCTCAAGCTAAAGCAGACACCTTGCCCTTCATTCCCATGCGTAAGAGTAGTAGTGAAAAATAAATGCGACTCAACTTCATGCCATGCATCAACAGTTTATTCATTAGCTTCCAACCAAGTTAATTCCCATTTTAAAGGTGACCACCAAGATAACCACATACATAACCTCATGGTAACGAAAGTACAATGTTAATAAACAATTCCAATTTTGATATACTTATCTTTCCTTTATCAAGCACAACCATATTCCTACAATGACCCACATGCAAATCCATTTTTATCCTTTCCCTATAATCTATTGCTCTATTCTACAAGCACATATAATAATGTAAAGCAACAAAGATAAAGATAAACTCACTCAGCCATTGGAAAAAGCTCCTAAACGAAACAGTCCTCTAGAAGGGCATGTCCTTGTCTTCATCACCTAAATAAAAGAAGTACCTGAATGAGTATTTCATACTAGCCTTACTTGAAATTCTATTCTAATAAACCAATTTTCAATAGAATTTCTAATTACCAAGTTTCAACCTTAAATTGTTCATAACTTCCTCATTTTACTTCAATCTTCACTTATGAGTAATTGATTTATATCTACTGCGGATGCTCTATACATTTCTAGGTTTTTCAAACATTTAAGGTCATTTAGGTCGCAGACTCATAGAGGTCAGATTATGCCTAGACTTATATTCAAGTTCATTTTGACACTTTTCGTAAGTTTCTTCTTATATAGACTCTGCAAGGAAAGTATATATATATATATATATATATATTATCCATATACTCAAACATAATAGAAACTTAATAATAATTCAAAATACATGCAAGATCCTAATGATGTTACTCAAACGAGAATTTCTACTAAATAAACTTTATGACAAGTTAGAAAGGTTAGGTACATGGAAAATAAATTTTGAAAACTTGTAGTGAAATTTTATTTCTTAAGGCTTCAGAGATTCAAACTTAAAATAAGGTGTTATACTTTATTTTATTCTTTATAAACTTTGGTTCAATTTTTATTTGAAAACTTATTTGTCAAAACATTAAGTTTTGTGTGTTTTCAAGAAAAGAACTTCAAGTTGTAAAAATTTTAAAATTATGCCATGTCTTGGCATTTTTAAGAAAATAAGGAATTGGTTTTTTTTTTTTTTTTCAAATTTCTCTTTTGGTGAACATTTCTTTTCCATGCATTGAAAATTAATTTGAAAGAAAATTATTTTATATAACAAAGAAGTGTCAATACATGAGTTCAAAAATTTATTTTGGCATTATAACAACATCACTATGAGTCTTATATTACATGAATATAAAACTTAACCCAAAAATATTGCAATAACAAAATGAAATCAAAGTAAAAAGTTGACGAGGTTAATAATAAAATATAAAAGGTAACAAAATAAAACATGGGAGTCGTGGCTCAAAATCAAGGCTCCTCGAGACTTGAAATCATCCAATCACCATGTAAAATAAATAAAAATGAAATAGATGAAATACAAAAAAAAAAAAAAAATAGGAGTCTTAGATTTTAGACAAGACTCCCCAAGACTTGAAATAATCTAATCTCTTTTGGACTTGAATATGTATAAGTCCAGGACTTGAATATGTATAAGTTGAAGACTAAAATGGACTGGATTATGACTTGAAATTGACAAGTCTTAAACATGTGAATAAATTTCTTGATAGTAAAGAACATAAATAAAACAATTAGATTAGTGAGCAATATACTCTAAATTTTATTTATATACTTATACATATGAATAGATATACATAAATTAGATTAGTGAACATAAATGTAACAACGCTTGAGTCATGTATGATATTCATGCATTTCCATCTCTAGCTTTGAGCATCATAGGGAGTGTCTTCCATGGATTTTGTATGGAAACTCACACAAGAGTTTTATGATCATCATATAAGGATAGCGCATAAAGTATTTACCTAAAATGAAGTGAACAAAGGTAAGTGGTAGATGGAGGAAAGTGGTCGATGATGGTGGTGCTAAGGGGTGGCGGCAAGGAAAAAAATTCAATGGAGAGGATAGAGCTTTAGAGACTAGAGTGAAGTTGTAAAGTGAAAAGTGGAGGAGTGTGTGGGTATTTATAGAGGAAAAAAAGGTAAACTAAAGTATCAAATAAAATTGAAAAAGAAAATAAAATAGAGAGGGAAATACACGCCCAGCCTGCAATGTAAAATACATGATATCAATGGCGTTATTATTGAATATTGCACATCGATAGCAACCCGAGCTACACTCTCTCTCACTTGATATGACGCACAAGTTAGATTGAGTGGTTGTTCACCACAAACTTTGATAGATTGATAAGAACTAAAGGTTTTGTCTTTAAGGGAGAAAAACAAAATAAAATAGGTTCATTAATGTGTTCATTGCCTAGGGTTTACAATAAAGAAAAAGGGTATTTATATAACCCCCAATTAACGGAAAATTGGTAAATATTACAACTTAATTAAAAGAAGATTCATTCAGGGATAGAGGAAGGGAATCATATGCGTGGTTCTCCCCTTGATAGCTTATAATCTTCAAATTTTACGAATCACAAGTGTGATTCCAAGAATCACAGGCATAGCTATGCCCTTGGTACTCTCGGGCCTTCTCTTCTTGACAAGTCATGAGTGTGATTATGCCCTTAGTGGGATCTGATCTTCACTTCATTAAAATCACAAGCATGATTGTGGCCTTAGTAGCCTCTGGTCCTCTTTTCAACAAAAATTGTGAGCGTGATTCTCACTATCATCTCTCTTGTTTCCTCCATGCAGAGTCACAGGCTAGATCACAGCTGTGATTGGTCCTCTACCTTCATTTCCTGCATATTTTACTTCAAATTTCTACAGATTGAGTCATGACCATTTAGATGAGACATTCCATAACCATGTAGAAAATCATATTCATCTTCTAGAGGTTGATTTGATAGAATTCTCATAGCTAAGTTCTATAATCCCTTAGCTCTTGCTCTTGTAATTGGTCCAACCGGAAGTTGATCCCTATCAAGATAGAGAGAGAGAGGGGTCGGTGGGTGTGTGTGTGTTGATTAGGGGGTTTGCTAGCTGTAATTAAGAAGGAGAGAGAGAGAAAGAAAAGAAAAAAAAATTAAGAGAAGTGATATAAAGTATGGTAGATTTGATGTGTTGTAAGAATAGGTTAAGGTATTGTAAGAATATAGACAAAAGTGATTAAATAAATAGTAATTAATACTATTGAAATGATAAATTTTTTACCAATAGAAAATAAAATATGTGTATATGTTGTTATTACTTACGTTTTTATAAACCAATAAAATTTTATTTGATATTATGGAGATAATTTAATATTATTTCATTATTAATTGTTTGTTAGATTATATCGCATCAATTTGTGTGTCAATGATCGGATACAAAAACCATTATTGAAAAAGGTCCATAAAGGTTAGGGTTTCTAAAACTCCTATCGTTTTAAGGTGCAAACCTAATACTTGTCTTATTTTTAAGATTTCCACGTTTTCCTATTTCATCTTATGTTTTAGGGTTTTAAAATTACATTTGATTGAATTTAGGGTTTCTAATGTTTATGATTAACTCTGTTTGACTTTAGAGTTTCAGTTCTAGTACCAACTATGAGATTTTACCTATAAGATTATAATAAAATCCAGGGGTTTACAATTCATATATAAATTTCATGATTCTGCTGATTAGACATCTCTCCAGGTATGGTTTAAACTAGAACCCGATCCTACTCGACAATGCACGGGTTTAGCCATAGATCCATCCTGGCTTGGCGAGTCTTACCCACCAAGTGGACCTACTGTGGTCTACAAGTCCACTAACCAAACTCGTAGACTTAGAGGGTCCAAACATCTCTCTCATTAAAAAAAAAAAATATTTAAAGTTAATAATGTAAGCAAACTGATTAAATTAGACTTTTTCTTACCAAACAAATTTGACTATTTATAAATGAAAATAGTGATTAGTAAAAACCTCTCTTTTTTTCTATCCAAGGAAAGAGAATAAAAACATTACAAATAATATGAAAAGATTCGTAAATGAGGGAATTCTTTAAATTAATGATATATCGACCCAAAATCTAGATGTCCCTAGGGATAAAGATGACCCAAACATACTTTGGTGTAATAGCATCACTTGACTATCACTAGTAGTAATATGGGCTAAAGAGGAAATTGTTCGCCTTAATAGGCTAAATTTTCACATCATTTGGCCTAGAAAGGTGAACATTTTGCCTTAAATTCCCTTTACCTCGAGGCTTAGCAAAAATAAAATAAAAATAAGCAAAGAGGCAAGTTTCGCCTCTTAACAATTTTTTTTTCCAAATTGAAATAATTCCTTTTTAAGTTAAATTAATTTTTTTAATTATAATCAGGTTTCTATTATATTATATTTTTTAACTTATATTAAATACAAATATTAAATATTTAATTATTAAAGATGAATTGTTTGTTTTTTATTTTAACTTAATGCACATATTTTATAAATGATAGATTCATTATAGTGGCATTAAATTATTTTTTTATGTAAATATTACAAATTTGATGTCATCAAACACCTGAAAATTTTAACAAAAATCATTAGTTAGTTAATAAACCATCAAACATATAGAAAAAAAAATAATAATTACACTTGCCATAAAACAATATATTTCCCTTAAGTTGATTTTGTTGATACAATAATAACACAATTGTAATGTGATCAACACCTAAAAAGACCATACAAATGCATTAGTTTGTAAATCAATACTTAGTAAATTAAATGAAAAAAAAATAATGCCTTTACCCGAGTTGGATGAAGGAACTAAGAGGAAGGAGTCAAGAGAGAATTGAGAATATTGTGCAAATGAGAGGAAAGGAAGAAATAGTGTGTGTGTGCAGGGATTTGTTGATGTTATATAGGGGTAATATAAGGTGAAGGTAGGATAGAATTAGCCTCATGTCAAGAAAGGCAAGAGGCAATATCATTTTGAGCTTGCAAAGTGTTAGGATTGTGGTCTTCTCCAAAGACTCTAGTACATTCACATAAAGTTCTTTAGCTATTAACTCCCTGAAAGAAGGGGACACATCACCTCCCTGAAAAAATGAGACACATCACAAACCATGTTGTATATTCTATTATCAATAAAACCATGAATGACTATAGGGAGGATCCATTAAAGCAATACATGGCAATTGTGGCTTTCAGACCCTCAAACTTACTTCATCTACACCTAGAAAGGACAATATGGTAAAAGCATATCCATTGACAACTTCACATCTCTAATTAAGTTATAAACCTCTTTCATTTGTTGGGTTGACAATGTATAGTAGTTGGTGGTTTGAAAGTCCAAATGTCGTGCGCTTATAGATGCAGCTTCAAGCAAATAACCATTTCTTGGAGGGTGAGTTTCGCCTTATCTGTATACTTAAACTTGCCCTTCGAACTAAAAATAGTCCAATTAGGTTGTCACAAATGTTCTATTCGATGGACATCACATCAAGTCATCTAGAAAGCACACCTTTTTTAGACCAATTTATGCTGCATTCGTTCCTCTATTGATTGAGCCGCTCTTACACCATTCCTAATATGACATGCTCATACTAAATCAATTGAACCACAAATTCCTCACCACTAAAATCCATTGGTCGAGGTCTTATTTCAATGGTGCCATCAAAACTTGCACTATCATGATGCCATTGATGCCTAGGCAGCAAGAATCGTTTATGGCCTATATAATGGAACTTAATATCTGCATACTCGCTTATACAATCGACATTACATATAGGGCATGCCTTGTATCCATTGGTCATCCAGCCTAAATTGTCATCACATGCGGGAAAATCATTTGTTGTCCACAATAATGTAGCATGCATTCAAGGTGTCCAACTTTCTACCACATCTAGTGTCATCACACCACTTGCCCACAGTTCTTCCAGCTCTTCCATAATGGGCTACAAATACACACCAATGTCTCTACCTAGAGATCTAGGCCTTGATATTAAAACATACATCATCAGATGTGGCTTCTCCATATATCTTTATAGTGGAACATTGTCACCAACCATACATTGTATGTTATGTTCATGTTTACATAAGAGTTGAACTCATCGTTACCAAGTCTTGGTTCCACACTCTAAGAATCCAAAGCAAACCAGGGGTATTTGACATCCAATCCCTTCTACTGTTCAGAGTCTACAAGATGCCTCAGCATACCCTCCTTAAATATACATTTTTCCTCATGCCATCTCATCCCCATAGCCGTCTTCTGACACATGAATAGCTATTACAATCTCGGAATTAGTGGGAAATGTCACAAAACCTTAATGGATGCTTCACCACATAATAGACAGCTATCGAGATTCTATAATTCTTTTCAAAATATCACATAATTATTGCTAGAATGGATCATATTTGTTCAATGTCCAACTACTTCAAAATCCTGTGTGCTTCATAGCATGAGGATGGTAACAGACTGTAATCCAGTAACAAACTTTTTATTAAGACAAACCAATTGTTGAAGGACTTTCCTGACTATTTGCCATCGACATTTAGATTCATCATCTGAAGTACCACATATGATACTAAGAAGTTGGTACAACTCGAATACACTAGGTTTTTTTAAACATTCTTGTCCATTGCTACCCATTAGCCTCATTGCCTTCATCCTCACTACCAACGTTGTCTCCTTTAGGGTCACCGTATTAGTGGCAAGATCCTCCAAAAATTGATGATTTGCTTCATCTTTGAAGTGTGCATAATCATGCGGTACAATACTCCCTTCATGCTTAGCAACATCATTATTGACCTCGTCTTCATTAACTACTACATCATTAGACTCCTCATCAATGGTAAATCCACCTTTAATAGGTCTAAGTCATCCTTTTGTCAAGAGGTGTTATTCAATAATTTGAATAAACTGTCATGAGGTGTTGAAACAGTCTTTACAAGGGCATCTTATCAATCTATCTACCCTTTGGTAGTTTGCAGCAACTTGTAATAATGCTTTAACCCCATTTCGATATCGTGCAGTTGTCAAATCACGCATCATGTGCCAATTTTGTGCAGACATCCTACATTAACATTTAATTAATGTCTGCAACTTATTGTACCATATATTTTTATCTAATTATGTAATTTTAAAATTTTTATTGGAACAGTTGTAACTATTTCTATACAAATACACATCTATCCATAATAAGGTACATATTTGAATATATCATAGACAATACTAAATAGCTAACATCTAAACCCTAATTTCCAAACTAGCATATTATTAAACTATCTATGTGGTACATACTTAAACTCATTAAACATGTATTAAATAAGTAAAATCCAAATACTAACTTCTAAATATATATATATATATATATATTATTGAGCTATTAACAAGACACATATTCATATAAATTAAATATATGTTAAATAACAACTACCTAAATACTAGCTCCAAAAAAAATGTATTTAAATTACTAAAAATATTTGACAAACCTTTAAATGCTAGCAAAACTTGAAATGTCGGACTGGAAGTAATTTTTTGTAAAATACCTGGAAAAAAAGATAAAAATATATCATATTAATTAATGTTAAATTAATAGAATTTAAATAAAAAAATTAGCCAGCAAAAATTCTAGCATACATTACAAGAGAGCAAGAGAGCATTATATATATAAACCTAAGAGAGAGGGGGAGTATGTGAGCAGATTTTTTAGGGGTAGAGGGGTTAGGTCAATCCTATATATAAAACATATTAGAGGCGAATAACGCCTCTTTAGCCACTGAGAGGTGAAACTCGCCTCTAACTAATTAAATGAGGTGAGTCTTGCCTTAGAATCCTAGTCAACTATATGACTTCCATCTTATTTTTTAGGATCTTGTGTAAAATCCATTTTCTTCCCTTTCCTAAAATATTTTTTTTCTTTATTTGGATTATAAATTGTATACTATAGTCTAGGTATAATTATTGTTTCACATGGATTAGGTATAAAACCTACTACATTACTACTACTATTATGACTATCCATTAATTCTTTATCTATCTTGCTACTAATTATGCTAACTTCTATTTCTACTAAAATTATATGATTTTCTGCATCCGAAATTTCATCTTATTGGTTATATTTTTTCTAATTTTTTGTTCTTTTAAACCTAATTCTACCAATTCAATCTCTTATTTCTTAAGTTCTTCTAATTCCTCACTTGTCCATTTTTTTTTTTCTTCTATTTTGTAATCCTCTTCATTTGATTCTTCCATGGCTTCTATAATATCTTTATATCTTAATAATTTTTTGTATTCCAATGCGAAAAATTGAAATAGAGCTTCTTGAATTTCTCCTTAAGTAAAGTTAGGGATGGATGGGTGGTTGGTTGGTTGATTCGAATGAATCAAAAAGTATATCCAAAATAGTTAATTTAGTGATAGCAAAGGAATTAATGCTTGGTGACTTATAATCAGTAGTGAACAACTAGTACTTTTCTTACTCTAACTGCTCGTTTACTTCGTTGTAATTGCAATTCCATTACAGCCTTATTCTTTACGAATAGCTATTACGCCGTTTAGTTCAGTAAATAGCGATTCCACAATGAATCTCTATTACGCAAAACATTGAATAGCCATTCTTTATTCAAACCTATGAATACCAATTCAATGCTGGAACTGTCTTTTTTTTCAAAATACCATCATTTAAATAAAAAAATAATAAAAAAGATCCTATTACAGCTCTATTTCATTCCTCCGTAATAGAAATTCCATTACAGCCTTATTCATTCAACGAAGTGAACGAGAGGTAAACGTTTACCATAAGGGGTTCCCGAACCTTTTTTTTTTTCTTCTTGTTTTGGGTAGATAGTAATGCTTAAAAGGGAGCTAGCATTTTTTGGATATTCTATTCTTTTTCCTTGAGTTATCCCTCACCTGCTCCCCTAAGTAGCCTCTATTCATCTTAGTGCAACCTTGGTGGGTACTTCGTCTTTTGGGATGAGTAAAGGAAAAAAAATTCCTATCCTCTTAGTGTATTATATACAAGATATATACAAAAGATAAAGGATTTACAAAAATCATCCCTTTTTTATAGAGAGGATCCTCTTAAAGAGGCAACTCTAGAGCATACTTAGATGTTTTAAGAAAACAAAATATTTTTTATTTCTAGTAACCCATGTGCTATTAATCCGTTTCGGATTTTCCCTTGGCCCTTAAAGTTTTATAGAGAAGAGAGGAGAGCATTCTGAAAACTTTGTATGCTTTATTGCACTGTAAGGGCGCTTTGCCCCTTTTTACATGCATTCGAACCTATTTATACTATTTTCAACTTTTCTAATGGACCGAGCATGATCCTGCATTGGAATTCTAAATAAATTACTTAGAATTTACTTTTTTTTATACAAGAATCTTTGACACCTATAAAAGTGTACAAAAGTTTCAATTACTTTTGAAAAAATTAATTCTAAAGTAGCTAGGAACTTGAAAAAAGAATCTATAAAAAGGATAAGATCTTTAATTACATCTGACATCTTACAAGATATATATATTTCCAACGTGACTTATATTTCTAAAGTGACTAGAAACTTGTGAACAATCTCAATAAAAGCAATGCCTTTAGGATAAGGGTCACCAAGGCTTAAAATCTTTCACATCTACAAATGCATGATAATCATCATCATCTTGAGAGGTGATTTCTACATCTTCATTTTGAAATTTGTCCCAATGTCTATCTTGCCTTCTTTCTTCTACATACAATGCTTTAGGTTATTGGATAAAGATCTTTGATATTGGATTTTCTCCTACCAATTAGAATGAATTTCCTTGATAAAAGAAAAAACTTTTAAAATGGATATAGCTTCTATTTTTATGGAACTATCTAATAAATGGTTTGGTGAAATTTGTATCTAGATCTTCATCTGTTAGATTATCTTTGTCTTCTACAGGATTATGTTAATATAAATAGGGTGTCTCCTTGGTATGACTCGCAACTGTTGTGATTCTGGTGGAGCTTATATAAATTCAATATTTACCATTCTTGGTCTTTCTGTCATCCAAACATATTCGAAAAGTATGGTCTACAGCTTCTTGCTTTGGAAAATTGTATACTTGCTTTCTTCACTAAAAATTATCCTTTCAATCATCCCATAATCTATAAGCTATTGCATAGTAAATGCACTCTCTCTTTCAAGATAAGTAGGAGTAATTTTTGCCAAAGATATATCAACTACATAGAACATAAACTGCATTTCCCCATTTGCTCTTGTTATACTTCTTCTTCTTGAAACAATTCCAAGGGGTTTTCTAATCACATCCATCTATCCTTCCTATTGATGATGAAGCTAATGCAATTTGCCTTACTATTGGTTCTATGTAATATGTATTTCCTATATACTGTCTACCAAATTTAGATGCACTTTCTAAAGTTACAAATCCTCTATATAAGAGATTTGAAATTTCCTTAGTAATTCCTTGAATCTCACACCAAGATTTATAAATCTCTTTTTGTCTACTATTATATGCTACATAGAAATTGAATCCATTAGGCTTTCTATTTTGAGATAGATAAAATAATAATGTGTTAATACTTCTAAGCTTATTATATGAGTTATTTGCAACACATAAGTTATCTACAATTATCTTTTCTACTTCAAAGATTTTTGTATTATGTGGTAATCTAAACTTGTGAGCTCAACTGATCTAATTTGAATTTTCTCCATTCTTGTTAAAACAAAAATTAGATTATTAGTTTACTTAAAATATCTGCTATATTATTATCACTTTCTTTAATATGTTCATGTGCTACTTTATACCCACTATTTATTATTCTATCTAAAAATCTATATCATCGAGAATTTTATCTAAAAATCTACACCATCTTCTTGTACTGCTCTATTTATTATTAATACTATTATAAAAATTTTACAATTGCTCCACGATAAATTCTAACTAAGATTTCCATTTTATTTATAATAAATAATCTAAAACTATCTCGTCCATATGTAACAGCCAACAATTATGCATCTATAGTGCTCATGAAACCTCTCTCTTTAAAATTTGTTAGGCTGAGCCATTGGTAGTTTGTATTGAGGTCTACAAATCAAAATTATTGAGTATAGTATATTATTAAGTAAAGAAGTAAGAATTTATTTTGACGGTTTTTGGACTGTATTATAATATTGGCTAATACTGAGCAGCCGTTCGGCAATATATATATATATATATATATATATATATATATACTCACTTTGTTTTGCAATGTATATTGAACTACAGTTCGGTATATTATTTTAATTGTCAATGAATACTGAGCTAAGGTTTAGTAATTTATTTTTGTTAGTAGTAGCAAACGTTGAGTCGTAAGGCATAGATGATTGGCTATGGAATCTAGTATTCTAAATACTAAGCTGTCGAATTTCATATGTGCTATTAAATATATTGAGACAATTAAATCTGCTGTTTGAGGTATTTGATTTGCGTAGGTCTACCTGTGATGTCGCGTAAGATTGTGCGTATACAGTATAGTCTTCACTGGGTTTGTAGCTCACCTAGTCGGGGAATATGTTTTTCAGGTAATTGAGATTAGACTTGAAGCTATGAGCCAAAAAGGGCGGAAATATTAAAAGAAGGAAGGAAGGAAGGGGAAAAAAATAAAAGAAAGGAATGATTATGATATTCATATTGTATTTGATATATATGAGAAAGAAATTGATAGAAATTTTTTCATTTTCATTACTTGGTTCATATATAAATTTTATCATCCCGTCGATTATTTGCTAGCTCAAACTTTTACCTAATTATAATCATTTGGTTCACAAGGGAAAAGTGAAAATATTTTTCACAATCAATATTACGCTTGTTTTGTTTAGTAAATTAATTATATGTTTGGAGTATGTTTTCGTAATTTTATACCCTTTTTCCACTTATGTTTATTATTTTTCTTCAATTTTAAAGAGAAACAAAATGATGTGAAAAATGTAAAGCTTTTCGTCCACTTTTCTTCCTTCCCTTAGATTTTTACTATTTTCTTAATAACCAAATATACACGAAATTTTCACTCTTCTCCATTGATTTTTCTTAATTTCCTTCCAACTTCTCGGATCCAAAGATAACCTCAGATTTGGAGAAGGTAAAAAACTTGGTCTTTTAAAGTACTTTTTATTTAGAAATATGCAGTGGACTGGTTATGCTTTCGGATTCAGGGTCTGAAAATGTTATTGAATAAATTTTTAGATAGCATATTAATTATAGTTGTCGCATTGAAGTCAAAGTCACGCGTTGTTTTATTAACGTGGTTATCACTTTGACGGAGCAATCTAAACTCCATGATATCCTTTAGTCGTAACTTGTCTTACCCACTCCCATTGAAATCCAAGAGTTTTATTTAAAAAAAAAAAAAATTGATCAAGGACTGGTATAAATTGAAAGGAATTTTCCCTGGTATGATCATAAAATACATTTAAAAACCTCGTAGTAGACTTGGCGTACATAAATGGTTACTTAAAACAAAAATAAAGGACTCGCCTTGTTCTTACAAGCCCTGCGTATCCAGTCAAATACCATCCAGTAGAAACAAAACATCACATAAACTTTTATTTATTTATTTATTTTGGTAAAGCCAGGAATTTTACTAATGTCATTGTCCATAAGTACATCATCGAAGGGATTGAAGTTCCCTGTTAGGCTGTTCCATGCAATTACATCGGTACTACCTGATAGACAAAAATTCTCAACAGACAAATTGGTTTTCTATTATAAAAATTCAGATAAGTTTAAATGGTTTTTTTTTATGTATATTTTATTTTTTATTTATATATATTTTATATCAATAAACAATTTAATTAAAATAATTATCAAACCGGCGTCAAATCAACGAACAAACATATAGCATCAGTTAGACTAGGTAAAGATTCCTGCAACAGTGATCTTGAGATTGATAAAGTCATTGATATATATATATATATATATGTTATTACTCCGCTTTCAAATTGCATTATATAATTCCATTGCAAATTTTTAGCCTTTTATTTTTGGGGGGTTCGGGGGGTGTAAAGAAACCATGGTATCAATAAAGAAAATAATATTTTAACATATAACGATAGATTCATTTAGATAATGATATTTTAACGTATAGAAAACGGGGAGAAAAAACTCCGTCGAATAGCTGAACAGTCTAACTTCCATGATGTCCTCCCGCTGGGCCTTACTCCACTACGGTCAACATCAAAGGCTGTTAAACAACCAACATTGGCATAAAGTAAGGAGGGATCCACGCCATGATAGAAAGATACATGTGAAAACTCTGTGGAAGACTAGGCAGTCTAGGCGTACAGTACACGTTGCTAAACTTCTAAACAAAAGTCAAAGTCAAGGCCTCGCATTTTTCCACGTAAATTCTTAGTATAGAAATCAAAATTAAAAAAGTCTTCCGCTCTGTTTGATTAGCTTTTTTTTTTTTCCGGTACATATAAATATATATTTTTAAATTTTTAATAAATTATTTATCAAAAACTAGATATAAATAAAAAAATTAATTATTCTCATAAAAAAACCAAATACATTAAATATAGATAAAATATAAATATAAAACATATATGTTTTCATAAATTGCTTAGATATAAAAGTTTGAATAAATTATATGGCCAAAAAAATGAAAATAGTTTGAATAAAATGAGGTATTCAGATAAGCAACGGTAATTTAAATTTAGTATTTAGTATGTCATTTCTTATTAGTTATTTGTTTTACAAAATAATCAAATCTGACAATTTATAAATGGAAATAGTGATCATTAAAAGCCTCTCTCTTTTTTTTTTTTTTTTTGTCCAAGGAAAAGAAAATTTAAAATGTTACAAATAATATGAAAAAGATTCTTGAAGGAGAGAATTCTTTAAATTACTGATATATCCAGGTCTCCAAAGATAAAGATGACCTAAACATATACTCAATCATGACAAGTGGAGTCTTTAACTTTATACGAGCACTTGGCAGCATTATGTGCCAAGTTTTTATCAAGTTATGCATAGATGTAAGCAATGACCAAAATACTTGAACTGTTCAAGAATTTCGATCAGGGGGTAAAGTGTAATGGGGTTTTAAAAGTATAAATATATGTTTTATTTATATTTGAGCTTGACTCATAAGTTAAGTGATAGGGCTTGACGAATCCGATTCAATTACTGGGGAGATTTTGCTTGGTGGGCTTGAAATAGGGATCGTTGAAACGATCCGCCACATCTAACTTTTCTCAAACAGGCTCATGCACACAAGAGATAACTACTGGCCTTGGACCATGAGGAGCTCATTTAGGATAAACATAAATTGAGCTTACTCCATCACATTCCATCCATGCCAAGTGCCTATAAATACTCAATCTCTCCTCCTCATTTCTAACTTTTGGAGAGAGAAGACAAACAACAATCTATAAATGAGGTTTTATTCAGAAAGATCAAACAAGGTAACTCAAGTAATTTTTATTCTAATGCTCAAGAACTATAAGGTTCACGTGAGAAGTCTATTCAAACTCTCTTATGTGTTACTTATGTATTTGAGACACTGAAAATATTTATTCCTCCTCCTCTGTCATTCTCTCTAAACTATCCCGTCGTCAGGTGTCATTTCCTCAACAATACTCTGAAGTCATGTGTTAGGTGTGAGATCCACGCGATGTGTGCGTGACATTATAAAAAGAATCTTAAAAGCTCTGTTTTTTCTTCTTTTTTTTTTTTTTTTACTCCCTATTTTGGATTTTACTACAACATACACAAATGAAATCTTTCCCCTTATCCATTCAAACGCGTTTCACCACCACCACATTGCCCGCAGAGCCATTTCAGGTGGAGATTAAACTCCGAGACTTTTGATTTTGACCAAATGGCTACTGTACTGTCGAGAAATATAAAGCCGCTTTTTTACTTTTTCAAACGTGTTAAAGTCCT
Source organism: Combretum micranthum (assembly GCA_024138025.1). Classification (NCBI taxonomy): domain Eukaryota; kingdom Viridiplantae; phylum Streptophyta; class Magnoliopsida; order Myrtales; family Combretaceae; genus Combretum; species Combretum micranthum. Next base: position 692,781 of record JAMXBD010000368.1, read on the forward strand.
ATGATACTTTTCTCGGATAGACTCTTGGAATAACTGGTTGTGTTCTTTGGCAGCAAAAGATCAATAACGCGTGCAATAATTTTCAAGATTTGGTTTTTTTGCAATTGTCTGGATAAAGTTTGAGAACTTTTATTACACAGATGAAAAATGTTTTTAAAAAGTTGGGATTTTCTTAAGTGATTGATGTTGTATGTTTAATTTGGGTTGGGGGAATAAAACTCGGGAACTACAATTTCGGTCCATTGAATAATCATATGCGACTGATCCTGTTAAAAATAACATGCGAGCATAAAATTTTCCCTTCTAAAATTTTCTTTGTTGTTTTATTTTTTAGTTTTTTTGGGCCAGAACTTAAAGAATTCGGGAAAAAAAAAAGTGGATTTCTGTAGTTAATTCTACTTATATTTCTTTTTTCCTTATTTATACTTTTTTTTACTTTATTATGCAATATTTTAAATGCCCTCTTCGCAATAAGGAAAATTTTACCTAAGACTATGAATTAAAATTATTTTTTTATTGAATCTGTTATTTCGGACTATTCAAAAGCTAAGGATGGAATCATCTAAATAATTCCTAGTTCAATTGGGGTCGAATTAAATATTAAACCACTCCTTATTAAAACATAAAAGATATACAACATTTTTTAGTTCTAAGATATTTCGACATTTTTGAAAAGGAAGAACGAAAAAACTATATTGGCATTTCATCTCAATCAGTTCACGGACTTCATAGTTTTTTTTTTTTTTTTTCTTTTTAATTTCATATGCAAAGTCACCATGATTCCATAAAATAGAGGCTACTCATGAGTAGAGCTAGGCATAAGGGTCGTTGCCCATGGGCTGACCCGTTTACCCTCTCAAAAAAGCGAGCCGCAGCCAAATTTTTTTGGTCCATTTAAATGTGGGCTAAATTGGCCCGGCCTATTTAGCCCGCAAGCCAAATTGGGCTAGCCCATGACGGGCCGAGAGTTAAAAAAAAAAAGAAAGAAAGAAAGAGAGGAAAAATGTAAGAATAGGAATAATATAATAACATATCTGTGATTATTTAAGATATATTATGGAAGAAAATAAATTAATACACGCATCATAAACATTACAACACTTTTTTAAATATATATTTATTGATTTAAACATAATATGATATCTAATAAATTATTTAAAAAACTTGTTTTCATTTATAAGTAATCAAAATCGTAACAAAATTAATTTTTAATATATGTAATACCTTAAAATATATAAACATTCTAATTTTTACATAAACTAACATAAAAAAACATAACGAAAATTAAAAAATAAAATATTTTCATTTGGCCTGTAGGGCAAAGTGGGCTGGGCTCGAGCTGAGAAATTTTGGTCCATTTAAAAACAGGCCAAAATGATCCGACCCAGCCCACCAGGCCTATTTGCCTACCTCTACTCATGGGAGTAGACCCTAGCACTAAGCCTAATAATGTGAAATCTGATTCACGAATCTAGATATGATATGCTACGATAATAAATGAATTTGTGTTGAACAAAAAAAAAATTGATACAATCACATAAATATATCATGGGTTCACAAATCTTCATGATATTTACATTTAGTATGCAATTACACAAAAGATAATTCAATTAAATTGTTGATATTCTTGGACGGTAGAAGTTCCTTATTTAATTTAATACTTCATCAAGATTACCAATTTCTAATCTTAAGTTGATTAATTAAATTTTCATTATAGTTAAAACGCTTAAAATTGCATTACCAATCTATGAGTTCCCTCGTTAGATATGACTTTAATCTCAAAGATTTGCATCATCCTATTTCTAAGATTGTGTACAACTCCTTCTAATTGTGTTAATCTATTCACAAATTCAATCTTTCAATTAACTAGTATGAAATTTAATCAATAATCAATACTCAAAATTATATACTTAAGATGGACAATAAAAATGCATGATTAGATATGACAAGTCAATCAATTAATTGAAAAAAATAAAATAAAAATAAAAACAAATCATATTGAAAATTAAGGGTTTATTGCAATGTAGACTAAGGAATTTAATCCTCGATAAATTTAGTAATCAAAGCACACAAACTTATTGTAAACATTAGATGCAAGAATAAAATAGCTCTGTTACAATGAATTCTTACAAACTTGAGTGAAGCTCAGATCTTGTCTTGCAAAATCTCTAAGTACATAAGTGAGTATGAGTAAATTGATTAAATGCTTGAAATCCAAATCTCTACTTATATAGTGTCCAGTTCTGCTAAAATTATAAGTTGTTATCTTCTTGAAAGGAAAGTCACCTCTCTCAAAATTGTAAGGAGAAATCTTCAAAATAGAAGAGTAGAATTCTTCATGGATAAAAAAGTTAAGATCTAGTAGTAGCCTTATTTTGCAATGGTAAATCTTCTCTTCCTCCAAATTAGGTTTCTTTCCCTTTTTAAAATAAACTTCAACTTTTGGGAATTAACTTTTAATGAGACACAATTGGAACTTGGCCATGTATAATTGGTCATTTCAAAATCACTGTTCTTCATATTCTTCCCCTGTTGCTACATGGCCATGACACAGCAATATCATCTCTTGTGTTGAATTTGACTTGTAAAAATTATGAAAATCTAGAGACACAAGCACAATACAGCTGTCTCATGCTCCTCACCAACACAAGATCACTTCATTCATTGCCTAAATCACTTTTAAAGCTTGTGAAACTTGATCAAATACTTTCTTTTATCTTACATTATGCTTTGGAATCCTGAAACCAAATTATTTTTATTTGGAGTGTTCTTTTGTGTAATTATGCATCAATATAATAAAATTAAGTACCAGTTAGCACATATAATTAAGGGTTATTTAGCATTTATCCATTAAAAACAAAGGTTTTCTCCCATTATCTTCATTACAAGAGAAAGTTCTCTGGTCTCTCACTCTACCTAAATTAATTCATGGCAAGCTTTTTTCCTTCCTATTGCCATTGTCTTTCCAAGGCTTAGAATTTAGTTGATTTACTTCTCAATGAGTTTCAATAATGTCTTCTTAAATAATATAAGCTCTTATTCGCCCATCTTGGCAGTCTTGCGGTTCCTGCGAATACCTCACTACTATACTTTTATCTTACAAAGCATAGTAGCTACATGCAATGTGACTCACCTCGTGATATGCATGAATCAATTAATGCAATTCTTGACATGTGATTAAGGTATTTTAAAGGCGATCATAGAATTTGCAGACACATCATCATAATAGTAGAACACAAACTTTATTAACAACAATTCATGTTTTGATATTATTAGTATATTTTCAACCAGTATTATCATGTATACTCGGATTTCATATTTTCTACTTCTAGTGCCTTTAGCTACAAGCACAAATAAGTACATAAAAGTAGGAGATAAACTCACTTGGCCATCCTTATCAAAAGTCCTTTACTCGTAAAAATCCTCTTAATATAGATCATCTAACTCCTCGTCACCTAAACAAAAAAAATACCCAGAATGAGTATTTCATGAAAGTTCAACCCAATTTTTTTAGTCCTATTTCACTATTTTCGTCAAAATTTGGATGAATGAAATTTTCAACTTAAAATGGCCATCCCTTGCTCATTTTAACTTTAAAATTTCGCATATAAGATGTCGTTTTCTACCTACTCGAAAAGATCTATCTAATCCTAAGGTTATTTTTAACATTTAAAGCCATTTTGGTTCAAAAAGGGTCGTTATAGATTTAACACGAAAATCCTTACCCTTAAATTGTAACTTTTCCAAATTTTGCCTCATCTAAAAGTCTATAACAAACACGTAGACATTTATGTAGTTGAAAAATCCTTTAATATAGATATATACTGATATTATATGCATGATTCTAGTGATGTTGTCTCAACAATGATTTTTCATAAAACAGTTCATTTTAAAAGTTGAAAAATGAAGTTCACAAAATCTTTCTTTAAGTTGTTGAAAGAAAATCAAATTTTGGGTTTGTTACTAATGAAGGCTTACTCATTTAAAAACATCATATATATATTATATATATATTTAACTTCATAAAGATGGATTTATTTTTCAAAAACTTGGTTCTTTAAGTTGTCTACTAATTTTAAATTTTCCTAAGCGAATCTTTTACTAGTGAGTTGCTCTTAAACTTGACTTAGAAAAATTATTCAATTCTTAATGTTTTTCAATATGTGGGTGTGAGTCCTATAAACAAGTAATTAATAAAATGTTGAATAACCAAAAATTGTCAACACTAAGATTTAATAATAAATTTATTTTAGTATTTTTCAAAAAGAGTAATAGAACCACATAATCAAATTTTGAAGAAAATTTTCATAATATCACCACTTTTTAATTTATGATGAATTGATTTAAGTTTTTGAAAAGAATGTTGTTGGATTATGATTCTAAATTTTAATGAAAATTTTTCCTAAGTGAATGTTAGACTAGTGATTTGGATTTAACCTTAACTTAGGAAAACTTGCTGTGTTCTTAGTATTTTTCAAGATATTGATGTATACCTTATAAATAAGTTTTAAGAAAACATTCTATAGCAAAGACTTATCAACATTAAAATTTAACAATAAACTTATTTTATTATTTTGAAAAGAGCGTAGTTGAACCATTACCCTATGTTTTAGCAAAGCTTCTCGTAAGTGTTAAAATCATACTTCTTAAAAGTTTAGTTTTAATAAAAGAAACAAAGTAGCTCCTTTTATTTCTTTGAAAATTTTATCAAGACAACAATATTATGATTATATATGAATATGAACTTGTAGCTATATAGTACGATAAAAATAATTCACTTAGAGAATAAAAGACATAAAAAATTAAATAAGCATATTTGTAAAAATCAAGTATTAGGACATCTTAGCTTGTATTACGGCTTCTCAGAACTAAAAATGGACTAGTTCCAAAAAAAAAAGTAAGAAAATAATAAAAAAAAAAACATGGGAGTCTTAGATTTATGTCAAGGCTCCTAAGACTTAGATTATGGATAAGTCCTAAAGAAAGAAAAAATAATATTGTCTTGACTTGATGAGAACAAGTCTAAGAGTAGAATGACTAGTCTTAATTTATTTGTATGAAAAAAATAAAAAAAATCGAAAGAGCATAAAATCATAAGTAAAGTTAGATTAGTAAGCATTAGGCTTTAATATATACATAATATATACTTAGTAATATATAAAAGATAGATTAGAAGCAATAGTAAAACATAATAATATAACAACAACAATAATAGTACTTGAATATTGTTAAACAAGACATGAACATATTATTACTTTCATAATACCCATGGGTTTAGAAAATACACAATATGGTCATGCTATGTTAACATGGACATGAAGCTAATTTTAGGAATTTTTACCTAAAGTTAATGGATGGTTGAAAATGGAAGAAACAACTGGATGGTGTAGTTATTTTTACTAAAGAATGATAGCTAGAAGAGAGTGTTTGAAAGGAAATTTTTTAGAGAAAAAAGTTGAGAGAAAAATTGGTAGAGTTTTGGTATGTATAATGAGATTTGTGAAAGAAATGAAGAGAAATGTGATACTTATAAAAATATAGAGGGAAATTATTGTAATTAAAATAAATTGAAAATAAAAAAATTAAAGGGGGAAGAGAGAGAGAGTGGCTCGTGGTTTTAAAAGAGGAGGGAGAGAGTGCGTAAAAATGATTAATTTTGATAAAGAAAAGTAATAAAATGTAAGAAAAGTTATGTAAAAAATTATATTGGAAATGAAAAATTGTAAGAATAAATGTGTAGATTGTAAGAACTAGGTTTTAAGAAAAAGTAGAGATAGAGGAATAGCAATGATTGGTAGTAAATAGTAAATGAATAGTAGATTAGACAAATAAAATACTAGTAGTAAAGAAAATACACGTAAACGAGCTATATCTAATATTTTTAGATACCAGAAAATTTTAAAACTTATATTTTATGAATCCTCATATTATCATGAGTCTAAACATGTTATCAAATTGTTTTTCACTGTTTTGCATGGGAGGACATTGTTTTCAAAAAATGATCCCATTCGGGTTCGAAACAAGAGATTTTTGGTCGAATCTGATCTTTTTAAGTTACATGATATAATTCTACACTATAATTTAAGCTTATCTCATTTTTACCATTCTTGGGTTTCATGCGTAGGATTACCGAATCTAAATTCACTAAGATTTGTTGTTAATATAGTTGACTTTGGGGTTTTGGTTTGACTTCCAATTTGACTTCTGGTTTTAGGGTTTTATCTATAAGATTACCACAGAATTTAGGGTTTACAGAGTTTGCTTATAACACCTCAGTTCATAGGACTACAAGAAAGTCTCCTTTTTCTGTGGTTCACACCAATAAGCCCAGACATGCATTTGATTAAACTACCCAAGGGTGTTGATTTCAATCAAGCAGCTAAAACTATAGCTGAACATTGTCAAGCTATCACAGCTGAAGTTAAGGACAAGATTGAGAAGTCCAATGCAAAATACAAGAAAGCTGCTGACAAATATAGAAGGGAACAATTGTTTAAAATAGGAGATCAAGTGATGGTTTTTCTAAGGAAGGAGCGATTTTCTCTAGGTAATTACAGCAAGTTGCAGACTAAAATGTATGGTCCATACCTAGTTGTGTAGAAAATTAATGACAACGCCTATGCAATTGGACTTCCTAGCAACATGGGCATATCGAAGACTTTCAATGTTGCTGATTTGTTTCCATTCCACCCAGATGACTTATCATTGTATCCAGACAAGAACTCAAAGTCGAGTTCTTTGCAAGTAGGAGAGAATGATGTAGAGGAATTGGCTTATACATTCTTAAAAAAATTAGAGTCATCAAAGAAACAAAGGATGGTAAGATTGAAGAAGGCTACTGGCCTTGATGGCTGGCCTTGTTGATTGCGCATATGCCAGCTAGTACGTCGTCGATGTTGGAATAAAGGCTGCTAACCTTGTTGAAGTACACCACCGGCTTTTAGCTAGCCTATAAAGTCTCCCGATAGCAAATTTTTAAAGCTGGCTCCAAAGCTGTCGGTGTTTATATTTAGGTCGTCGGCTTACTTTGTTTAGGCCGCCGGCTTCTGGTCTATTTTTAACCGACTTAGTTTTTGTTAATTCATTTTAAGGTTTTTTGTAATAACATTTATAGCCAAGCTTTGACCTTTTTCATTAGACTATCATATTTTGACATTGAAAAACACTTCTTTGAGATCTTTTCTCAGTAAAGTTGCAAGATTGGTTTCTTGATTCAACCGGTGTGTTGAGACTGTTTTTGTTTACACTTTCCACGCTATGTCATTTCTCCTCTCTTCTCTTCTCTCTAACGCATGCAACCCATTTTGAGCATCCATTAGAGTGATTACCAGCCTCGACTCACCAGAACACAACCCACACAAGCACTATAATTCCACCTCACAAGATCCTTCATCACCAGCCAAAAAGAGGAAAAGCCAACGCCTCACTTTAACCCAATCTGAATCAAGATGGCATAGCAGTGGTCAAGCATCAAGAAAGGTTCTAGTTTGCAGGATAAATTAAAAGGTCTTCACTAACATGTATATTCACAACCACCAAAGTAACTACTCCACATGGAATATTGCTATAAAGATCAACCAATTAACAATGGCTAGAATAGGTGGATAATGTTCCTATTGTTTCAGCCGAAAGGGACTAGTATTGAACTTGTTAGTTGGATTATATGAACAATGTAAAGGGAGATATAGTGGCTAACTGTGATCAACTGAGAAAGTTTAATGGAATATATTTATAGGAAACCATTCGATCACATAGAGTATGAGGATGATCAAACTTAATTTGTGACCTTCATGTTAATATATTATCATTAGAGTATTGTTTGCTTAATGAAATGGGTTCATATAATGATGAATATTATTGTTGATAAGTGGAGGGTTGTCATGCTTAATTAATATGATTTTCATGTCAATATTATTCTTACATGTCAAGTATTAGCTGAAGTGATTGGGTTGTTAAATTGTGAAGAGTATGCATTGAAGACTCAAGGACAGGCTATAAAGAGTGGATTTGTATTTATTGCACATGAGGCCTAAATGTTTGGTTTATGTAATTGATTTAGGATATGATGGGAGTTGTTATGATAATATTCGGTGGAGTTAAGGGATAGGAGAAAGGAATGATATATTTTAATTATAATACACTTAGTGAATCAGGGTATTAGATAGATATTAAATTGAAGTTGAAATGGAAAATGATTCTTGCTTTGCTAGGCTCAGATGGTTAGAAGAAATGGAGAATACAAGGGAATTCATGGTTAATTTAGTATTTTGCATATTCTCATTGTACTAAGGACACCATAATTACTTAGCTGGGAGGTTGATTCGTTCATGATATAGAACCGAATAAAAAGGAGTGGTGGTGTTTGAGTTGCCACATTACAAGTATTCTAACTATAATAATCACCAAGCGAAATGGGTAAATTAAAAGAAAAATTTGTCCTTATGACGTTCGATGGGCAAGATGGGGGAAAAGATCATGCTCGATCTAAGATGCATTTGGTAAATATAAGGGTTAATGTCATCTATAGTTACATTGGAAAAATGTTAGATAATCTTTAATTGAGTAACATAATATGCAAGGTTAAAATCACAAATGATACTTCAACTTTGATAAAATATGTAATTGGTATCTCAATTTTGAAATTATTCAATTTAATACCTAAAATAACTTTTCATATACACCAACAATATTAATCAATTTGAAATTATTTTCCAAGTACTAAATTGATCAATTTCAAAGTTTAGATACCTAATTACATATTTTACTATAATCCAAATACTACTTGTGACGTTATTCCTAATATGAAATAATGGGTCTATTTGGTAAGAAACAAACCAGACGCAGATCAAATACGAACTAATAGATTACAAGCAAATGACAAACAGATAATTTTACTCATAAAAAGATCAAATAGACGATACAAATTAGATACAGATGACAAACAAACCATCTAAATAGAGCCAATAATCGAATGACTTGAGGAAGTAATTAGATGTGTAGAAGGTATTTGCAATCAATTTTAGGGGTTAATCACAAATGGTATTTGAATTTTGAAATTGATCACAATTTAGTATCTGAATTTTAAAATTAGTTTTTAGAATTTGATGGCAGTACCATTAGCATACACGAAATTTTTTTTTAGGTATTAAATTGACCAATTCAAAGTTCAAGTAACTAATTACATCATGAACTACATATTTTGTCAAATTTCATGTATCATTCATGGAATTAACCCTAAATTTTAATAGAATAAGAAGTCTTTAACACGTAGAATAGATAATAGTTGAAATTGCAATAATTTACTATAAGGAAATGAGAAGTCTATTCTAAGTAAAATATATTTAATGGAATAATATAATCAATATAATTATAGATCAAAAGAAAATTTTTAGTATAATTGTTAAAAATAGTCACATATAATAGTTTTAAATGCATTGTACTTAAACTACAAAGTTATAATAGTCTACCACAGAAGGAAATATGAAAACCACTATAATCTATTTAACCATAAATTATATGATGATTATGATGTTCTAACAAAAATCTATTAAACATAAAGTTTAGACAAATATTGAAATTATAAAGTTTGTAATAAACTAATGTAATAAGATGGAATCATAACCTAAATAATATGTGATATTTGTTGTTCTATGTTGTCTATCATTCCTGTGTTCTTGAGGTGAGACTGACTAGAATGAAAGCTCACTATAAACCTATTGAAAAATTAATTACTAAAATAGGATCTATGACAAATTAATTACTCAAAAAAGTCATCAAACTAGAACTCCAATTTACAATGCATAACGGAAAGGTAACTTGCATAGCTAACATGTACAACACACTAAAATTAAAAATGCATTTTTAAATGTGAGTTTAATAGTATATTTGAAATTAATTTTGATTATGTCCTATATTAATAATTTTATCAAAATAAAATCCATTAAAAAAAGATTTAATTACAAAAACATAACCTATTTATAACCAATTTACAAATACATAACCTGTATTTTTTTATGGATGACCTGAATTTCATAAAAAAATGTTAATATTATTTAATAATTTTAGAATAACAAATGTCAATATTTTATTGGTCATAAAAATTAATTTTACATTTTTTTCATTTTTCTTATTTAAAAAAATAATTTTTAATATTTTATTTATTTAATTTTGATTTAGTAATATTTTTATTAAAATAATTTTTTAGACCAATAAGATTCTAACACATATCTCTCTAATAATAATTAATTATAATGATACTATGTACTTATTTATTGAAAAATTAACATAAGTTATGTATTTATAAATAGACTAAAACGTATGTTTTGTAATTTTAAAAAAAAAAAAGTCTCAAACACTCTACTAGTGATGTTCTATACGGAATGGTTACAATTATGAGGACGATAATGCGTTTAAAGGGTTCGCCAAAAAAAAACAAAAATGCGTTTATAGAGTACAACCTATTAGATAGACAATGAGTAGATGGACTACTGTCCGTCCTAACATATTTACCCATGGACTATTAATATTGCCACGATGTTATTACTATTTTGGACTGTACTCAAACTGTTTTGGACTTGGACATTGGCTGTGGTTTTGTGGGCCAATGAGCCCAGCTTACTTAGAACTTAAGCACCTAAAACAATAATAGGCTAAAAGAATTTCAAAACAAATCAACTGGAATCAAATCATTCGTTTTTTAAACTTAATGATTTCATAAAAATAAAATTGGTTAGAAATTCTAATAATAAAATTAGTGAAGTATCCCAAATTTCACTAGGTTAATTAAAAAATGTGAATAAAATCGTATAAAATATGAAAAAAATTTGAATGAAAGTAAAATCTAAATTACAAATTTTGAGCTAGATAATTTAACTAAGTAAATTAGGTAAATTATATAGTAAAATTATGTGAATTAGCAATTTCAATGTAGTAATTGATTTCAATCACCTAATTAGCCAAATTTATTTTACCATCTTCAAATTTGCTAATTCAAAATTCCTAAATTAATCTAGCTATTTTTTATGCCCATTTAACATCTAATTACATGTTAAGACTCTAATCAAATTATCAAATCAACCCATTAACCATCTTAGCTTTAAACCCACCTAAAAATCTTCTAGAACCTAAAACATCACTATTTTTTATCTTAAATAATCTTTAGCAGAACTTTAATTCAAATATTGTTATTTTGCCAACTCATAGAGCTCTAGAACTTTCCCAATATTGCCAACTAATGTCTTTATTTTTCCAATGTTTTTTTTGCAAAATAAAACCCTAATGTATCTAAACTAGCCACCACTCTACTCACCTAGCAAAAATTTCTCCTCATTTTTCTCTCAAAACAAACCCCAAAACATCACCACACTCATTTCGATATCAAGATCCTATTAGGTATAAAATATTGTATGCTTTACCTATTCTTTTAGCCATCTAAAAACCTTCCTAATCTTATTTTCTTTTTGGAATTTAGGTATTTATCAAGAGGTTTGGGTTTATAGAAAAAAGTAGCTTCATCAAATTTTCTAGAAGTAGGGTAGTAAAGGATTTTGTGCTATTTTGCTACTATAAGTAAGTGGTCTAATTAAATAGTGTGATTAGTGAAATGTGCTAGTAAATAATATGTTGAAATACTAAAAATACAGAATATGAAATATATGATTTAGGTGAAATATCATGTGTTGCTTGGTTGATCAAAATGTGTTAATATTGTCATTGTTTATATATTGCTTAGTGGATTTATTACGTAAATATGGTTAAAACAAATTAGTATGTCATGTAATCTATTTGATTTGTTCTATATGATTTTATAATGATTTTTCATGATGAAAATTGAATAAAAATAATAACATATTTGCTGACAAAAAATAGAAGTGTAGTTTACCATGATATGTAATATTGGTTAGGTATTAAATGAATTTTATTTTCATGTAAAATTATGGAAATGATAGTATATCATCTTAGGATATAAACTAGAAGATTTCATAATTTTTCATATTTATTTACTACCTTTGAAGGCCTAACAAACATATTTCTTGAGAAAAATAAATAAATATCAAACATACTTATTTTTGTATGAAATTTTAGAAAATGATTTTCATCAAGTGTTTATATGACCTGAAAATTTTTGGAATTTCTTAAGTTCATTTACTATTTTTTTTAGACTTTTATTTTTCAGATGTATTGTGCAAAATGTTATTTGAATCGAACTCTTGCATAAGCTGAACCAGTGAGTTTTTATTTTTGTTTTCTAATGAAACCACAACGATTTAATAGCTTAGGATGTCTAGTTTTCATATAAAGCGAATCAGACCGAAAGGCACAAAAATTAAGGTGAACTGGTTTGATCTTTAGACCATGCACAAACCTCCCCTATTTTTCCAGCCCTATTTTCTTTGAAGAATGTGTGATCCGAACTTTATTACATTTAATAATTATCAAACTAGCTTTATTAATGTATAGTTAGTTATAATTAGTTAATTTAGGTATATTTTGATTTAGTAGAATTTTTATTAAATTAAAATTGGATATTTATAGATCTATGGAGTAAATTAGGTTAATTAGGTTTAAAAGGACTTTTAATTATAAATTGGATAATTGAATATAGTATGAGCCTAAGTCAATACACTAAATTATTATGGGCTTTAGTAGCTCAATTGAGTTTAGATAATAGTTTTGGGTCCAAATCAAATTATATGACCATAGTTAGACAAAATATACCAAATCGAGTTCAAATAGATTTTAATTAACTAACTGGGCTTAAAATAGGTAATTGGCAATTAAATGGAATTGACACATATCATGGACTATAAAATTGAATTAATAAGTATTTTAGGATTAAATAGGCTAAAATGACCTAAATGGGCTTAATTAGTAAAAATATAATCAATATGAGATAAATGACCTAAAATGGCCAAAGATAGTAAAAATAGGTCCAACTTGTAAACCTCGGGAATTTCTCACATTAGTACACGACCTTATAATAGATTGTATAAATTAGATAATAGATTTGGATCCTAATCGAAGTCTAATAATAGATTAATATTTAGATTTTTGGATAGATGAAGAATTTAGGAATCGAATAAAGAAATTCTTTAACCCTAGTTAATACCAAAAACAAGATTTTGTATCTTGAATAAATAATTCAAGATATGATCTAAAATTTAGACTCGAAACCTGATATACGAATAAGTTTAAATAGAAAATATGAATATAGGGATTAAATGATTGTTTTTTATCCCGATAATGATTCAAGATTAGAATAACGAGTAATGATGAGTTTATATTTAGACTTAAACCCTAAATTCAAGATTCCTAGTTAAAATTAAAAGCCACTAATAAGAATTCATGTTCAGTATCAAAACTAAAGATATATATATAGTTTGGTTTCTGTATTAAGTCCAATACTGCATAAATGATTATTTACGCTTATAAACAGAAAACGATGATCCAAAAATGAACCGTTAAGATTTTAAATACACAATGAGAATATAAACTGTCGAATAACTCAAAATCTGAACCCCAAACAAATAATCAGATCACGCTATCGTTCTAAACCGAGTTTTCTTAAGTTATCGAAGCCTGAAACAAAAATTGACCAAACGAGCTTAAGAAATCCTATTAACGGGAAATAAAATTATACAAATAATTAACTACGTATATATATAACCTAAAGTTATATTATTTGAAAATCTAAGTGTTTTGTATAACCCTATACACATTTTTGTATAAAAACTTCCAAATATTAGCTAATTGTACCCGTATAATTTATTAAATGATCCTAAAATTACACTAAAATAAATAATATATATATATATATATATCTCCGATTGCATTTTGGTGGAAAGAGACATGGGGAGGAGAGAGCCGGATTTGAGCAATAATTCACCTAATTTTTTTCAACAAAAGCAACTCAATGACAAATCAAACAATGCCAAGTCATGAAAATAACACCCAAGGAAGATCAAATCGGAGGAAATCCGGAGGAGAACAGCCGCAACTTCATTTCCTTTCTTCTTCTATATATATTTGTATTAAATGGCTTTAATGGAGAACAAACATTATTCTTCAATTCCCAAAACTCCTCAGCACGAAACTACTCTCAAACATCAACCAAAACAAACTGAAAACAAAGAACACACCGATCAAAACACCCAAGCTCGGATCAAAGGAAAAACAAAGCTAAAAACCCTTGAATACGAGCTCAAAGGTAAGTTGAGGTAACTCAAGTTATTTTCGTTCAAATCTAAGCTTTGTAACTGACTTATAATAATCTTAGGAACATAAGAAACACAAACACGAGCTTCGAATAACATCAAACGAGCTCCAACGAGGTAATAATCCAAAACCCTAGCTTTATTTTCTAAGAATCGAGATCTATATATATATATATATATATGTTTTTAAACGTGTTTTATGTCCTTATATATGATACATAAACACTTAGAAATAGTTTAAATATGTTTTTAACGTGTAAAAATCAAAGAACATGAATCGAACCGAGGAAGAAGATGATGAATAGTATAACACTGCCCCAAGGCCGGCAGTGTAAACGCTCAACGCTGATGGCTTAGATGGATAGGCCGGCGGCGTATAGGCGGCTTACACTGATCAGAGGCTACGTAAAATAAATTTTCTCGTAAAGGATGAATGAAAGCCGGCTACTGGCGATCTACGCCCACGGCGTAGGGCCGGCGTACGTTGAAAGCCGACAGCTTTCAAAGCCGGTGCACTTGATATGAAAAATTCTTTGAAACCCATTTTACACCGGCATCTGGGTTTAAAGGCTGGCGGCTTTGAGCCGGCGTACAGCCAAATTTTCTTCAACGCGAGTTTTTCTGACCTAAACAAAAACTATATATATATGTATATATAATATATCTACTGAGTATATATATGTTACACAAGTATGTATTAGATAGTTAATTTAATACAAGTATTTAAGCCTATTTAGATTAATATCTAATACTCCTTAAAACCCTAAGATTAAGAAAAGATATTAGGTATTAATCAAAGTTAGCATTAGGCAAATATTGTTCTATATAGATAAAATAGGCAAGAATGGAAATTGAAATAAGTTAAATTTTCAAGTATTATGACTTTTAAAAATAACAAAACAATTATGCAAAATAAAATAAGAGAAACACGACAACACTAAGTAATAATAATTACCAAAATATCGGGTCTAGGACACTAATCACATATAGGGATTTAATTAGTTTGTATTGATGAATACTTTGTCTTAAATAGATAACTTTGACTCACTAGAGGATCTACTAGTAGATTATTACGACTGAGTCAGTATGAGCAGGTGAGTAATTCAGTTATATTGTACTGGTTGTGATTGTAAATAGTCAAATATGTAATGCAAGATAATCAAATGAATGTTTGCTGAAAGTATGATTTGATCTGAGTGTATGATTGTTAAAATATCCCTATAAAAGCAATAATGCAATGATTGATGTTGTGAAATAGTATAATGATGATTGTGTGTAATGTATGGTCACTTTGAAATTGATTAAGAATTGTTGACTTAACAAAATAATATAAACATGCATTGCACAAATTACATTATTGCATATATGGTTGTGACAGCCTGCTACGTATTAATATTTCGGATCTCTGTTTTTGCTTGGTTGTTCTAATGTGTTAGTTCTTCTAAGGTTCTCTTTGGTCTGGCAGTCCTATGAGGAACTAAAAGGCATCGAAGAACGTCGCCCGTAGAATCGCTTCGAAATGATTAATACTTGGGGAGTTTCTAAGGGGAATGCAAGAGATGGTTTGTTCAATCAACTATATTCAAAGTGATAACCTTAAAATGAGAAATCGTTGATTTTCTTGTGTACTTAGTCTCTCCTGGGCAGGTGGGTCATTGAGTATTGGTTCTTCAACCCATTAAAAAGAGGGCGTAAATCTTTTTCCTGTTTGGATTTTAGACCATCCAAACTTGTATCTGTGCATATGGTTGAGTGCTTGCATTGCATATGATTTGTTAATAACTTGTGTGATGTATGGTATGTCTGGTTATTCACTGAGCTGTGGTTTCGCTCATACTCCTACATTCTTTTCAGGTTTACTTTACGACTCTGGTTAGTTACCTCCAGGAGTATGGTTCCGGTAAGGGCTTAGAAGCTGAAGGTCTACAGTTATGGTTTGGTTTAATGGTTATGTATTATTAGAATAGATTGTTTAGTGTGTTTCAGAAAAACTACATGGTATGTAATGGTTTTGTAATGTTTATTCACTAAATTATTTCTTTCATATATTTGTTATTTCTTATCAAGCAACTAAAAAGATCTTGTTGGTTTGAAAACCTGTCATTCTCTGAAGGTAATCTAGTGATAGTATTCAAGTGTAACTTGTTTACTACTACTAGGGTACCCTCGAGGCGTGACACAACTTGACCTACATAATCTAAAATAGACTTAGAAATTAACTTAGGTCCCACCTAGCTAATATTAATAATTTTGGGCTTTAATAATTGGTTATGGACTTAAATACTAAAATAGGATTCAGTTTGACTAAATAACTACAAATAGGCTTAATTAGATAAAATTGGTTTAGAAATACAACCTTAGGCCCAATAACACAATTTCTAGCCAACTAAGCCTATTTACACTAAATAAGCCCAAACTAAATCGTAACAAGTATTCTTTAGCCATTTAGGATCTAAACCTTCAAAATATAGATAATACCTAACTTTACGCTTTATGGGCTTAAATTCCATAATACATGCCCAATACCCCTACCTATTCCAATTGAGCCTATTCTTATAATATTTGAGTCCATTATCAATTCTAAATATTAAAATACCTACTTGGGCTCAAATTATTTTTATGGGCTCAAAAGCCCTAAAATATCTTTAGTGGGCCTATATAGGGTATTCGAAGGCTTAATAGCTTAATTAGGGTCTAAATTAAATTTTAATTGGGCTTGAACATAATTCTTAGGTCCAATAACCAATATTTATCTAATGGGATCTAAATGCAAAATAAAGCCCAATTCCATCTAATTTAATATTTATATTCCTTAATGGATTCAATTCCTAAACTCTAAAGCCTATTATCATAAAAAGTTAAATACTTAGAAAATTTCTCATTAGGCCTAATCTAGGATCCCTCAAGGTTCAATACATCTAAATAATAAATTTGATTTTCGAATCCTATGGGCTTAGTCCAAATTATCTAAGCCCTGCTATCCTAATTATACCTAACTCCATTATAAACCAAAGGCCTTATACTACATAAGACTTTATGTTAATTGATTGATCAATATGACTTGAATCCTTAGTTTGTATACTCATAATTATACAAGTTAATCTTTCTTAGCATATATTCAATCAACCTATTTGTTTTATTTGTGATTCTTTACCTTATACTATTTTGATATCAGGTACATAGTGACTTGCGTGTTGCTTGCTAGGGTAAGCACCTTAAAATTACTTATGTTTAATTCGGTCCGAAGAGGAACAATCTTACTAGGCTATGCCAGCATGGTAGTTAGACACTTAGGCCATCGTGGATGGCTCAGTAGGTAGCTATAGGGTAAACGGTATCAGGATAACATTTATTTAGGTTTGGTGAGAAGTAGTATACGTAGCTCACGACTATAGGCACCAATTGAGCTGCATATAATTATGGATTGAAATAAAGGGAGATGCGTAATGGCTCTGAACCTTAGAGGAAGCTATTTTCTTTTTCGAATAAATCATATAGGAGATATAAGGATTCAGACTACCTATATTAACTCCCTAAGCAATTGCTGCTACTAAGGACCCTAGATTTCATGACTTATTGTTCGGAGTGTAAGTGCTCCCGTGCTCCCGTTTTATATCACTTTAAAAGATAGTCTTAAATTGTTGGTTGTTGCATTGCATCTAGTCTAGGTATGTTTGCCATATCGTGTGTGATTGTGTTGTTATATACTAAGCTTCAGCTTATTCCTTCTTTTTCAAGTGTTGTTGATTTCAACTTCGATGCTTATACGTGTGTCGAGTATGGGATGGATCGGTACGGGTTTATTAACGAATGGAGTAGTTAGGAGCGTGGGATTATGTGTACCTCTTAAATAAAAGTTGCAGATATCTTTTTAAACTTGTATTCTCTTTTAAGGGTTTAGTTTATGCCCATAATTGTAAAAACTTTTATCAGATATCTTGTATTGATTTTCACCTACCTTTGATACTTTTGTTTTTGTTTTTTTGTTTTTTTATTTGCTTCATAATCTAATGTTTTCAAAACCTAATTATATGATTTCAAAATATAAAATTGATTAGTAAACAATCATGATGAACAAACAGTTTAAGATAGCCTTAGCGTATAACGCCTAAGTGTTATATGTGTCGGAACTGAACACGTATTAACCTTATTCAGGACGTGATAATTAGTCTTATGTGATCTATTTAAGTAGGCAACTTAGCAAATTATCATCATCTTACTCAAATTAGGAGTATAACATAATAAGTGTTCAACACAAATAAGTCATATCCTGTATGGTTAAAGGGAATGATGCTATAATAGAAGTGCAAATCAAGGTTTTGACATTCTATTTAAAGCAATGTAATAGACTTGATTACCGATGTCCAATTAATAGGTTGCAAACTCAATATTAAATAATTTAATTTGTTAAGTTGAGCAATTGGTAATTTGTATTTAGGTCTGAGAATAAAAATTATCGAGTATAATATATTGTTAAGTAAAGAAAAAGGGAATTATTATGACATTCGTATTGTATTTGATACATAGAAAAGATTTCCATTCCTATTATTTGGTTCAAAATAAAATGTAATGATCCAATTGGTTATTTGATGGCTCAAATTTATATATGATTGTAGGGTAAGTGAAATTTTTTTTCATAAAAATTACTACACGTGTTTTGTTTACTAAACTTAGATGTTTGGAGTTTTTTTTTTTTATTATTTAAAATCCCTTTTCCACTTATGTTTACTATTTTCTCTCAAATTTTAAAGACAAACAAAATAATTTAAAGAATATGTAAAGCTTTTTCGCCCACTTTTCTTCCTTCTCTTAGATTTTTCAGTCCTTTCTTGAATAACCAAATATGCACAAATTTTCACTCTTCTCCATTGATTTTTAATTTTTAATTTCCTCCCACCTTCTTCCATCTGGAGATAACCTAAAATTTGGAGAAGGTAAAAGACTGGGTCTTGTAGATTCGTTTTTATTTAGAAATATCCAGTGGACCGGTTAAACTTTTGGATTCAGGGTCTGAAAATGTTATTGAATATAAATTTTTAGATAATATATTCATTATGGTTATCGGATTGAAGTAACAGTAAGGCGGATTCTAAATAAAACAAGAAGAAAAAACTGAATGAGAGTGATCCTGCAGACGCGTAACGTGGATTATTCTCTTGTTTTTTTTGCCTTTTTTGGGTCAGTCACTTTGACTCAGTAATCTAAATTCACCTTGTCTTGTGTCTGGTCCACGCCTGTTAACATCAAAAAATTTTCTAAAAGCGATGATGACTCGCCTTGTTCTTACAAGTTCTACGTGTCCGAGTCAATAGCTGCCAAGAAAAACAAAACATCACAGAAACATTTTTTTTCCTTTTTTTTTTTAAGCCAGGAATTTTATTCATTTCATAGCCCAAAAAGTCAATAAGAACTTATTGTCTTGAAAATACTGTTATATTAAAATAATATAAATAATAATCATCACTTCTTAACACATGATAAGTATTTGTACGTCGGTATAAGAACTAAACAACATTATTGGGACAACGAACTTTCATCCTCATAGACGCATCATCGGAGGAATCGATGTCCCCTGTTACATGCAATTACATCGGTATTAGCTAATACACAAACATTGAATGGAGAAACTGGTTCTCCATTACAAAATATAGTAGGATTAATGTTAAAAATACTTCTTAAACTTTCACAGCATGTTCAATAAGCTAATGAGAATTATTTTGAAATAATTCCGTACATGAATTTTCGTAAAAAGTTTAATCTAAATATGAAAAATACACATAAAAACTTAATTTAAATATCAAATTATCTAAAATCATATTTCAGATTTCAAATTATTTAAAATCAAACTTTAAATATCTAAATTAAAATTTTTAGGAAAGTTTAAGTTGTAATTTTTTCCTTCATCCCATTCCGTATCAGTCACAATCGGCATCCTGCAGAAGTGCCCTTGGGATTGACGAAGTCATTGATATCTAAATGTTATTATACTCCGCTTTCAAATTGCATTATATAATCCAATTTGGAATTTTTAACCTTTTTCTGTTTTGCCTATAAAGAAACTATGTTATCAATAAAGGAAATAATATTTTTAATATATAACAACAGATCCATTTACGGATAAAGATATTTTAACATGTAGAGAACGTAGGGGCGCAAAAAGCTGAACAGAAAGTAAGATTTTAAAAGCTTTTTTAAAAGTAAAAATAATCAACATTGGCATGAAGTAAGAGGGATTTGTCCACGCCATGATCGTAAAATACATTTGAATACTCCGTGGAAGACTAGGCGTACAGAAAACGTTGCTTAACTAGTACCTGCACATTGATTAATATTTAATCAATTGAAACCTCCTCTTTCTGCCATTGTCTGTTTTTTTCTTTTGAACTTTGTATTTTTATTATATTTTTTGTTAAATTAATTTATGGAGCCAACCGAGAAGTTGCTATCAAGTATCGATTATCATCGTTTTGACATATGAATAAGTTAATCCTACTCTTTTAATGGATACATCCGAGCAGAACAAGTTGCAATGTATAGTCACTCAACAACCCCTAAAATGATTGAAATTACTATTTTGAGCCTTTTGAGCTAGTTTTATATGATGGTTTCGTAATGTCAACCATAATATCTTTACCAAACATTTTGAATTTTCAATCCAACATGGAAAGATATGATTGTTGCGGAGTTTTCTATTTTTCTTTCTTTCTTTATTTATCTTTAAGAGAAAATATGACTAATGTAATCTATCATTATTATTAAGCCAGAACCATTTTATTAGACTCCAACATTTTAAGGCATAGTTTATTTTTTTTTTAATATTTTCTTTTTACTTTACTTTTTTTTAATATTTCCTTTTAACTTTAGACGTTTTTAGGAGCAGGTTTTTTTTTCACTATTTTACTTTGCACGTTTGTAGGAGTAATGATAAAATTTAAATTCAAAGGTAAGATTATCTATCTTCATTAACTTTCCACTTGCAGGTTTTATTTTTTCTATTTATTCTTTTTTTAATAACTGTTGTATATTTTAAATACATCACCCATCTTCCTTCCTCTACCCATCTTGCCTGTCAATCATCCATATATTCCTTCTTTATTATCATAGCAATAAATGTTTAATCTTTGAAATTCTATGTGATAACATTTCTCTGCATATTAAAAGCTTCTTTAGCAATAAACAGTCTTTGAAGGTTTATTATTTTCTCTTAGCATTTGTAGGTTTGGACCTTTAATCCTACTAGGGCTTGACTTATCCTTTCCATTCTTCAAGCCATGAAGGACACTATTAGCGAAGATAAAAAAACAAAAAGCAAAATCAAGTCTTTTGTGTTTAGGATTATGTTTTTTTTTTTTTATTGTATATTTTTAATGTGTATATGTGTTTTATATTTTATATGTAATTTTGTTTTAGATCCAATGATAGTGAAATATGTAATGAGTTTTCCATTATATCATAGCAGCAATAACCAATGTAACACATACAACAACCAAATGATATTATGAAATTCCATGTTTAATTTCTGAAATTGTTTTAATTCAAGTATTGAGGACGTGATGTCACATCCCAATAGTTTAATCAAGACAGTCCCGCCGTACATTCTAAATGAAAATGATAGTTGGTGGCCTTAACTATCATTAGCAAGTAGAATATACAAGGCTTATCTCATTAAACCAATGTATTGACAACTCTCAAGTGATGGCCAACACACAGAAATACAAGTAATCTGAAGAAATACCCTTTATACATACCTTTACCGTAATATAATCTCAACTCTCCTTACATAATCCATAATATTCTCATCTTCCATTCTACTGAAACCAATTCTGATACTCCTTAGAGAATCTTGTATCTCTGTAAAAAGATCTATAGGGGTATGAGCATAAAACCACGTGCTCAGTAAGTGGATATAAAAAGGGTAATTATAAACATTATAGGACAAATCACAATCATTGTTATTATTAGAGTGAATTGTGCAGTCAATCGGGATGCCATCCGCGTGATGTTGACCGGTTCATCACGAGATTAGAGAAATTAACCCCACTCTAATCTGGGTTTCGAGGAGTTAACACAATTCATTTTCCATAAAACCGGGAATGTGCAATGGATCTCCTGTCCTCCCAAAAACCGTTCGGACTATCCCTCGGATAGCTTGTAACCTTTACTGCGACCTCCTCTCTTGTCACTTAGTTCAATAAAGGTTAAAAGAAGAAATCCATTCTCACCTGAACGGTCGGTTTTGTGGATGCAAGGATGCAAAATGTTATGCTATGCATGATCGGTTATTATTTTCACTATATTCTTAATAATACATTCTTGGGATCAAACAAGTATCTCACACCAAAACAATAGGATAAGTAAACATCCAATATCAAACAAAATCAATCAACCACACACGTTTTATAACTAAGTTACAAGCACAAACAATTATAATGTAAATAATATCCCTTTTTACAATTACCATATAAATGAACCACTTACAGAAATTGCGATTTATCAGCGTTCCCCTCGAACACCTAATAATATCCAACAAGGAATAGTTATGAGTATCTACAGTTTCATATAGAGGTTGGCTGGTCATTTAATCATTGTCCTTCTTTTTCTTGATGTAATTTGCAGGGGTAATAATTCCTAATTTAGCTAATTGGGAATGGATTACAATTATTAAAGATATTATGATGTATTTTAATAGGGTTTAAATAAAGCATAGTTTTACATTGGCTTTTATTGGATAAGTAACTTATAATTGAGGTTTATTATAGTAAGATAAGTAAGGTTAATCTAAACTTAGAAATTTTAAAAGTTTAAATTGAGCTAAAAGATTTTAGATATTTTATACTAATTTAACTTTATGATGATTAATTTTCTTAACTTTAGAATATTAGAAAATTTATTAAGCGAGCATGTGATGATAATTCTAGGAAAATTATGAAATATTGATAAAATTATCTAGATTTTACCTTTCTCACAATACCCCTATTAATAATTAGAATTTGAGAATAAGTAGATATTTATTAACTGAGTTGTAAATATTAAATGTTAATTTTTAGGCTAATGTAGGGTCTAATTATTTAGTATAATTATTCCTACATAATATGTACTATAGAAGCAATAGTTAAAAGATTAAGTATAGTTAAATATAAGCTTTATAATATTTGATATTGACAATATAATTAATTTTGTCATTTTCTTGATACTAAGCCTAACTAGATTAATAAATCTTAAATGAGATAATTAGTTTAAGCAAATCTAAGGGTTATTATTTCTTAAGTATTTGTTATAAGTTCTTTGATAATATATTTAAAAGTAGTAAATAACTTAGGGTAGTTTAGTTATAGATTTAAGTTATACATAGCCATTTATAAGGTAATTAGTTTATAATAAATCGTGTAATTATAGAAAAATAGTAGTATATGCTATAACTTCATAAAGTTAACATAAGCTTTATAATGAGCATTTAAAAGTGGTTAAAAAGTTTTATGTATAATAGAATCATTTTACTATATTTCAACATATAAAATATGCACTAATTAATGTTATTTATACTGGCAGAATCTTAGATTAATTATTAAAAATAGTAAATGACCAAGAAAAATTACGAAATTTTTATGAGAGATACCTAATATTATGAGTTTACCTATAAAATATCTTTACGAAAGGAGCTGTAATGACTTCACGAAAATTTCCGCAATTTCCGCCCAACCACGGCCAAAACGACCATCTCCGGCCACCTTCCACCACCATGTTGTCGGCAGTATAGACATTATTTTTAGTAATAAACTGCAAAATTTGGTGATTTTAGGATGCTCGAAACGAGCTGTGTGAATTTTTCTATGTTGGAACACGGTATTTATAGCGTTTATCACGTATTAAAAATGCCAAATGTCATTATTCTTGCATGAAACTTTTTAGCTGGTCACATGGAATTAAAACACGTGTCCTGGTGAGGTGTCAAAATTTTCGGACAGCTGGCGAATTTTTGGTGAATTTTACATGCATTTTGACACAATTTTGAGAAATTTACAGGATATTTTCTGAGATTATTACATGTTTCGAATTTTCCTAATTTTTTCCAAATTATTCCTGATTTTTCTAGAGTATTTAAGGATTTTTTTCCATTTAAATTATTTTTTTGTGTTAGTTTTGCAATTTTTGTGAATTTAAATGGGCATTTTAGTAATTTCATAAGTTAAAGTATCCTTATTCGAAAAATCTACATTAATTATTGTATTATATGCTAATTCTATATTTTATATTTACTTTTTATATTTACTAGTTACTTTTCATATCTTCTTAACCATTTACTACTTACTATTACTATTTTACCTTTTATTACTATTATTTTTTTTATCAAATTGAATTTCATGATTTTAAATTCTAGAGTAGTTTTTATATTATTCCTTGTTTTAGCTTAATTAGGTCATCTGTTTAAATGATTTCCTTTTATTCTTAGGGTTATTATAGTTTTGATACTTTCTTTTCTTATTGATTATTCCAGACCATTCTAATTATATCCTTAATTTAGTTTATAGTTGTCAAATTAGATGCCTTAATATCGATTTACTAATAATTTTGCATCCAATGAAAATCAAGGTGTCACACGTGATAGCATTTCTTTCTGTATTAAAAGATCTTTTTTAGCAATAACTACATCATTTGAGATTTACTATTTTTCTCTTGGCATGTTTAGGTTTTAACCCTTAATCCTACAAATCTTATCCTCTTCTATTTTTCAAGCTTCTAGGACACGATTAGAAAAGAAGAAGAAGCAAAAAGCATAATTAGGTCTTTCATGTTTAGGCACTGCCATGTCTTTTTTTTTATTTGTATATTATATATATGTATGTTTTATATTTTTAAGATGTGGTTTTTTTTATCCACTATTAGTAAAATATGTAATGAGTGTTACTTAAAAAAAATTAAACACATAAACAATCCTATTTATGCAAATAATATTCATTTTATTAATATTTTTAGTGTGTTCTTTATGACTTTTTTAATGTTATCAATAGTCATGGACTATTTTAATTTTAATGATGGTCCAATTTTAAAAGTTTAATTATAATATTGTTGTAAAAAACAACGTAATATTATGATATATTTATCTTTGATTCTTTTGCATATATATGTATTTTATTTTCATTACTCATGTATGTTTTTCCTTATGTATTGATCATTGGTTTTGTGGTGTATAGAATTCAAATATTAAGAATTTTTTTACATTGAATGTTAGTGTTACATATTTAGTTGGATTTCTTTTATTTAAAATTCAAATAAAATTTTATGGAAATTTCTTTTTCTTTCACCCTTTTTTAATCTAAGTTGAATGTGATTTTATTACCTAATCTTTTAATACAAAATACGGATTTATATGTAAGTTAGTTATTTTCATTATCTATTATCTATATATAAAAGTACAAAAATCTTTTATACTATTTTCATCATTGACCTAACTCATATAAACTATTAAAGAATCACATCATGAAAGTTATGAGGAATTCTTTTCTTGGTGATGGTTTAAAATTCAAATTTTTTCTCTATTTTTTTAGTACAATTAGTATTTGTTTGTGATCATTTTGGGATTCTTTAAAATCCTATATAACACTTTTCTTATTGAGCTTTGAAGATAGTCATGCTAATACTTCTAAGCTTTTAAAAGTTACTATATATTATCTGAATTTCTCCTCATTCTAATTTTCAAGAAAAGGAAAAGTAGTAAATGCATATAAATCTATTAAAAATCGATATTTTTCTTCAATCAAATTATTAATATAAAAATTTTACTCTGTCATTTAAAACTACTATATAATATAATGCTTATATTTTAACTTCCACTTTCTAATAAGTTTTTCTCAAGAAAAATTTGCCACTTCTCTATCTTATGTGTTGAATTTTTTCCCCAACGCATTAAAACAAAATGACTAGAAGTGAATAAAATAAAAAAAAGAGTTGCAAATTGTGTTTATATCTTTTCCTTTTGCCAAGATGAATTCATTATTTTAAAAGTATATTTTTAAGATTAAATAGATATTCGTGCATTTCGTATCTATAAGCTATTTTTGTGTTATTATGGATTTTTTTATGTAATTAACTCACAATACAGGTGTGTCTATTGTTATTGATTTTTTTTAATACATACATAACGCGGGTGCATCGTCTCTTTTATTGTGTATATATATAAATATTAAGTAAATACATTCCATTTTGGATTTATACTTTTTGCAATTTTATGTATTAAATCTAATGATTTAAATCTTGCCATTGTTATAAATGATAGTTATCTTAATTATATGAATTACCATAATCATAAACTTGTAAAATTTATGCCTAAAATTATAACTTTATAAAAAATTTGCACTTAAGAAATTTTGCATCGATTTTAATATATATAAAAAATAACTCATAAAATTGTGGAGATGTGATGGTGTGCATTGACTTACATTTACATACACACACACATATATTATATATATATATATATGTTAAGTTATGATTCAATATCCAGTAGCATGGGTTTGTTTGCATGTAAGAACCTAAGATACCTTTTTTATTGCAAGTGTAGTAATCCGCAATTATTATGTCAGTGTTGATTTCTTAGGTTCCTTTTCTTTTTTATTCTTTCGTGGAGGTCCTTTGGAGTTTTTTTTTTTTTCTTTTTCTTTTTTCTTTTGGGCTAAAGAGGTCCTTCGAAGTTTGGTGTGTAGATTTTAGGATAGACTAATGAAGAGGATGATATATCTGACTACATGTTTATAAGATTTTGCAAGGAAGTAGTATAGGTGATTATTCTTGAAAAATGTTTTGCTATTCCAACTACTGTGTCTTAACTCTGTCTCAACTAATAATAATTTGAAACATGTACATAGAGTGATAGTAGCTGTTTGATTTATTTTAGGAATATTTTTATTTTTTATATTTTTGTAACACATGTCCAGTATCCGTTAGCTGGGATAAGTTGGGGACAATATTCTTAGGACAGCAAATATTTTTCCTATTATTCTTAATACCGGTTCATCCACCACTAATCAAACACACACTCTCTCTCTCACACTTAGTATCTGTAAAGACCCGATCCTCTAAATCCCGAGACTTAGAGTACCGAATCCCCAACCACATATAACGTTTTCTCATTATATGTAAGGTTGTCCTAAAAACTAACAGTTTATGCAAATTGTTTAATCAAATCACTAAACTTTGTAAAGAACTTTTTAAATAAAACGAGATTGCTAACATAAGCAATCTACACATATTTACATCAAATAAACATTGCTTTGTGTCAATACATGACACAACAAACAAATTACATGTTCTCTTAAGACATGAAGATCCTAAAGGATCTTAAGGTCATTACAAAAAGAACTTGGCTTAGCTAACAAGCCTTCTATACAAAGCTGGTCCTTAGCAAAAAGTCTTCTAAAAGTCTTGGGTCATCGGATCCTATTCATCCCACTCGTCCAAAAATCTTTCGAAATCGGACCCATAGCCCAAGTCATCGTAATACTCATCTCCATTACCTGCAAAGCAGCAAAAGTGAGCCATAGGCCCAGTACACAATAACCAATACATAACAAGTCATCCGATTCATGTAATGCATCATAGAACAAGTGGTTATCTTTATTACATTTTGATTCAAAAATCAACAAGAGGGTGTTCAAACCCCGGTCACACTTCGGGAATCCAGGGATCCTGAGTAACAGCAGCTGCTCAGGGGGTTGATATAAGCAGTCTGAATACTTATATCTCCTATATCTATTTCATGAAGATAATAGCTTCATCTAGGGTTTAAAAGCCGTTGCCCGACTCTACTTAAACTCAGTCCATAACATGAGCCTAGTTCACGAGTTCCCATAAACCTTGAACTAAATCACGGTATTTCCCCCTAAGTTTAAGCAAACGTTAAACAGATACTATTCCCCCCTATCGGTTACCCACTTAACCAAAGGAATCGCTATTGCATCATAGCGTACCATTGCATCATGGTATAGTTATTGCATCATGACTTGGTTAAGCGCCTAGCTAACATGTCATTGCATCATGACAGGTTTGCTGCTCCTCGGACCAGATTAAACAGCGTAATAGACATCTAATTCATTCAAATGTTAAATCGAATCAATTTAGGTCAAATTAGAAATGTCTGGTCCTAGCAAACATCAGACAAATTATTGCGTACCTGAACTCGTTAGAATAGAACTAGGATCTCTCGGTGATGAATTAACCGAAGAATCCTTAACTGTAATAGAAATGTCACAATAATTAATAAATCAACATTTATAAATTTCATTCCCACAAATATATACATATTATATCCACATATCACAAATTATCAAAGAAATTCAAATAATTGAATATATAGTCATGAATAAGCATTTAAACGTCCTAATATATCCCAAATTGCTTACCAAATACTCAAATGCTCAAATAACAACTTTGGAAAATTTTTAGAAAAAGCTCTTAAAATTTAAAAACTCAGGGGATACGCCGGCACTCAATGCCGGCGGCGTTGAGCCGGTGTTAAATGTTTTGAAAATATACACTGCCAACACTGGTAGCGTTTAAAGCGTACGCCGTCAGCCTTTGTAACCTACGTTGGTGGCCTTGAGCTGGCGTAGAATCCAAAACCAAAGTTTTCGAAAACGTCCAGAGAGGTCTAAGCTGGCCGCTTACTCAGATAAGCTGGCGGCTTTGACATATACGCCGGCAGCCTTAATTTTCACTGCCAGCGTTCAACATGACAGAATGAACGCCGGCTGACTTTCCCAGCGAGAGCCGACGGCTTTCAGCCAGCCTTAAAAATTCTGAATCCAACGCTGCCTCTAAGCCGGCGGCGTTGAATTCCCAGGTTGCCGGCATACGTTTTAAAAACAAGGTTAAACGTGAGAAACTTAAATCCCCTGTTTTTCAACTTTACAAAATCATATCTTAATACTCTTTAATCCTTCCTCCACCACTTTTCTAACATCATAGCCTTACTCATATCTATACTACTCAATTCTAGCAACTCAAAGAATGAATTCAATAATTAAAACTTCAAAAATCTACTTCCATCAATTTTAAATTCTCCTACACAAATCCTCTTAACAACTTCCCCACACTTCATAAACATACAACAATGCATGCACAACCTCACACACTCATATAACACTTTCTCAACTCATCCCATGCATGAACAAACCATTTGATCAACATTAACCTCAATTCATCCAATAATCCATGCAACCACTTCAAGAAAGGAAAATAAAACAACACAACAACCTTAACTAAATTAATTCAAGCACAACTATATATACCTTGTCTTGGGAAATACTTTGATTTTCAAACTTGATATAAACCTTATCTTGATTTTGGAAATGGAGAGGGAAAGAAGAAGAAAAGAAAAGGAAGAAGAAAAGGAAAAAATTCGGATAAAAAGTGCTGCCCTCCAAAAAGTAGGTTAATTAAGCAATTTTGACTTTAAGCATATGCCAAATTTACCCCTTAATGCATATATTACTTTAGGTTGCATTTGGCTTTAATTTGAACTCCATTTGGCTTACATTTAGGGCATAAATGCTACTTAATTACAAGAAACTTAATCAACTAACTTAAGTGAAATTATGGTTGAGTTATTAATCTAACTTAACTTAACAACTTAATGTGCACAAGACAACATTAATAATTTCATTACTCACACATTAATGCATATAAAACAAAATATTAATATCAACATATACACATGCACAATCATGTATATTAAACTACTAACAACCTAACTATACTCCTTAAATTCAACATTTTAACATAATTAATTAAACACATGGAATTTGAATAAAATATAAATCTAGGTCATTTCAGTATCTATCTAGGAAAATGGATAAAAATTCTCTATCATAAAAATGGTTCTTATTTCTACAAATAAATATTTGTAATATGTTAGGAAATAATAATTATTACTTGCATTAATTTAGTTATTTTAGGGACTTTTTTACTTTTCACAGCTGATAGATGTTTATTCATTCATTGGGATACCAATATGATAGTATTTTTCAAAAGGAAGTTGAAAATGTTAGGTTGCATCCACAATGTAGGTTCGCATGACAAAGCAACTTATGAGTAAATTATCAACGTCGTTTGAACCTTCTTAGAGTTGTGGGTCGATATTTCATAGATTTCATTGCAATTTTGTGTACAAGTGGTGACTAAGTCATCTAGTAGAAAACAACCTAGAATAAACAAACGTACCTAGAACGTATTAAAAAAATCTAGAACATCCATAAACTTAGGACAAATACTCAGACCTAAGACAAAATTCGAAGAACTTAAGACATTTGTTAACCTATAACAAAAGAGCAAACCTAGTACATAGCGGAAGACCTAGGACATTCCCCAACCTAGAACTAATATAAGAACCCGGTAAATTGCGAGTAAGTGCTACTGTAATTCCTACTATCTCTTCTTACAACTTCTAGGTCAGGAGTCCCAAATCGGTCATCCTAAGTTATCACAGTTGTACTAGGTCAGTGCATAAGTTTCAGGTCATCATATAACTAGAATAAATGCGCATGCCTAGGTCAAAATTAATAGAACCTAGGACATTCATCAACTTAGCACTAATATAAGAACCTAGTATGTTGTGAACAAGTGTTGTTGTCATTCGTACTATGTCCTCTTACAACCTCTAGGTTAGGAGTCTTAGGTCAATCGTCCTAGGCCATCACCAATGTACTAGGTCGGTACGTAAGTTCTAGGTCATTATACAACTAGAACAAATGTGCATGCATAGGTCACCTAGGACATTTCTCAACCCAACACTAATATAAAAACCTGGTACATTGCGAACAAGTGTTGTTGTCATTTATATTATGACCTTTTACAACTTTTAGGTCAAGAGTCCCAAGTTATCACCAATGTGCTAAGTCAGTGCACAAGTTCCAGGACATCATACAACTAGAATAAATGTGCATACTTGAGTCAAAATTAGTATAACATAGGACATTCCTCAACCTAGTTTAACATAATAACCCAGTAAATTGCGAACAAGTGCTACTGTTGTTTGTACTATGTCCTTTTACAACTTCTAGGTCAAAAGTCCCATTTTAGTCATCTTAGGTTATCACTAATGTCCTACGTCAGTGCGCAAGTTCCAAGTCATCATACAACAAGAACAAATGCACATACTTAGGTCAAAATTAATAGAACCTAGGACATTCCTCAACCTAGTACTAATTTAAGAGCCCAGTACATTGCGAACAGGTTCTATTATTGTTTGTACCATGTCCTTTTACAACTTTTAAGTGAGGAGTCCCAGGTTATTTATCCTAGGTTATCACAGATGTATTAAGTCCTTCTGCAAGTTCTAGATCATCATACATTTAGAACAAATGCGCATACCTAAGTCAAAATTAATTGAACCTAGGACATTTTTAACCTACCACTATTATAAGAACCTACTACATTGCAAACAAGTGCTATTATTGTTTGTATTATGTCCTTTTACAACTTCTAAGGAGGAGTCCTAAGTCATTTGTCCTTGGTTATCACCGATACTTTAGGTCTTTGCGTAAGTTCTAGGTCATCATACAACTAGAACAAATGCTCATACCTAATACAAAATTAATAGAACCTAGGATATTCATCAAACTAGTACAAAATAAAGAACCCAGTACATTGCGCATAGGTACTATTGTTGTTTATACTATATCCTTTTAAAATGTCTAGGTTAGGAGACTCAGGTCATTTTATTCCAAGTTATCATTAATGTATTAGGTTAGTAAAGAAGTTCCAGGTCATCATACAACTAGAACAAATGCATACACCTAGCTCAAAATTAATAGCACATAGGACATTCATCAACCTAGTATGAATTAATGAACTCGGTAGATAGTGATCAAGTGCTATTGTCTTTTGTGATATGTCCTTTAAAATTTCTAGGTCAAGAGTCCCAAATTATCATCAATATCCTAGGTCAGTGCAGAAGTTCCAGATCATCATATAACTAGAATAAATGCATATGCCTAGCTCAAAATTAATAAAACCTTGGACACTCATCAACTTAGTATGAATTAAAAACTTAGTACATAACAAACAAGTCCTATTGTCTTTTGTATTATGCCTTTTTAAAAGTTCTAAGTCAGGAGACCCAAGTCATTTGTTCTAGGTTATCATGAATGTACTAGGTTAGTATGGAAGTTCTAGGTTATCATACAACTAGAAAAATGCACAGACCTAGTCAAATTAACAAAACCTAGGACATCTATAAACCTGGTACAAATTAAAGAACCTAGTACATAGAAAACAAGTGTTATTGCCTTTTATACTATGTCCTTTTACAATTTCCAAGTTAAGAGACCCAGGTCATTTGTTCCAAGTTATCATGAATCTACTAGGTTAGTCCGAAGTTCTAGGTCATTATACAACTAAAGCAAATGTGCAGGCTTAGCTCAAAATTAACAAAACCTAGGACATCCATAAACCTATTACAAATTAAAGAACCCAGTACATAGCATATAAGTTCTATTGTCTTTTGTACTAGTCCTTTCATAATTTCTAGGTTAAAAGACCTATGTCATTTGTCTCAGGTTACCACTAATGAACTACGTCAGTGCAAAAGTTCTAGTTCACCATACAACTAGAACCAATGTGCATACCTAGCTCCAAATTAATAGAACCTCGGACATTCATTAACCTAATATGAATTAAAGAACCCAGTACATAGCAAACAAGTGCTATTGTCTTATATATTGTGTCCTTTTAAAATTTTTAAGTCACAAAACCCAAGTCATTTGTTTTAGGTATCACCGATCTACTAGGTCGGTGCCAAAGTTCTAGGTCATCATACAACTAAAACAAATGCGCATACCTAACTCAAAACTAATAGGACCTATGATATTCATCAACCTACCACAAATGAAAGAACCTAGTACTTAGCGAAGAACCGTGGACATTTAGTGACCCAACACTTTTTTTACAAATGCTTTTGTTGTTTATCTTACAGTGTTATACAAGTGCTAAGTCATCTGTACTAGGTCCTCTTATAAGTGTCAGGTCATAAGTTGAAAGTACTAGGTTCTCCTATAAATACTAGGTTGTTTATGCTAGGTCCTTCTACGAGTGCTAGGTCATGTGCATTAGGTATGCGTAGAAGTATTAGGTCCCTTTACAAGTGCTAGGTGGTATGTGCTAGTTATGTGCAGAAATGCTAGGCTCTACGACTCATTCACATAGGCGCTAGTTTATATGTGTCAGGTTCCCTTTTACAGTGCTACGTGTATCCATAAGTACTAGGTTGTCTTGCAAGTAGGGTCGCAAGCAAGCCAAGCTATTCTCGAGCTAGTCAAGTCGGCTCGTTTATCTAAATGAGCTGAGCTTGTGCTTGTCTTTAGGCTCACAAACCACTCGCAAACAAGTGCATTAAGAGCTCATAAGTGAGGTTCACGAACAAGCTAGTTAAAGGCTCGTTTAATATATTAATATAAATATAATATTATGTATAATATAATTTATTTATTTAATATTGTAAATATAATTGTATAAATAATTATATAAAGACATTCTTAAAAAATGATGAAATTGATATAGTGACGTGACTTCTGAAAAATATTTATCAAACATGAGAATCGAAAAAAAATAAACAATATCTACATTTTAGAACTTTTTAAAAATCATAACATTTAATTTTTTTCCATCAGTATGTAGACAAAGAAACAAAAATCATCAAGAATTGCAAATTTGTTTTAGGATCTTAATATACAATATGAAAGTTGATTTAAAAATTCCACAAGTCACGTCACTATAGCAATTTTCCATAAGGCCACACCAATTTTCATACCACCATACCAGTGTCATGCTGATGTCTTTTCAAATTTATGGCCCTTTTTTGTATCGTTATGGCTTCTTTTTCTTTTTATTTCAGTCTTCATTTCTTGTTTTCCATTTGTTTTCTTTTTAATATTTAATAAGCCATTTTTATACTATACTTTGCTTTTGCCTTCTTCATTTCTTCTTATCTACCGTAACTTTCCTCCCCCCCCCCCCCCCCCCCCTCTCTCTCCAGTGAACTTCTCTCTTACTATCTTGCCCTCACTTTCTTTCTCCTCTCACTATCTCCATCTGAGCTCTGGCCTAAAAAGCCATGGAAATAGCCACCCCATCCAACAACCACTTTTACACTACCTTCACCTCCACCGACAACCACCACAAACCCACACCCATCACAACATACCCATTGGTAAACCACCACCAACACCACCTCAAACACATACCAAACCACCATAAATCACCACTAAATACCCCTTGCCACCATAAAAGTTTAAGTCCGCCAATTGGACACAGTAAGCCGACACTAACCAAGCAAGCAACTGGACACAACACAAACGACTCCAACCAAAACCAATGCCAACTAAGTAAGCAACTTACTTATCTTTGTCAACACCAAGCAAGCCAACACTAGCCAAAACCGAACCAAGCTTGGGCTCATGAATTTTGAATGGGCTCGGGCCTTTATATTTTAGGCTCTTTTAAAGCTCGGCTTGGCTCAAGCCCATTAATTTTCGAATGAGCTGAGCTTAAGCCTTCAAAAGTCCTGCTTGACTCTGCTTGGCTCAACTCATTTGCATCCTACTTGCAAGTGCTAGGTTATACCACTTTTTTGACCTAGAACTTTTATTAATGACCCATAACTTCCTCACTGACCTACGAATTTCAACGACTTAGCACTTCTATTAGTGACTTACTATGAGACCTACCACATTTATCATTTTGCCAGATTTTTAGTACCTAATTATTTTATCACTTTGTCATATTTATTTATGTTATACATACATGTATTTATATAAACTACAAAATATAAATGATATGTAATCTATACTTAAATATAGATATATAATCATAATACTAATATATATTTATATAATATGTAATATATAATTATTTGATCATATACACATGAATATATATAACTTATATAATCATGACTTATAAATTATATATAATATATACATAGATTATACAATGATATTATTTATGAATTACGACTTAATAGTTTCACTTTTATATAAAACTTATAACTTATAAAACATAAAACATATAAAACCTATAAGCTATATATGTCTATATAATTTATATACACAACTCATATAATCGCTAAATTATGTATTTATGTTTTCTAAACATTTAAATATAGATTCTATCCATCTCATTTATATTTTTTAGACATTTAAAATTGATGCTATGAGCTTTTTAGTGATATTTCATATTAGTAATTGACTATCTAATTCAATAATTGGAAATTGATATTTGATTTAAATATTTTAGAAATACGCCCAATTGATGTAGGCAAAAGTATTGAGCATGTATTATGGAATTTAAGTCTATTGAGCGTAAAACTAAGTATTGACAACATTTTAGTAGTTTAGACCCCAATTAAGTTGGGAAGAATTGATAGGATTTGATTTAGCTCATTATGGTATAAGTAGAACTAACTAGCAAGAAATCAAATTATCGATCTTAGTTATACACATATCAATATAATATATGCTCTTAATATATAATTATATAATATATTATTTGTAATTTATATTTTATCATATGCACATGCATATCTATAACACATATAATTATGACTTATAAATTTTATAAATGTATAAAAAATTACTTATACTCACATATGTATCTCATAAGTACTTGTTGTATACATATTATGTGACACATATATATTGATTTTGTTATATATATCTATGTATAGATGAATTAATAACTTAAAGATTATATAAAACTGTTAGGTTCTCTTTAAATAGGTTTTGATGATAACAAAAGTGTAAAATGATTACTAATGAGTTTAACAAGTGTGCAAATTTTTAATGAAGGAGTTGAAAAATAAATAGTATCAAGTTACCCAGAAGGATCTATAGAGATTGTTGATCTAATAAAAAGAATTTTAATTTTAATGAATGAATTTCCTACAAGTATACTGATCGATCAAGTAATATAGAGTGAATAGCGTGTCGGTCCCTCGAGGATTACTTAAGTACAAAACCTATATTAGTTTCTACTATTGTTTAGGTAATTAAATTGAGGGAATTAACTAATTAACAACTAATTAACCTTGATTGTCACAAAGAACAGAGAGAGATTTGTTATGAAAAATATATCAGTTGAGAGCGGGTAAAACAAAATCCACCCTAGTTTCACTAATCAGATTGCCATCATGTTATAATAATTCTTAGCTATATAGATATTCATATGAAATTGTCTAAGTCTCCAATCCTTTTTCAAGTTTTAAAGTCTTAAAACCACAAATAAATCTATTAGCTCCTGCTAGAAAGAGTAATAGTGGATCTAATCTACAACCATGAACCTTTCAGTTTTATGGTTGACTAATGCCCTAAATTAATCTCTCATAATACCTTAACGAGAAATTAACTAGAAACATTGCATTAATCCTTAGGAAAATTTCTAATAAGATCAATCAATGCCGCTTCCACATATATTATTCAATCTTAACTAAGAATTCCTATTGAACCCTAATTCCCTTTCGAGTAATTAAAGTTCCTATAAACCTAATTTAAACAAGAACATAATTTATAGTAAGAATTACAATATGAGTTTTCCAAATATTTAAAAATTTATAACATGATTGCAATCATCATCTTAGTTATTCTAGGGTTTCATCATATTCTCATAAATAAGTTTAGAAAACCATGGAATTGATAATAATGAAACAAATAATATAAGACACTGCAATGAGATTTATATCTAAGAAGAAGAACCAAACACTGAATTGCATAAATAAATAAAAGTTTAGAGATCACCAATTCAGTAAGATGATAATATGAAAACCTACAATTGCAAAACTCCACAAAGGCTTTAAGAATAATGGTCGTCAATCCTCCAAGATAATTCCAAAGCTTCTCAAATGATAACACAGTTTGTCACAAGAACAACTCTCTCTTAACAAAACTAATCTCATTTTCCAAATTAGACTCAAAGATATGAAGTTTTGATGATAAGATGACTAAAACAACAACACAGGGCATTTTTATAAGACAAATAAAGAAGTCCATTCGACATATTATAACTCAGCTTAAGGCCGGCAGCGTAGAAAGTAGGCCGGCTCAAGGCCAATAGCATTGACTCCATCATGGCCGATGTTGATGTATGCAAGGCTAGCATAGATGCAAGGCTGGATCAAGGCCGACGGTGTAGGTTCAAGGCCAGCAGCCTTCATTGTAAAATTGGCTGATTTACTTTGACTTTTAACTTGGCCAAGCTAAACTATTCAAATTCCCTTTAATTGTAAAAAACTCCTCCAATTTGCTTATAATTGCACTCTAAGTCCTCAAAGATCTAAAATATCACAATAAGCAAAATTAAGTACCATTTCCTTATAATTTCTATAAAATCAATAACAGTTTAACAAAATTTTCCCAATAAATTATGAGTATAAGAACCAAACAAGTTTCATACAACCTAGAGGGAATTCTAAAGAATGTCAATATATCAAATTAATAATCATGGATAAAGCATAGATTGTTCGCAGCTCTTTTCAAAATAGGTTTTAACGTGTTAACTTTAAAGAGCTTGAAGATAAACCTTCCTATTTTTATGGGATATGAAGAGTACTGTTAAAGATTATTTAGAACAAACTTGGAAGAATTTTTCAATATAAATAAATAGGTGATTTTGAAGATAAATATCAAGCATCGATTTGCTACGTTCAAACTTGAATTCAAATGCAAATTTCAACTTTCAAGATAAGATGCTCAAGATACATCCAAGATTTTAGAAGAGAAAAATATCCCGATAAACTAGAAGTTTATGTATTACAAGGACTCGTTTCAACAAAAAGAAGAAGAGAGAGAAAATCACCCTGCAACAAACAAAACAATATGCTGCTCACTCTTACGAATTTTGAATCGATATTATGCAATTATCTCTTTGCTACAACTTTATTGATTTAGGTTATTTACTTGATTAGTGGAGGAATTGTAGTGTGTCCTTCATTTGATTTGTATTACAAGTAGAAGCTCTATAGTTAGTATTAGCTAAAGTGAAGTTAGGGAGGCTGAGTAAAGTGGCATTGTGAACTACTTATAAACAAGTTTTGATTAGATTAGTATAACATACTCATGTGAATTATGGGGTCCCCGGCTTTGAGCTTGAAAAGTGGATTAACGCACAAGGTGGAACCACTATATGTTGCTAACTTAGCTTTTCTTCCTTACTCTTTTAATTTCCTGCAAGTTTTGGTTTATTTATTTGCATAACTTGTTCTCACACTTTGAAAGAAAGGGGATTTTTTTAAAGGCTAAAATTTAATTTTTTTTGTTATAATCGATTCAACCCTCATTGATTATAAAAGTGGGACCAACAATTGGTATCAGAGTAGGACTTTTTTATCAAATTGAGTGATCTAAACAACATGGTTGAGAACAATGTTACAATCAATCGCGCTCCTTTCTTTGATAATTCAAATTTTCCTTATTGGAAGATGTGCATGGAGACAAATATTAAGGCTAATGATTATGATTCTTGGTAGGTGATATCCATTGGTGATCATGTGATTTATCTTGATGGAGCTTTAACACTCATTGGTGATGAAAAGAAACAAATTGAAAAGAATAATAAGGTGAAGAACTTGTTGTTAACTACTATTGCAGCATCGGAGTTTTACTAGATCTCATCTTATGCAACTACTAATGAAATATGAGATACCTTATGTGATACCTTTGAAGGAACCAACACCATCAAGGAGACTAAAATTAATGCTCTTGTTAAAACATGATGAACCGTTTAAGTTTAAATCTAATGAACCTGTAAAGGATACTTTTAATAGGTTCACTACCATTACTAATGAGCTTGCATCACTTGGGAAGAAGATTGTTGATCCATATTTGGTAAGAAAGATGTTGAGGATCTTGCAACGTTCATGGGATGCTAAGAAGATTGTCATTAAGAAAGCTCAAGATCTCAACAAGCTAACACTTAGTCAACTAAAGGAGAAGCTCATAGCATACGAACTCATATCAAAACAACACAAGAACCTAAGAGCAGCACAAGGAATATATTTCAAAGCCAAAGAAATTTTCAAGGAGCAATCTAACTTAGACGATAGTAGTGATGACAATGGAGATAAGTCATTGCTAGCATAAAGACTTAACTGTCTGTTGAAGAAGAAAAGAGGTAAGAAATTTAGTACTTATAAAAAGACTGATTATAAGAACAATGATGTAGGTAAAATATATAGAGAAAAGGAGATTCAATGCTATGAGTGCAAAAAGTCGGGACATATTAAGTATGAATTCCCAACACTCATTAAGAAAACATATAAATTCAAGAATAAAAACAAACCATTACTTACAACTTAGAGTGACCTAAATGACACATAATGTGAGTCAGAACCTGTGAGTGAAGATGAAGAGGAAGCTAACATGTGTCTCATGGCTGTTAATGAGGAAAAATCTAACTCTAATGATGAATTATCTAATAATGACATGTATACTAAGATGAAAAAGCTTTTAAAAGGATTAAATAAAGCTAATACTAAAATATCAAAGCTAGGTACAGAAAAAAAAAAAAAAGCACTTAAGAATGAGAAAGAAGCTCTTAGTTAAACAAATATATTATTAGTTGATGAAAATGATATTTTGAAAAATGATAATGAAGCTTTGCATGTTGATATTGAGAAAATGAGAAAAGAAAATGATACACATAAGGAAGAAACTATTGTTTTGAAAGTTAAAATAGATGATCTATCAAATTCAATAAAGAATACATATAACAAGTTTAATGAAAGTGATAAAAAGTTGAATACGCTTATATCTTTACAAAGATCAAGCAATAAAAAATATGGTTTAGGTTATGAACATGGATCTACATCAAATGCAAATAAGAAAATAGTATTTGTTAAGGGTAAAGAAGTAGCTAATGCCAGCCTACTATTGAAAAGAAAATTGAGGCAAATATAAATGCAAAACTGTAAGTTATCTCAAAAGATATAGCAAAAGGTATTCTAGAAGGAATTATCCATCCAAAGGGTATTACAGAACAAATATTGCTTGGTATTATCAAAGATATTAAAGGACGAACAGGTACAAAGGAGTAAAAAACAGGCATTATGTTTATCCTCCATATTATTGTTTTTTCTGGGACAATTAGGACATATAGAGAAATTTCGCTACTATAACAAAAAAAAAAAAAAAAATGGGCGTCACACTCAAGTAAATGCTATTGATAATCCGAAATTGAATTTTAAAGGACCCAAGAAAGTCTGGGTTCGTAAAAAAGTATAATTTGTTTGTTAGTGATTTCAAGTACTTGAGGTTAAGTGCAGATAGATGTGAACTTAATGAGTGCCTCAAATGGTAAAAATAAAATGTGACTCACATGAACAAAAGGGAGAGGTAATTGTTTGGTATTGATGTTGTTTATGATCTTAAACAAATTCACTTCAAATATGTTGTCTTTGTTAATATTAAATTAGTTGCTATCATTTTTTGGGGGAGCATAGTTTCTAAAATAAATTTATAAAGGGGGAAAAGATAAAAGAAAATGAATATGATTTTTTTTCCTTAAATAAAATTACTTTGGAAAGATAATTAATTATCCTTTTAAAATAAAAAGGGGAGAAGTGTTTGAAACAAAAATAAGTAAATAAAATAAATGTGTTAAAATTGTTTTTCTCCACAATTTTTTGTTATTTGTATGTTAAAAGTACAAAATTCTACACTCTATGACAATATTCTGCACTATTTATTTAACAATGCTACAAAATTCTATTTTTACTGCAATTCTTGCAACAATTCTACAATTTTCTACATTTTTTGCAATTCATTATGCAAATTCTTCAACTTCGTGCATTTTTTGAATTTAAAAAAAAAAATTCATTACTATGACAAAAATTTGCATTATTACTTGTATAAAATTTTTCTATTCTAAGAAAATTATACACAAAAATATTAATATTTGGACTTCTATGCATACTTGAAAAGTGTACTTGTCTTTTGAATTAATGAAATTCATATATGGTCATATCTTCTTTTTTTGAATTTATATTTTGCATCATAACAAAAAGAGGGAGAGAATTATTTTTGTTTAACAAAGGTTTTGTTATCATCAAAAGAGTTGGGGGGGGGGGAAGGGAAGGGAGGTGCGGCGACGTTAATGATAGGCTCACTTTAAATAGGTTTTAATGATAGCAAAAGTATAAAAAGATTACTAATGAGTTTATCAAGTGTGTAAACTTTTAGTGAAGAAGATAAAAAATGAATAGCATTAGGTTACCTAGAAGGAACTACAAAGATTGTGCTAGAAGAACATAACGAGTTTAATACAACTTAGAGGGAACTCCATAGAGTGTTAGTACATCATGAATCAAGCATAGATTTCTCACAGCTCTTTTCAAATCAGGTTTTATCGTCTTTTCAAGGCTTAGCTACAAAAGATGAATACATTTGGGTAATGTATTCATATGTTTCACTAAGTAGGAACACAATCTACGGGGATTAAATCAAGATCATCAAATTTGTCAAGCTTTTTACATAAATGAAGATTTACGTATATTTTAAATTAAATAGATGTTGCTGCAATTTTATGAAGACTTTAACTTCCTTTTATGATCTAACCTTGAAGACTTAAAGATGTGAAGATAGAGGTAATATTTATTAAAAGGATCAAGTTAACTTTAAAGAGCTTGAAGATAAACCTTCCTATTTTTATGGGATATGAAGAGTTCTATTAAAGATTATTTGGAACAAACTTGGACGAATTTTTCAAGATAGATAAAAGGAAGTTTTGAAGATAAATACCAAGCATCAGTTTTCTATGTTCAAATTTGAATTCAAATACAAATTTCAACTTTCAAGATAAGATGCTCAAGATATATCTAAGAGTTTAGAAGAGAAAAATATCCCAATAACCTGCAACAATCCTTTGCAAACGTTAAGGACCAAGAGCTTACATTTAAGAAGGTTACCTTAAAACAAAAAGAAGAAGAGAGAGAAATATCGCGCTGCAACAAAGAAAAAAAAATCTGCTGCTCACTCTTATAAATTTTGAATCGATATTGTGCAATTATCTCTTTGTTGCAACTTTATTGATTTGGGTTATTTTACTTGATTAGTGGAGGAACTATAGTGTGTCCTTCCTTTGATTTGTATTACAAGTAGAAGCTCTATAGTTAGTGTTAGCTAAAATGAAGCTAGGGAGACTAAGTGGAGTGGAATCGTGAACGACTTGTAAACAAGTGTTAATTATATTGTGGAACATAGTCGTCTGGATTACGGGGTCCCTGGCTTGGAGCTGAAAGAGTGAACTAATGCAAAGGCTGAACCACTATGTATTGCTGACTTTGTAAGCCCCTAGATTTTATGATACTCTTAAATGAAAACCTTAGATCTAATGTCAAAATTAGAAACAAAAAATAAAGCCAAGTTAAAACCAAACTCTAGAAACCCTAGACGAGATCAAATAAAAACTCAATGGCCTTAAATGTCTAATAAGTGTGGTAGGAATAGAAAACCTTAAATATCATACCTTAAGAAAAAGAGTACCTTCGAAAACAAATGAAAATCCAATTATCGTTTGACTTGGAATCCCTATGTCAGATAATTCATCTATCTTATCTCTAACATGTAAATTAAGGAAATATATCCAAATAATATTCAATAGCAAAATAATACAAAATAATTTTCAGTATTATAGTAATAATTTATTGAGTCGAAACTTCACCAGTTAAGCCGAAACCGTTTCCGTACCTGATTATTAGCACACAAATAGAGATAACATCTCCAAATAACAATTAATGTAAAATTGCAAACCCATGGATTCTTCTATAGCTTTATAAATGAATCTTAGAGTCGAAATCAAAACTAAAACCTAGAAGTCAAATCAAGTCAACATTTAACCTTAGAAGCCCTAAACTCGATTAGACAATCCTTAGAACCGCAAAATGTTAAATAAAAATAGAGCAAACTCAAATTATGAGCCAAATATATAATATAAATGTAAACCCCTAGATTTTGTATTCTTAAGAGTACATCTTAAAACCAGAATTCAAACCGGAACCCTAAAAGCTAACCTAGGTCAACAATAAGTTCTAGAGACCCTAGATCCGACAAGACCATCCTTGAAACCCTAAAATAATAAAAATAAAATAACCTTAGTTTATGATACAAAAATATTTCGTATAACCTAAAATGATCAAATTTGGCAAAAACTCGTTTGTTTTGGACGCGAACAGGATCATTTTCAAATCAGGGCACCAACATGCAAAACGAGGAAAAATATCCCGACAAACAATCTAGACTCTTAATGCAATACGAATTTGTATAAATATCATATAAAATTTTTACGGCCCTTAAAAACATTAGATATAGCATATTTACATGTATTTTTCATTACTACCGATAATTAAATTATCTTACTTATAATTCATTTACTATTCACTACTATTCATCTATATCTACTTCTTCTTATATCCTATTTCTTACAACTTACACATCCATTTCTTATATTTTCATTTCCAATACTACTTTACACTAAACTTCTCTTACACTTTATTACTTTTCTCTTCTAAAATTATTTTTTAATCTCTCTGTCTCTCTTTTCTTTTTGTTTTTTTTTAGTCAGCCATATGCCTCGCTCTATCCTTCTAATTCTTTTTCATTTTCTTTTTCATTTATTTTTATTCCCTTAATTTCCTTCCACAAAACTCTACAAATACCCTATCCCTCCTTCATTTTTGACACACACTTCATAAATCATAACAAAACTTTTGCAAAATTATTTCTCAAACACTCACTTT
This sequence comes from Combretum micranthum, assembly GCA_024138025.1. Taxonomy (NCBI): domain Eukaryota; kingdom Viridiplantae; phylum Streptophyta; class Magnoliopsida; order Myrtales; family Combretaceae; genus Combretum; species Combretum micranthum. The sequence continues at coordinate 736,767 of JAMXBD010000368.1, forward strand.
CTCATTCATGCCACCCACACACACAAATATACTTGGTCCTCTCAAATTTTTCTTTCATCTTCTACTTTAGATAAACATTAAACCACCTCCTTAGCTTATGTTATGTGATATGAGGAATATGTATGTCAAGAAATGTTTCCCATATAAATTCCCTATGATGTATATGCTAGGGAGTGGAAATACAAAAGACAACATATTGTTCATATCATATGTACATTCATGTCTATGTTCATGTTCATGATATATTCTTGTTCTAACCTAACTTTCTATATATTAATATGTACATGCAATACTTATATTCTTTAGAGCCTATTGCTCACTAATATAATATTTATTTTATTTCATGCACTAATTTATTTCAAGAAATTTATTTATTTCATGATGTTAAGACTTGTCCTTAATCGAAGTCTCAAACTTGTCTATTTTTAAGTCCCGAGAAGCCTTGAATATAATCTAAGACTCCCATGCTTTATTATCTATCTTGAATTTTTATTTATGAGACTGGAAATATTTCAAGTCTCGAGAAGTCTTGATAAAGTCTAAAACTTCCCTATTTTATTATGCTTGATCTATTTTATTTACATGATGACTGGAATATTTCAAGTCCCGAGGAGTCTTGATAACAAGTTAAGACTCCCATGCTTTTGTTTTAATACGTTTAGGTTCCTGTTTACTTATTTCTTATTTTTATGTTCTTGATATAAGTCCATGCTATTAATTCTATTTTATGAACTACCTATATGATCATAGATGATGTTGTTAATATGCTAAAATAAAATTTTTCTAAAAACATGAATGTTGATGATTCTTTGTTATGCAAAATATTTTCTAAAAATCTTATTTTCAATGTGTGAGAAATCTTGCCTTAATAATAATAATTTAGAACAAGACATTTACCTAAAACTTGTTTTAAAAACATGAGAAACTTTTTATCAAAGAGGGAATTTCAAAACAAGATCATCCTCTTAAATTCCTTCAAATACTGAGACGAAAAACATGACACTAGAAAATTGTACAACTTAAAATTCTTTTCATAAAAAAATAAAATTTTTAGAACTACTCATTTACTTAATTTTTCTCATATACCAAAACTTAAAACATTTTAAAGATAATACAACTTAGAATAATTTTCCTCCACAAGCACATAGAAATTCATGTTTTGGAAAATGATTGGTTAAAAGAAGTTAATATGAAAATTAAATATTCATGGATTCAAAATAAACATAAAACCATGATTTTCTTTAGTTGATTTCCACATTTACAAAATCTAAGAATTGAAATTTTATTTAAAGAACCAAACTTAAGAAAAATTCAAGGGAAATACAACTTAGAATATTATGTCACAAACGAGTAAAATCCATGTCTTGTAAAATAAATTGTTAAATGAAGTTTTTGAAATAAATAAAAGACATTCAAGGTTTCCAAATATATATTAAACCGTGATTTTTGTTAAGTCTCATATTCACAAAACTCAAGGTAAAGAATTTTATTGCAAGTTCAAAAGTAATTTTTTCATAAAACTCAACATTACTAATTTTCATAAAAGATTGTTTTACAAATTCCTATTTGGCGACATCACCGAGATCATGTATGTAATATGAGTTATTATCACTACTATATGATTTCTAAAGATAGACATATTTTATTCTTATCGTAGCATGTCCAAATGAGATAAAATGTTGAAAATATATAAGGAACAAGGTCTGGAAACTGCTATACGTGTTTTGCACAGTAGTGTTCTGAGGCTTAAATGACATCAAATACTTAAAATAACTTTAGAAATGGATAGAACATTCGAAGTAGGTAGATATTGACTACTTACGTGTGAAAATTGAAATTAAAATGAGCAAGTTATAACCGTTTTAAGTTAAAACTTTTATAATCAGGAAACATAATGCAAATAGAATTCTTAGAAGAAGAAGTTTAGATGAAGTTGATCCAAAAAACTCATTTCAGATTTTTCCTTGTTTAGGTAACAAGGATCCCGAAGCTACATTTATCGATGATCACTTTGATTGAGGATTTTGCTATGGACGAATGAGTTTTTCCTCACAATTTCATTAACTTGCTTGTACTTGTAGATAGTTGCACTAGAATTGTAGGTGCAAGATAAAATAAATATGTATGAGGTTATGGATGAATGAGTGACAAGGGATGCTAAGCATATCAAAAAGGATAAATGATTGATTAAGTGCATTATCAATATTACGTGTTGCTTATGTGTCTATGATACTTGTTTGATTACTTGTAAGCATACCTTAATTATATTTAGCCTTCATATAAATAAATGGACATGCATTGCATCCGTTAAGTCACATGTTGAAGACTGCTACTCGTACATAAAGAATCGAAAGGGCTCAGGTGGCTAAGCTTATTCTTAGGAAACTAAGACGTACATGGGACACAACCCAAGGATGATTCACACCAATCAATCACTATGAGCAGAGTACTCAGGGACTAGCAATGAGGATTACGGAGACCTTCAATCCAATTCCCTAACCTTTGACATGGATGGCGTAAGTCAGTTCTATGAATGGTTTTCGGATACCCACACATATTTGTTTGTATCTTGTGGTTGTTGCATAGCATACATAGCATATGCTTGAAATAAATAAACTTGTTTTGAGTTTTGGATGTATGGTATGATTAAAGGGAATTATCCCACTAAGCATATTCTAAGCTCACACCCCTATAAATCTTTAATGAAACAGGAATAATTGAGACTCCACTCGAGGAGCGAGTCAATAAGGAAATCACTAGTGGACTTTTGAGCCTTAATGGAAGAATTGGGAGCATAGGATAAAGTTTCATTCTGAAAAATTATTTATGAGGGATATGTGATATATTATTATTTTGGAGACTACTAGGAAACACTAATATACTTGATGCCATTTAAGGACATTAGCAGGGGTATGCTCCTAAAAATTGTAATTGACTTTATTTATGTTTAATGATATGTATTTCTCTTGTCTTGCTACTTAATTATTAATAATATAAATTGCACTACTCCAATACGTTCCCTTTGTTGTGATGTATGCCTTATGCATAATATGGAAGTCTTTAAGTAACTAAGGTAGTCACTCCTAGGCTTTAATATTATATACAGCGAACTACTACGTTTAAGATACTCTTCGGGGCATGACAAACTTAGCTTTTCTTCCTTACTATTTTAATTTCCTAAAAGATTAGCTTATTTTTTTACACAACTTGCTCTCACACTTTGAATGAAGTGGATTTTTTTTCCAGGCTAAATTTTTTTTTTTTTTTTTATAATCATTTCAACCCCTTCCTTCTTGATTATAAAAGTGGGACCAGCAAAAACTATTAATTATGTATAACATATAGGATATAGATAATTGACTTAAATATTTTAGAAATGGGACCAATTGATATAGGTAAAAGTGATCGGCTCGTATTATGGAATTTAAGTCTATAAAGCATCAAATTAAGTATTGACTATAATTTAATAGTTTAAACCTTGATTGATTAGGAAATACTTGATAGGATTTGATTTAGATCATCTTGGTGTGAGTAAACCTAATTGACTATATATAAGAGATAATATCTATAAACGATATATATAAACAAATCTATTCCACTTATGAACATAATAACTTGATTTCAACTCAATTGACCTATTTCGACATAAATGGGCTTATTCCACTTATAAACCTAAAAACCCATAACTATTCTAATTAGGCTAAATTCAAATTATTTAAGTCCCTTGCTCATTATCAAGCATTGAAATGATTATTGGGCTCAAATATAACCTATTTAAATACACTTGATGGGCCTATTGGCCCCAAAACCATAAAATTTTATTGTTTTTACCTTTTTATTAAGTAGTATTTGTTATTATCAAAGAGAAATACATATTTTATATATATTATATTCTATATTATATATATGTATTATATATAATAATATTATAAATATTATACATATAACATATATCTTAATATATACATATTTTAGTTGATAAGTGTGATTTGCTTATTATAGATATTAATTATATGCGTCATAGAGATGTACTACATCATATGTATATATATATATATGTATATAAATGATATATATAAATAGGTCTATTCCACTTATGAGCCCAATAACTTGATTTCAACTCAATTGGCCTATTTCAACTTAAATGGGCTTATTCCACTTATAAACTTAAAAACCCATAACCATTCTAATTAGATTTTATTCAAGTTACTTAAGTCCATTACTCATTTTCAAGCATTGAAATGACTATTGGACTCAAATATAACCTATTAAAATACACTACGTGGGCCTGTTAGGCCCAAAAGCCATAAGATTTTATTATTTTTAAATTTTTGTTAACCAATACTTGTTATTATTAAAGAGAAATACATATTTAATATATATGTATATTCTATGTTATGTATATGTATTACATATAATAATACAATTTATAAATATTATACATATAACATATATCTTAATATATACATATCTAAGTTGATAAGTGTGATTTGCTTATTATAGATATTAATTATACATCATAAAGAGGCACTATATCATATATATATATATATATATAAGAGATGATATCTATAAATGATATATATAATATACATAATATCTATAAGTAATATATATAATCTATACTATATAAATATATGATCATAATATTAATATGTATTTATATAATATATCATGTATTATTATAAATTTATATTTTATATCATGCATGTGCATTGAAATCGGCCCGTTTCAACTTAAATGGGCCTATTTCACTTATGAACCTAATAACTGGCAACCATTCTAATTGGGCCAAATTCAAATTATTTAATTCCATTACTCATTGTTAGGTATTGAAATGTCTAATGGGCTCAAATATAACCTATTGAGTTCAAAAGCCATAATATACAAATAACTCGCATTACTCTAATGGAATCTAATCCCAATAATAAGACCCAATTCCACCTAAATTATTATTCATATTCTTTAGTACATACATGTGTACTATACAATATATGCACTATGTTATGTATTGTGTATTGTATATAATAATAGTTTATAAATGTTATACATATAACATCTATCATGCCACAATATCACTAAACTAAATTATGATACACACACACACACATATATATATAGATATAGATATATGATATGTGTTATATATAATAAATATTATGTGTATACTTTGTTAGATATATACATATGTGTATTTATATTATCTACATAATTTATAAATACTATAAATATAATTTGTAGGGACACAAACACACACACACACACATATATATATATTTTATAAGAGATGAAATATATAAATGATATATAATATATAACGTCTATAAAAGATATATATAATCTATACTAAAATATAAATATATAATCATAATATTAATATATATTTATATAATATATCATATATAATTTATATTTTATATCACACACACGCATTGAAATAGGCCTATCTGAACTTAAATGGGTCTATTCCACTTATGAGCCCAATAACTTGATTTCAATTCATTTGATCTATTTCAAATCAAATAGGCCTATTCCACTTATGAGCCTAATAACCCATAACCATTTTAATTTGACCTAATTCAAATTATTTAAGTTAATTACTCATTTTCAGGTATTAAAATGTGTATTAAGCTCAAATATAACCTATTAGACCAAAAGCCATAAATTACACTTGGTAGGCCAATTAGGCCATAAGATTTTATTCTTCTTACCTTTTTGTTAAGATATACTTGTTACATTATTATTAAACAGAATACATACTATATATATCAACAAAGAAATTCATAAAGGTTCAATCTAATAAGTTTATCATGCATCAACTAAGAAGAGAAACGCATTGTATATACTTGATTGCACAAAGAATTTAAAGCCACTTAATTGCTAATGCTATCTTCATCTTTTCGTTCTGGTAAGTAGCTATCTTATTCTCCCAGCTAGACCTACGTGCAAGTACCTCGGATGGAGCTACACAAAGTTACATGCAATAGAAGAGGTTCCATGCTTGTGAATCCATTTTTTTTATGGCCACACAAAGTTATGTTTGTATCTTTTCAATTGCCTATTTCTCCTAATATTCTTAACTCATGTTTTAGGAAGCAAAATCCATCTTAGTTAAGTGATTTTCAATAAATTTCAGGAAATCCTAGTTGATTGCAATTCAGACCAAACAAAGGCTTAATAATAAATACAACAAAGAACATAATTTATTTTTTCATACAGCATTTGCTATGAACCACAATTATGAAGTTATTTCTTCTTGGGGTGTCCATGGTAATGGTTAAACTATTAGAAAAAAACTATCAGTAAAATTCTCCTATATATGAAAACTACAAACACTAAACAAAAGAAACATTTCAAATACAAAAATGGTGGCAAAAACACATCAATTTATAAACAATATTACTCTATCTTTAATGGCATAATGGAGAAAAAGATGTCATATGTTTAATCAAATAAAATTATACCCTTGACTTGGCATCATGCGATGCAACATACGTAGAAAAGTTCCCTTCACTATTTAATTGACTCAGTAGAAACAAATCAATATGGTGCATTTCATTTGTTTCTTACCTTCTAATTGAACCAAGAAAATAAATAAAGCAACTGTATAATTATCCAAGAAACACAATGTCACAAATTCTTAAACCCAATATCAAGCAAAAGAGCCATCTTGCTATTATCCACAAATAGTAATTACCAACATTAAAAACCCCATCATTTAGGAACCATGAACAAACATAAATAAATATTAGAAATTTATCAAAATTTAACAATAACATTACGCAAATTCAATAAAAGGGAAAGACTTAAAATCATGTACCTACTATTAATTATCATCAGTCTCATGGAGCATTACACAGTGCATGACCTCCTTCCTCTTCTGTAGCTCCCCATCGGGGCATTGCATGAACTTAGTCCGTGGTTCCATGGCATCATAACCTCAAGCTTTGTAATCTTCCCAAAAGCTTTATCGATGGCGATCATGTTCCCACTCTACATTTTCTCCTTTCCCAAAGCCTCAATCATTTTTGCACCCAAATCGTAAACGGTTTCCATCTCCGTCATCTTGAGTATCAGTTTTTCAGTCTTCGATGCCACCTCAATCGTCGTAGGCCTATCAATTGAAACCTTAACAACCTTCCTTTCAATTACTTTAATCGCTTCCTTAATCCTCACACCAATGGCTTTTCTGAAACGCCTACATTTGGGCTTCAGTCTTCAACATCTTGAGGGAGAAGAGCTCGCTCCCTACAAGCATTGCGAAGGGGGTTTTGAGGCTAAGGGATTTGGCTATGCCCATTGCAATGGTGATCTTGCTGGTGCCAAGTTGGCTGCCGATGGCAGTTTATGTTTTAGTAAAGAGCCAAACTGATTGATAGATAAAGAATAAAGCATTTCCTTAAAAAGGTCACATTTTTGTACGAAAAAGTATTTCAATGAGGATATGAACAAACATATCTGCATATGGGGTATTTGGATTTTTATTGTTTTCCTTGAATAACGAAAAAAAGCAGAAAGCTTACCTTTTGCTTTATGAGTAGATATTGAAGCCAGTGGCTTATGGCAGATCCATTCATCAAAATGATCTGTTTTACAAAAGAAGGAGAAAATAGAGTTAAGGAGTCTCTCCGGAGAGAATTGCAAATGAAGATATAGGATTAAGGTTTCTTTTGAAGGAGGGGGACTATTCACAAATGGAAGAAAGGATTAGAGCTTCTTTTGGGGCAGCTTTTATACCAAGTCATAAATTTATAAAACACATTCGATGATCCATATATTTTAACATCTATCCAATGGCTATATTTAATACTTGTGTTCAAGCTGATTAAGGTCGACTTGACCTAATGCCGACCCCCTAATGTTTCTTAAATTTCACGGCTCTCTCTCTCTCTCTCTAAGTTGTCCTAATGTGGTAACCTTCTCTCGTCTTTATTTTCCTCATTTCATGCTATCAAGATGCATTTACTTAAGGACCAAGCTTTTCCGTAACTTTTATGCCATGCAAGGAAAGGACGAAGGTTCAAACTATATTTTGATAATAAATGGCATACTATAAGGTAAAGGGTCCATATTATATATTTATTATTTTGGTGTATAAATGACAAATTATTAGGTTTTGTTGACTCCAATTAAGGAATATTTACGTGCATGATTTCTTTTGCCCTTTTTACCATTATTTATTTATTTATTTTATATTCATTTTGCCAATGAATAAGTAGATATTTGATATACAAATTACATCAAAATGTATTAGCATTTGGTCTTTCAAGATATTAACATTTTGAGTTGTTAAAAAGAGACATTAATATTTGAGAGATAAGTTCATTTAAGATATCAATGTTTTGAGTGGTTAAAAAGATATATCAATGTTAGGCAAAGTGAGTCAAATAGGGTATCAATAATTGATCATTAATGGAAAATTAATTAGATTTAATATATAAAACTAATCCATATATTGATGCATTAAATAAACTATGCAATGTTGATATCTCATTCGATACAGTTTGTCAAACGTTTATACCTCTTTTTTAACTACTCAAAATATTGATTTATTAAATAAACTTATCCCAAACATTGATATCTTCTGGTGTACTTTACACATTTGATATATTGTTTAACTTACAAATATATATATTGATTAACATTATGCATAAGATGAATATATACAAGATGGGTAAGGTATCACACTTTATTTGCAATCATACCCTATAAGGTATAAGGTACTAAATTTTATATCTGGTGCCTATTTTTATAGCACTTTTAGAACTATTTTGTACCATGTACCCTAAAAGTCAATATGGCGTAGGGTATCCTATAGAACATTTAATTTTTTTTCTTTTTTTAATTTCCAGATTATTTAATATTATAAGTAATTGACTTTTGTGTACCATGATTGGCCATCATACCATCATGTGTTCACTTGTACAAAAAAAATTCGAAAACAATTTTCTAATATCATAAATTCTTCATTATATGGAACTTATTTATATGATACTAGAAAAGCAACATATACATGAAAGTTGAAACCTATAGCTACGTAAGTCCTATTTATGTGATACCAGACAACAATGAGGAACTTATAGAGAATTCCAATAGCTAAAAACTTTTGAGACACTTTTATTTTTATAAACATAAGATAACCAATATTTCTATATGACTTTAAAGATCAAGCAAATACAACTAAAGAACATATGTTATATTGTAAAACACCTAGAACAATCATCTTAGAAAATATGATGTGCTAATGTAGTTGGAAAGTGTAGAATAGATTAGGGTTTACAAAAACAAGAAGGAAGAAAAGTGGCAAGGAAAGAAGATGGAAGAAAACGATGATGCGAGATGCAATCTGATAAGTAAGTAATAGGTCAAAGTTTTAAATATAGGTAATTAATCTCTTTTAAAAAAAATCTATAACCAAAAATAATAGTATGACTAATTTTTTTATTTATTAATATCATTTAATAATTTTTTATAAAATAGGTATTGATTACATTGGAATCTGCATCATAAATACTTTAAATTACAAGTTTTGTGCAAGTCCTATGATAGGTATAAAATATAAGGGCCTCGTGCCTATACTTTATCCTATGGGACTAGATTTCAAGAATTGTACCTAAATCTACTCATTGACTCTCAATATATGTTTGATCTAACACTGTCGAATTAGGTACTAATAGGTACCTTGTTCAATAAGATTACACTCTTACCATTATTTATGTATTGATTTACCATAAAATTACTCATTAATTTGTATACGTGTGAATGTTTTAGGAAAATCTAAGGTAAGTTTCATCTATGGTACAATACTTTTTAGGTTGTAACAATTTGGTAGCTAAAAAAAAATTGTATGAAGATGGTATCTTAATTTTTCAACTTTTTCACCGATGGCACATTTTGCCAAATTGCAGCCATTATAAGCCTCTAGATTTTTCAATACTCTTAGATAAGAACTCTAGTGCTAATATCGAAATAAGAACTCCAAAACCAACCCAAGTCAAAATCAAACTTTATAACCCTAAATGGGACTAGATTAAAATCTAATAACCTTAGGGGATCAGGAGAATTAAGTGAGGAACAAAACCTTAAAGTAAGTAATTTAATAAAAATTGATCACCATCAAAATGATTCCATATACTGTGACCAAATCAATCCGGTTCAACCTTCAACCACAGAAACCCTAAGATCGATCCAAGCCAATCCCAAGTTTCAGAAACCCTAAACAATATCAGATAAGTTAAGTAACCTTAAATCTCTTATAAGTAAAATATGAATAGAAAATTCCAAATACTAAATCCGAAGATAACGTGTACCTTTGAAGACAAAAAAAAAAAATCCAATAATCGTACAACTCGAAATCTCTACACTAAATAATTCATCTATCTAATCTCTAACATGCCAATCGAGGTAGTATATCCAAGTAATATTCAATGATAAAAAAATAAAAAATAGTTCCCTATAGTATGGTATTAATTCATCAAGTTAAAATTTCATTGGTTAAACCAAACCATTTTCGTACTAGTCGCTAGCACGTAAATCAAGATAATATCACCAGATAACAATTAATGATAAAATTGTAAACCCCTAGATTCTTCGGTAGTTTTATAAGTAAATCTTAAAGTCGGAATGAAAGCTGGAACCTTAAAGTCAAACTGAATCAATGTTTAACTTTAGAAGCCATAGACTTAATTAAACAATCCCGATAACCATAAAATATTAAATGAATTATAAAAATAGAGTGAACTCAAATTATGAACCAAATATATAGTATAAACATAAACCTCTAGATTTTATAATCTTACTAGTGAATCTTAAAGCCGAGATTGAAATAGGAACTCTAAAGTCAATCTAGGCCATTATCAAGTTCTAGAAAACTTAGATCCAACCAGACTGCCCCTGAAACCTTAAAATATTAAAAATGAAATAAACCTTAATTATGATCCAAAAATACGTTATATACCCTAAAATGATCATATTCGACAAAAACTCATTTGTTTCGAACCCAAACAGGATCAGTTTTCAAATTAAGACACGGATATGGAAAATAAGGCAAAATATCTCGACAAATAATACAACTAGTAATATAATAAGAATTCATAAAAATATCATATATAATTTTTACAGCTCATAAAAATGATAAATATAGCCTATTTACATGTATTTTTATCATTGTGGATAATTTATTTGTCTTATTTACTATTCAATTACTATTCACTATTATTCATTACTATCCATTTATCTCTACTTTTCTCTTACACTCTTACATAGCTATTTTTTATATTTACATTACCATCACTACTTTTTACTTAACTTTTCTTACACTTTATTACTTTTTTCTTCTAAAATTAATTTTTGGTTAATGCCTCATTTGGTACCTGAACTTTGATCAAAAGATCAATTAGGTACCTGAACTTTTAATTTGTTCAATTTCATACCCCACATAAACTTTTCATGCCCTAAACACTGCCTCACCCAATCATTGTCTGACGCATGTCATTTTTTTTTCAAGAGACAATAACAGAGTGAGGTAGTATTTATGACACAAAAAGTTCATCTAGAGTATAAAATTGAACAAATTAAAAGTTTAGGTACCTAATTGATCTTTTAGTCAAAGTTTAGGTACCAAATAGGGCGTTTACCCATTAATTTTTAATCACTCCCTCTCTCTTCCCTCAAACATGGTTGGCATCTTCTCTCTCTTTATCCCTCTATTTCATTTTGTTTTTCATTTATTTTAATATCTCTAATTTTCCTCTAAATTTTTCTATAAATACCCCCTCATCCTTTACTTCTTACACACATTTCCTAGACCATAACCAAACTCTTGCAAAATTATTTTTCAAACACTCTCCTCTCCCTCTCTCAAGATTCATGCCACACACACAAAAATCCTAAGTCCTCTCAAATCCTTCTTTCATCAACTGCTTTAGGTAAACACTAAACCATCTCCATAGATTATGGTAAATGTTATGTATAATATGTATGTCATTAGAAGTTTTCCATATAAAAATCCTCATGATGCATATGCTAGGGAATGGAAATGCAAAGATAATTGTTCATAATATGTTTATGTTCATATTTATGTTTATGATCATGATATATTCTTATTCTAACTTAACTTTCTATATGTAATCATATATAGGAAATACTTATATTTTAGAGTCTAAATGCTCACTAATCTAACTTTTTATTTCATTCTTTTATTTCATGTATTAATTTATTTCAAGCAATTTATTTATTTCATGATTTTGAGACTTGTCATTTATCAAAGTCTCAGACTTGTCCATCTTCAAGTCAAAAGAAAAGGAGACTTGTCTATTTCTAATTCTTGAGGAGCCTTACATATAATCTACGACCAATGCTTATATTATCTATCTTTAATTTTTTTTATTTATGGGACTAGGTATATTTCAAGTCTCGGGAAGCCCTAATAAAAATCTAAGACTTCTAATTTTCCTTTTTGATGGTGACTGGATTATTTGAAGTCTTAAGAAGCCTTGACCATGATCTAAGGCTAACATATTTCTATTTTGATTTCCTTGAATTTTCATTCATGTTCTTGTTTATTTATCATTTTCAGTTGAGCTTGCAAAACAATAATAATAATAATAATAATAATAATAATAATAATTAGGTGTAGTTAAGTTAATGTACATAGATGCTTATAGAGATGTTGATAAAAAAAAGTCCTAAAATTTTTAATGTCGATAATTTTTTGTTATGTATAATATTTTTCCAAAAATCTTATTTCTAATGTATAAGAAATCTTGCCCTCTAAAATAAAAAGTAAGAACAAGACATCTATCTAAAACTTGTTTTCAAAACATGAGAAAACTTTTTATCAAAGAGTGAATTTTAAAACAAGATCATCCTCTTAAAATTCCTTAAAATACCGAGATGGAAAATATGACTCTAGAAAATATTACAACTTAAAATTCTTTTCTTAAATACAAATGAGAACCCTTTTCATCAAGGAAGAAAAATTTAGAACAAGTCATTTCCTTAATTTTTCTCATATGCCAAAACTTAAAACATTTTAAAGTAATGAAACTTAGAATAATTTTTCTCTACAAACTCATAGAGATCCATAATTAGTTAAAAGAAGTTTATCATGAAAATATAATATTCATGGATTCAAATGAATATAAAACCATGATTTTTAGTTAAGTTTCACATTTACAAAAATCTAAGGACTGAAATCTTGTTCAAAAACCCCAAATGTGAATTTTTCTTAAACTTAACTTTTCAACCTTCCATAAAAGATTGTTTTACCAAAATTCCTATTTTGGGAGAACATCACTATAATCATACATGTAATATGAGTTATTATCACTACTATATAATTTTAAATGTAAAAATATATTATTCTTGTCGTAGGATGTGTAAACCCCAAAAACTTTCACCATACGATACGACCCTAGATTAGAAATTATGGGTTGACTAGTAACCCTAGGAGTTAATCAGAAACTCCAGTTTAGATAGATACTTTAAATTTGATCGGTTTGGGACTCATAAACTTCATAAAAGAACTTCTTTGACCCCAATAGATTCCAAAAACGAGAATTCATATTCCAAGTTGATAATTCAAGTTGTGCTCAAAGGAAACTTCAAATCCCAAATCCGAATCCTTGTCAAACCGACAGATTATATAGGAAAACCTAAATATAGAAATTAAGAAACCCTTTTGGTATTCAATAGAGATTTGAAATTAAAACAAGATATAGTAACAAACCTATATTTTCATTGGAACCTTAAAATTTGAGATTTCTAGTCAGTAATAAACTACATTGATAAGATTTCATAGTGAGTATCCAAATCTAATACATATAGCTAATTTAGCCTATATATTAGTAGTAATATTACGTAAATGACTCAATAGGGTTTTAGTTAGAAAATTGTGATCTTAAGATAAACTGTTAGGATTATAAATACCTAATAAAAACATAAACTGATGTATAACTTGAGATCTAGACCTCAAATATAGAATTGAATCATACCAATACTCGAACTAGGGTTTTCTAAAGCCCTTGGAGCCTGAAACGAAAATTGACCTGAAAAGCTTATAAAACCTAAATCGCGTAGGATAAACTTTTCTTAAACAAATAATTACGTACTATTAAAACTTAAATTTGTACTTTTTGTTAAACTAAACATCTTGTAGGATTCATTAAAGACCTTTGTACATATATATTTACATATATAAGCTAAAATATACCCTAATAGTGTAATAAATTACCCGAAAATTCAATTAAATAAAATCTAACTAATATATATAATTAATATATGAACAATTACAACTTGAAGGAGACGTTTAGGTTGCTTTGGAGGGCTGTGATCTTCTCAATTGTTGTGAGCCGAAAATCCTCCAATTATACAATGCTAAAGTCAATACCAATCTAACATAAACCAATACAAACCGGCCAAATCACCCCCATATTAATGATAATCAAACAAGGAAATGAATGAACACAAACAGGAGCAATTCGTTCCAAATCTAAGCAATAAACACGGCCGAAGAATTGCATTCGTTTATATATATATATATATATATACCTTAACGAATTTAAATGAAAAGGCAAACGAACTTCAAACCTTCTCAAACTTTCCAGAATCCATCTACACCTTATTAGGAGTTGAACCAACCCAGAAAATGATTTTTAAACACTTACATCAACCCAGTTCGAAAATTCGAACAAAAACTGGGAAAAACGCATGAAAAACGAGCTTGAGGTAAGTGATTCTATTCCGCGAGTTTTCTTTCAATTCTAAGGATTGATACTGACTTCTAAACATCCTAGGAAGCTAACCAAGTCCACTAGGAGCTTCGGATTTCACCGAGAAGTCACAACGAAGGTGATTTTCCCAAACCCTAACCGAGCTTGATGATCCAAAATCGTGGGTAACATGTTGTTTTTATGTTATTTTTCTTACATATTCAAGTAGATTAGGCTCCTAGGAGTCTATAGGATCCAAAATCCCGACGTTTTAACATCGGGATTGATCGGAAATGGCCGCGGCTCATCGGGGAAGAAGATGAACAGTGATCCCCGATGAGCACGGGCTGGGTACACAGGTGTGTTTAACCCGTGTACCTCTCGGCCAATTTAAAAAAAAAAAAGTAAAGAAAAACGAAACTAAATAAATATAAGTATAGAATAAATAATAATATAAGTAATTTTAGAATTATTATTATTATTTCTGCATTTATTTATTTTTCTGGAATAGTAATAGTAATATTATAGTATAATAATATAAAATCAGAAATTTATTTATTATTTAAATTTAAAATAAATTATTTTCTGACACTATTAAATATATGATGTTTAAATATTTAATCTATTATTATTAATCTAAAAAGAATTTTTAGAAATATAAATTACTTTGTTAAGTAATTTCCGCATAATAGATTTCTAATTATAATTATTAATATTCTTAATATTATTAAAAGAATTCTTAGAATTTTGAAAATATTATTTATGAAATAATAATAAATATGAGCATAAGACTAAAATTTTTTTTAGTAATAATATGAATTAAAGTATAAGACAATTAGTATAATTACTAATGTGATGAAATATAATTATTCTATTTAATCTATTTCGGAAATTTTATTATTATTATTATTATTATTATTTATTATTATTATTATTATTATTATTATTATTGATGTTATAATTTTTTTAGTACTATTATTGATAAAAATTATTAATATTCTTATTATTTACAGTAAAAGGAGAAATTTTCGAAAATAATTATAATAAAATTTATAAATCCTTTTATTAGTAAGTATATTTTCATAAAGATAATATTTAACTAATTTATAAAAATATATATATGTACATATCTATATATAATATGGAGTTTAGTAAATACTAAGTACATATTTAAAAAGGAATAGATAACAATGGAAATTTAGATAATCTAAAATTACGAGTATAGGAATACCTATACTCTACAAGAAAAATTTATTAAGTAATTTAAAAGGAAAACTAATAGTTTTGAACAATAAAAATGAATTAACTAAGTTGTTAAACTTTCCAAATACCCAATTAATAGATTCAAGTATCCAACCAGAATTAATAAAATAAAACTGTGAGTACAATGAATTAGAACTTAGGGTTATTTCGAAAGAACTAGTTAAGAATAAAACAGAAACCCAACAAACCTAAATATTCATAGGAACTAGGTTATATAGTCTGGAAATTTTAATGATTATATTATTTATCTTAATAGGTGACTCGGGTATTGGGGATGACCTACCTGAAGATTACTACGATTAAATAGGATGGGCAGGTGAGTAACTCAGTCTTATTACATTGGTTGTGCTTGTACTAGTAGTGAATCTTAAATAAAAAGATAATGAAAATTGGTGAATTGTTTGAAATATGAAAGTTGTGTATTGTATTCCATTGATTGCCATGTCACTCTAAAATAAGCGATAACACAAATGCATGATAATGCATACAATATCTGATTGAGTGTCTGTAATGCTTGATCACCCCCAAATTGACTAAAAACTACTGGTACCATAATGGAAAATAATCATGCATTACATACTATGCATAAAAAGCATTGAGTAAGTGGTAGCCTACTACGTGTTAGTTTCTCGGATCTCTGGTGATGCTTGAATTATCTAGGCCAGAGAACTATTAGTTAATTGCAAGATTACCTTTGTTCTGTTAATACCATAGGAACTAAAATGGTAAAAGAAGGACGCCGCTTATGGTATTACATGGGAATAACTAACACTTAGTGGAGTTTCTAAAGCTAAAACAGGAAATGCATAATGAAACATGATAAGCTTAAAGAGATAATTAAATTAAATATTATTATTTCCTGAAAGCTTAAGTCTCTCCTGGGTAGGTGGACCATAGATTGTGATCTTCAACCCCGATGGGAGGGCGTAAATCTTCATCCTGTTTGGATTCCGGGTTATCCAAGCTTGAAATGTTCATTTGTGTGATGCATTTCATATGATTGTTAAATAACTTGTATGTTATGTGTAATAAGTTCTGGTTATTCACTGAGCTTGTATTTTAGCTCACACTCACACAGTCCTTTCAGGTTCATTTTGCGACCCTGGCTCATTACTAGCAGGAGCAGGGTCCCGGTAAGAGATTAGAAGCTAGAAGTTTAAAGTTTAGTATAGGGTTAGAATATCTATATCTGTAATAGACTTGTGATGCATTTAAAGTGCATTAGAATCATCAACTATAGTTGTAAGGACTTATAAAGCATATGATCTGTAATATTATAGTTTGTAAAAGTTGTTTACTAGTTACATCTTATATATGTTTGTTTATTCCATCCAAGCAACTAAAAGATCATGTTTTTGGAAATCATGTCACCCCTAGAATGTAACCTAATAATGGTAATCGAGTGATTCTTGATTATTATTATTAGAATACCCTCGGGGCGTGACAGGATGTCCAAATGAATCAAAATGTTGAAAATGTAAAAGGAACAAGGTCTAGAATGGTTTAGATGCATTTTGTACCATCCTATTCTGAAACCTGAATGACCTTAAATGTTAAAGTAACTTTAGAAATACATAGAGCATTCGAAATAGGTAGAAAAATACTCATATACAAAATTCTGAGATAAAATGAGTAAGTTATGGCCATTTTAAGTTGGAACTTCCATAACCAAGAAAAATGACATGAATAAAATAAATAGAGTTAGAAATTTAAGTAGAACATCTATGAAATACTCATTCCGAGTATTTCTTTTATTTAGGTGACAAGGGTTTGACGTGCTATATTTGGAAGATTATTTCGACTAGTATTTGCTCTAATGAATGAGTGAGTTTTTTCTCCTAAATTCGTTTCCTTGTTTGCATTTGTAAAGTAGTTGCACTACCATTTTAAGAAAAGATAAAAATGGACATGTATGAGTGTTATCAAAGCATGTGTTCTTGGCTGTATGATTAGATGAATACTAAGTATACCATAACCTTATAATGTTTGCTTAATTATGCTTATTTATTATATACGAGGTTGCTATGTGTGTTCAAACTAATTGATCACCCTTAATGAACTTAATACAGATTGGAGCTAACAAAAGAAATGGTCACGCATAGTATCTGTCTAGTCACATTTCAGAAGGCTACTATGCCTATGTGTAGAGTTGGATGGGCTATAATCATGGTGGGACAAGGACCCTACTCCTTCTTAAGGAATCCACATTGCTCCGAGAATGTGACTCTAAATTTGGAGCCATGCCAATGAATGCTATAGGTGAGTGCCTGGGGATTAGTAGTAGAAGATTATAGAGACCTTTATCAATAATTCCTTACCCTTGATATGAAGGACATAAATCCATTCTATGTATAGGTTCTAGATAACTATACATATGTGTGATTTTCATGTGATTATTACTTGAGCATAGCATATACTTTAACTAACAAACTTGTTTGATTATTTATGTTGATACGAGTAGTGAAGGAAATATCTCACTAAGCATGTTATAAGTTTACACCCCCATAGATCTTTGATGAAACAAGAACACTCAAAGCTTTACTTGAGAATCAAGACTACAAGGAAATTACTATTGGACTTTAGAGCCTTAATGAAGGAATTAGAAGAATAAGATGAAGTTTCATTTCAAAAAGTTTTTTTATGTTAAATATGTGACATGTTTTTAATTTGGAGACTAATAGAAACATTATAATACATCGATCCATTGAGGACATTAGCGGGGATATGCCCCCAAGAAATTTAATCTACCTTGTTTAAGTTTAATTATGTAAAGATCTCTTGCATTGCTATTTACTTGTTACCATCATAAATTGTACTACTCTAAAGAGTTCCTTTTGTTGTGAAGAATGCCTTGTGCATAATATCAAAGCCTTTGCGTGACTAAGGTAGTTATTCTTAGCTTAGGCTTTGATATTATGTACGGTGGACTATCACATTTAAGGTATCCATCGGGGCGTAATAATCATATCTCAAGCGAAATGCTGGTGTGTCAAGTGGGGGCTAAATAAAATATAATTTCTCTATAATATGTGTTATGCTTTTCTTTTTTAATTTTCTCTATCCTATGTTAATTTCCCTCTCAGTTTCTCTCTTACATGGCTGTAAATGTTTTTTTTTTTTTTTTCACTCACACAAAACCCTTAGTTTCCTCCATTGTCCCTAAACCTTAACCCAAACATCTCAAGGAAAAAACTCTCAAACCTAACTCTAAAACCCTTGCACGTCGATTATAAACATCTCGATCAATACCATTAGAGCATTTCTAAAATACCCTAAACTTTCACCTACTTAATTAGAAATGATTTAATTGAATTATAGAAAAGAAATAGAAAAATTGAGATAATTAAATTAGTAAATAGGTTAAATGGAGATTAGTGATTTTAAATATTCTTTTTCTTTATGTTTATTCCTTCTTTAAATCGATTTGATAAATCAATCTATTTAATTTATTTTATAAAATTCTTTTTTTGAATAAACTCCTCTCATATCTAATTCAAATTCTTCAATTCCCAAAAAAATATTTTTAAATGTTTAGTAAAGTTCTAAATCTTCAAATTTTAGTTAACTTTCATATTACTAAATCTTTAAAATTTTTGAAATCAAATACTTGTTTAAAAATATCAAGTTTAAACTCAAATCCAAATTAAATATCAAATTTTCATTTTCAAGCTTTTGAAATGTGTTTTTATAACACGTCATAAATTTCTAATATATATGTTCTTAAATTATTTTATAATTATTTGTGGTACTAAAAATAATTATCAGAAAGATTTAAACTTTACCCTATTTTATAAATATCCTTTTATCTTATCCTTTTATCCTTATCTCTCTCTCTCCTTACAATTATGTGCTGCCCCCTTTTCTATTTTGTTTTCCATATGTTTCTTCTTCTTTTTCTTTCACTTCATCTACAAAATCAAGACTACAAATCTCCATTAAAACAAGAAATTGACAAGGAATCAAGCTAGGAAAGAAGAGTAAAGAAGGAAAACAAGCTTGAAGTGTAAAGAGAACTCAAGAGTGCATGTGTTCCTAAAGGAGATAAGTGTTATTTCTTTGTTATCTTTGTTGTTTACTTTTGTAATTGGTAAATTGATGTTGAAATAAGTTAAAAGTGTTGTTTATATATGTATTTATTGAATTTATGGTTAATGGAGTTGGGATTGTGATGAAGAAGATGATGAATATTGAAGTTAGGGTTTATTGGAATGATTTGATGTTTGATGTATATGATGAGGGAATTTGTGCTTTTAACGTTGATTAAAGTATATAATATGTTATATGAAGTTTTTATGATGTTTAAGTTATATTAGAACATATAAAAGTTGATATATTGTGTAAAGGAAACATAAAAAATGCGTGGATTGCTTTCAAAAAATTATCCCAGATCAGGCCTACCTAGTGCACGAGCTTGTGCTAATCAAAATAAGCTATCAGATCACTTTTTTAACCTCTGCCTCCTTGTACAAGGGCATGCATGTGGTTAAGTAGGTCATAAAACCTCGAAAAACTCCTCTCGGGTCACTTTTTAGTGCCTTACACGGCCCCGAGCACGGCCATGTACTAAGTTGTGTACTTTCCTTTATTTCGAAGCTTGTTAGTAATTTATCCATAACTTTTTCATCTGACCTTCGATTGAGGTGATTCAAGTTGTGTTGGAAAGATTAAAAAGAGATCTACAATTTTTTTTTTTTTTTGAGTTTTTACAAATTCAAAATCTATCGATGCTTAGATTTCAGTTCTTTCCAGTTGTTGTGTTTTCCTAAAAAAAGTCAAAACTTGTTTTTGCTTTCTAAATGTTTGTTATTAAGTGTAAATGAATCTTTTTAAGTTAAAATGAGATAGATAAGTGATAATTGATGTGTTATGTGAGTTAATTGATGTAATTAAACATGGGTTAAGTGGATTTACATATTTAACAAATAATTAGATTAAATCTAGAAGTTAGTTATAAAATGAACTTAGTTAACAAACCTAGGTCCAATTTGACTAAATGAACTTGAATGGATTAAAATAGATTAGATTGTTTAACTTTGATGAATTTGGCTAAGTTTAAGCTAAATTAGGATTAAGTAACATGAATCTTAGATATATAATGAATTAGTAATTATCTAAGTCCAACTTGGCTTAATGAACTTCACTAAGCTAAAATGAGTTAGATTGTGTAAGTTTAATCAACTTGACATAGCAAATGACTTAAATAAATAACTTAATCAATTTGGCTAGGATTTAGTTAAAAGGAGTTAATGGTTACTAATTGGTTTAAGTTAATGAGATAGGATAACCTTAGATTAACATGGTGAATATGTTGTTTCAAATGTGTGTTTAATTGGAAAAATGAATTTTTTTTATTTATGAATTCTTTATTGATGCTTTTGTAATAAAACACTATAAACAAAGAGAAAAGGAAATACTTTGACAAACAAATGAGAACTATTCGTATTTTGGCAGGGCAATATTTGCAGCCATAGCGGGGTTCCTATTTAGTGTCTGCTCAAATAGGATTTCAATAAAAGTTTATATAAGTAGATAAATGAGTTATAGCTTAAGTTCTTATAAGAACTCAATTTCTTGAAACATATGTTTGAATCTGATTTGTGGATTCTCCTGGGTTATCTTCTAATTCTTTTGAGTTGTGGGAGACATCTAAAGGTACGCAATAAGTTACGTGGTGATTGTTAGGATAAATATCTTAAATGGACTAAGAACTTAAACTCGGCCTAACAATTGCTTGAATTGGTTGTCTATTCTGCCATTTAAATCCATTTCTAACCTGAGATGGTAGTTCGGTATTCGGTTTGGGGACTGGCACCTTGATCAGATTGGGGGCACGGTAATTTTAGGCACTTAGGCCACCCCTTTCATTGATATATGACTTTCATAAGTGGTACGGCAGATAGTCGATAGGGTAATTGGTATCGGCATAACATTTGCTTAAACTTGGGGAGGAAATCCCATGGTTTATGCTTGTGAGGTTTTTTTTTTTTTTTTGTGTTTATAAACCAAAGCCTTTTAACTTTATAATTTTCTAAATCGCTCTTCTAACTACGGTTTCCACAGGGCAAGCGCAACCATCAGATGTAGTATAGAGAAAATGATCTAGGTAATCCAAAGGAAAGTTAGCAAGTACTTCTACTTCTACCCTTTTTCTATTATCTAGCCGATGAAAAACAAGAGGGAAAATCTATCAAACTAAGAGCTAATCTAAACCTAAACTAATAAAAGCAGCAATCAAAAGTAGGAGATCTCATAGTCGCATACAAAACTGAAGATAAATCAATTCACAAGGTTACTTAGGTCATACTTCACCTTAGATCTATTCATGTAACTTAAGGAATTTATTAGAGAAATGGTTGTGTTGATTATTGAACCGTCGAATTCGCTAATTTAAATTAAAGCTTCTCTCAAAGTCAATAACTCTAGATCTAATCGAAACCAGTAGTATGAAATTCCAATTAGATCTACGTAAAGCTTAAGAACCTGTTGCTTTAGAAACCCAACTCAATGAATTTAAAAAAAAAAGTGACGGAACACTTTCACTTGTCCTCGGCAAGAGGTATCTAAGATCAATCTCATCAATAGTCTAGATCTATCAATTAAAATGATCCCTCGATCTATTTTAACGAAATTAAACATGAACTCATAGCATGCACTATACAAATTCAAGATCTATTAAGGTTGAGCTATTGAATTCAATAAATCAATCACGTTTTCAACAAAAACACAGTTTAGTTACATGAAATCGATCAAGGATTCACAAACCCAACAAAATAAAACTACTCCTCCATGAATATGGCAATACAAATCAAAGATTCAAAGAAATAGCATAAACCCATTAATAGATAAAGCAATAAGAATAGAAATCCTTGATGAATTGAACGTTGAAGCACAAGCTGCTATGAAACACTAAGAGGTCTTGTGTTTCTCTCTTTAAAGAGGAAAATTCATTCTTCTAATAGGGTTTTTTGTAAAACCCTTCCAAAACCCACAAAGATATCTCTCTTTTTATTGCTAGCCCTCTCAAGATCTGTGTCTCTTTTTTAATGACAGCAAGATGGGCTTTTATATTCTGCTAATTTCATCCCTCCCTATTCTACCTTCATTGTGCTGAAGGGAGGGCTGCAAATAAAATGCTTGTTCTTTGTAAAGTCCGATCGAAACTTGCTTTATTTGCTTCAAATTATCATATAATCTTCCAAATAAGCTCGTGAAGCCTGAAAACAAGTTTTAACAAAATAAATGTCTTTTTCTTCATTAAAATACAAAAATTGCATAGTAAATATGTCTAATTAAGCTCAAATAATATGGGTCTTTTAAAACTTATCAGTTTAGTTCAACGTTTATGGGAACGATGAACTATATTCATGTTATGGACAGAGTTTAAGTAGAGTCGAGTAATGGCTGAGAATCCTAGATGAGACTATTATTTCTTGTTTTCGGATATATCATCTAGGAGATAAAAGTATCTGGACTGCTTATATCAACCCCTAAGCATAGTGATTGTTACTCAGGTTCCCTCGCGATCTCTGTTATCCGGAGTTTGAATACTCCCATGCTGATTGTTTACTTTAATGAAAAGATAATAACTTGTTGTTTGTTGTATTGCATTTAGCTAAATTTGTGTGCCACATCGCTTGTGAGTGCATTACTGTGTACTGAGCTTCGGCTTATTATTGTTGTTATTGTTCTTTTGTTAGGTGTTATTGTTGATGAAGATGGTGATGATGAGATGTTGAGGATGGTGTTGATGTTGTTGAGTTGTTATGGTTGATGTTGATACTAAAGTTGATGATGATGCTTGTTTCGGGTTTTTGGGGCGATCAAGAAGACCCGTAAGAATGAGTGAAGTGGGCTAGCACCGTTGAATGTCTATATTTTCTTTTATTTTGATTTATTTAGTAAGAACTGGATTTATTTACAAATTTTTAATTCTTTTAATGGGGCTTGCTAATGCTCATATGTTTTGTAAATGATAGTTTACCCCTAATAGTAGATTATAAAGTGCTCTTCTAAAGTTTTGTTTCTTAGAAAATTGGTTTGCTCTGTAAGGAGTAGAGTTTTATAAATGGTTTTAATAAATTGTTTTCCGCTGCTAAATTTAGTTGTTACCAGAATCTAACTGAATGATTTCATAACCTAAAAATGAGTAGCAATGTTCAACATAAACAAAAATCTTTTAAAGGAAGTCTGAGCGTGTAATACTTTAGAGTATTATACATGGCGGTAGCGCCTTAAGTTATTTAATTAATCAAATTAAATTTTTAAGCGTTACAATTTTGATCGATCAAAGGAAGATGGTATTGGCTCCCATTAAAAGAAACTCCATGCGTGGTCCTCCAAAATATGGTAAGAGTTTAACCTAACTTTAGGTACTTTGCATGTTTCTTCATTACCACATAGATAGAACATTACATGTCTAGGAATTCTATTCTTTCATGAAAATTTTGTATCAATGTGTATGTGTCTTTGTTTTAGCTTCATCAACGTATGAGAAACCCTCGTGTCATTTTACCCTTGTTCTATCATGTAAAGTTTTGAACTTTTTGCTTAATCTACATGATGTTTACTCTACATTTGGAGATGTGTTATACATTGTAATCCATTTTATATCACTGATCTTTATGGATAAACGCTTTGTTACTACTCATGGTGATGGTTATTTCTCTGTAAAAGTCCACTATAATGGAGCTTTTGTTGAGTAGGTTTATTTTGATGAGAAAGTCCAAATTTAAGAATGGTGCCACATCGATACAATGTCAATGATTTGTTTGGACAAATGACTTCAAAGATTAGGTTACCAAGATTGTTATGTACTATAGGGTAGTCCCAAGATTGGACTTCAACAAGGGCCTTTTGGCACTTGAAAATGAATTGGATGTACTTCTTATGTATGCTGATGAAGATGAAAATCATATAGTGGATGTTTATGTGAAGCATTTGACTGTGGATGAATTAGATGAGATGCATACTCCAAAGGAGAAGCAATGAAATTAGGAGTTAAAATAATGATCCAAAAAGAGTGGAGCATGATGATAGCAACTCATGTGTGGTGAGTGAGTTGAGTCATACAAGACCTAGCAAGATGAAGGATGCAAAATGTATTAAAACAAGGAGACTATTGTTTGATGAAAGTGGAAGTAGTTGGTTTGTTTCAAGTAATCATGATCTAAACATAGTTGATGATGCTAGGATAGGGAAAGGGGTAGAAGCACTTATTGCTAAGCAAGGTGAAATGGATAACATAAATCATCATGACAAAACAAACAGGAGGTTAACAATGATACCTTCCAAAAAAGGGAAGTCGATGATTATAGTAATGATGATGGTAATAGGCAGGAATTTGATGAAGTCATTACAAGCCAAGGGAAATTGGGGATACATTCGAAGAACATGGAGAGATTGTTTGTCTTAATCATGATGATGGAATAAGGTAAGAGAATGATGTCTTCACATACCACATGCCATGCAAGGAAACTAAGGATGATGGAATGAGACTAGATAGGGAAGAAGATACATTCCATGATGGTGAGGCAACATATATTGAGCATGATGAGCAAAACATTGAAGATATGACCCTAGACTATGAAGCAACAAACATGGATAATGCTAGTACTATTCAAGAGGCTAATATTGGACAATATAAATGCGAAGAACTAGGCTTAATAAAGACATCCAATGATGAAACAGAAAGAAATGAAAAAGATAGTGAAGATGATGACTTTGTTAAGTAAACTATGACTTGTCAAATGGGGATGATGACTACTAATAAGTTACATCTGAAAATATTAAAAGGAAAAAAAAAAAGCAGGCAACACACAACATTCCAACACATACATCTACAGTGTTTGTTGAAGAAATGAAAGACCAAGATAGTGATTATGCCCCTTTAGATGACTCAGAAGATGAGTCTGATGGGCGTGAAAAGATTCACTTCCATGAGTTTAACAATGAAAGAGACATGAGTGACCCAAAACTTATGCTTGGGCTTAAGTTTTGGAGCTTTATCTAGTTCAAGAGGGCTTGCAAAAACTAGTCCATAAAGAATAATTTCCAAGTCCATTTCCTACAAAATGACAAAAGGAGATGTGCTACACCAAAGGATACAATTTCAAAATTTATGTAAGTAGGATTTCAAAGGCGGACCTCATGATGCAAATCAAGATTGCCAACTTCGACTATACATATGGTAAATTCTTTGAAAAATTTCATGTGACAGCTCAATGGTTAGCTGATATGTATGTGGAGAGACATAGGGCTGATCCCTCTTGGAGTTTAGCTGGATTTGTAAACACCAAATGAGAAGAAACCGATTTCCACATAGGGAACATGAAAGCTTAACGAGCAAAGAATATGGTTGTGAAGTGTGTGTATGGGGATGAGTAGCTGCAATATAACAAGCTTTGGAGCTATAGGGATGGAGCTTATGAGAAAGAACCTTCATACAATCGTGATTATATTTGCAGATATGAGAATTTTTCAAAGGCATTTACGTATGCTTAAGACCACTGAAAGAGTCTTTCAAGAGTGGATACAGACCTTTGATAAGCATGGATGGTACATTCTTGAAGGGAAATTATGGTGGACATCTCCTGTGTGCAGTAGGGATAGATCCAAACTGTAATCCCCTTAATTTTACATAACCCGATTATAATAAATATTATAAATAAAATGTAGAATCATAAAAGAACTATAATAAAAACATCTGAAATCACTCCAAATTTTTCGCGATTTAAATTTTAAGTATAAACAAATTAGAATAAAGAATACTTATTAATAAGACTTTAAAAGCACAAAATGTTTGAAATAAAGTAAATGAAAGAATAAAGAAAACTGTTTAATGTTTAAAAACCTAAGTTTTAATATTCGAAACATATCAATACCTTTAAGTTAAAAAAAATTCTGAGTCTATAGAAACTAAAATTCTGATCTAACCTAGTAACTTATAATTAGTAAAAAGAACAAAGTGACAAATATATAATAAATATTAAATTTCTAATCTAATAAAAAATTTAGAATAAATCTATAAACTAGTAATGAATCCATATGTAATTTCCAACCCTGTAAATTTATAATAAAGTCAAATTAAGGGCAATATAATTATTAATTTATTAAAATACCACCAAACAAAACTTTTAAACAGATAAACTATAATTTACGATAGCATATATAAAAATTGAAAAGTAAAAGCCTTAAACTAAAGATTCTATGCATACCATAGTATTCAAAATATTTAATATCGATAATATGTAAATTTTCATCTAAAAATATTATCGAATAAATATTTATTATATGCGCCATTTGGACCTGTAAAATTGACTTTTTGCATAAGTTCATATTTTTCCCACTCCTTACACAGTTGTTGGTTATAAATTCATCATTTTCTTTTTGTTTTTGCATTTCCATTCATCCTATCCTCCTTACATTTTTTTTATTTCTTTTCCACGTTGTCTTCTTCTCCTTAATTCTGGTGCAAATGGAGAATGATCAAAGGCTATCAGGATCTTAATTTTTGCCAGCCAAAATTTGGATGCAATTTGCTCAAATAATTCACAAAGAAAGTCAACAATTTATACATTTGAGCCAACCAAAATTTTACAACTCAGAAACTCATTAAATGACAAATTTCACACACAAACAAATCCAATTCAATGAAGAATATCGACCAAAACGGCTGCTACATTCTTTCTTTTCTTCTTCTATTTAAATCCTTCATATGCAAGAGAACAAGAACATTCATTTGCAATAAACAAAGCTCAAACTCTCTCCAAAATTTGTTCTCTCTATAACCATTGAAACACACTCAAACCACACACAAATAACATCTAAAACATGCATCAAATTAAGCTTTGGAAAAAGAAGAATAACCAAGGGAAAGAAGCACCAAGGTAAGAATAATTAGTTTTAAGGAGTTTAAACAATAAAGCATTATCTTAGATCATGTTTCTATTAATATAGGATCGAGACAAGCTTTGGAAGAAGGATTATCACCTTCAAATTCGTCCCAAAAAAGTAAAACTTACAAATACCCTAGTTGCACCATTTTCTTCTTATAAACTAAGATCATGGACATGCTAGGATGTAATATGTTATCATAAGTGTATATATAACATGTATAAACACTTAAGAACACATTAGAATCAATTTGGATTATTATTATTAAACTCATTATTAGTATAGTTATTACTAATCTTATTATTTTATTATGATTATTATTATTAAAATCAGTAGGGTTATAATAATTAAAACTATTGATATGATTAATATGCTAATTAAGACTATTACTAATATTATAATTATTATTCTATTGTTACAACTATTATGATCATTATCAGTATAATTAATAATATAATTATTATTAATACTACTAATGTTATTATTGGTGTTATTAAGATTATTATTAATAATATGAACACTTTGTAGATACTATGATAACTACTAATATTATTACTAATAAGAATATTATCATTGTTATTATCAATATTATGACTATTAAAATTACTACTATATGATTGTTATTGATGTGATTCTTTTGATTATTATCAATATAATTATTATGATTATACTATTATGATGAACATTCATATTATTGTTATTATTATTATTCTAATGATTTTTATTATCATTATAATCCATAATATTATTATGAGTATTACACTTAATGATATATTACTATTATAATTATTATTAGTATTAATATATTGTGATATACAATATTATTATCACTATTTTTTATATTATCGTACTTTATATATGAAGATAATATAGTAATTGTAAAATACATATTTCATACATAAGAATGGAAATTTAAATTAGCTAAATTTTTTAGTAATATGATACCTATACATAACAAGAAAATTATATGAAGTAAATGAAAAGAAACATGACGACACTAAACAACAGTAAATAAATACAGGTACTATAAGGGATTAGATAAGGAATAATATAAAGATAGCGATAATAATAATTATAAAAATATAAGCTTGCTAAATACTAATTTTCCAAATACCGGATAGATATATATAAATACCTAACAAGATAAAGACAAGAAAAATTAAAATAAATAATATAAATAGAACTAATATATCTTAAATGAATTATTTTACTAAGTAAAATCATATTGGGTTGATTAAGCTAATTTAGTAATTTAATTAGGTGATTAGTTTCAATCACTCAGCTTAGTTTCAATCACTCGGCTTAAATTAATATACTAGGTAAAACCATAAAAAGAAAGGAGTACGTAATTTCTAAAAGACATCTAATTCATAATTAGTGTAAATTATAGTATAAGTTATACTATAATTAATATGGTGAATATGTTGTTTCAAATATCTTATTTTAGAAACTAATAAAAGGATAGATTGATTAAATAATAAAATTGGATAACCATTACAAATAGGAAGACTTCTCTTATAAATTCCATAACTTTGATCATAAGAAAATAATATATATATATATATATATAAAGATAAAATTCTTAGTTAAATAAGTAGGGAATATACCAGAATTGATAACTAGGACCTGAAAGAATACAGTCAATATCGTTATATAAATAATAAAATAATAATAAATATCTGTTATTTCATTTTCATAGGAAACATAGATCAGTTCTTGGATTTCCAGTAGCATATTTCGATGGTTTAGCAAGGACCACAGGTGAGTAACTTTGACCTTATTACATTGTTTGTGTTTGTAGTATAGCTTCACTTGTAATCATATAATAAACTGATATGCATGTGGAATTGGGTATACTGCATGCTACCTGGTGTATGTTTGGCTGTCAAAACACTATATTGTAAGTGAAAATTCATTGCATGACGTTTAATGTATGAATCATGTTATTGTTTGTTTGTAAATTGTATGATCACCTTAAATTTGACTAAAAACTACTGGTACCATATAGGAAATGGTCACGCATCACATAAATTGCATATATTGCATAAAACGTGGCCACCTACTCATGTTAGTATTTCAGACCTCTGGTAATGCTTGGTAAATCTAGGCCTATAAGGCTAATAGTCATACGCAAGGTTACCTTAGAGTCTGTTTAAAAGGTAAGCGAAGGAACGCCGCTTATGGTATTGCTTGAAATGACTAACACCTAGTGGAGGAGTTTAAGGCAGAAAATAAGAAATGAGAGAGTTAATATATGGTTAATTTAAAGAGATAATTAAAGTGAGGATTGTTGTATTCTTGTATGCTTAGTCACCCCTGGGTAGGTGAACCACATAGTCATGTGATTCCTTCAACCCCCAAGAGAAGGAATAAATCTCCATTGGTTTAGATTCTGGTCATCCAAACTGCGTGTGCCTCATATGGTTTCTTGTTGCATTTCATATGTTTGGTAATTATACTTGTTTGTTATTATTTCATGTGTGATCTGGTCAAGTTATCTCACTAAGCTCGTGGTTCGCCCACCCCTCAACAGTTTTTGTGTAGGATTAATACTAGTTGGGATTGAGCTAGGAATATGTGAAGAGAGCTTCTCCAACAGGCTTCATTGAAGATAGAAATATAGGATATGATAACTTAGAATGTAAATTAGATAAATTACATAATAAATGAAATTTGTAAGCTGTAAGTTTGAAACCCATTTTCACTATTTGGTAGGGGATACCGATTCTCTACGATCTTGATAGAAAGTGGAAAATTGGATTCCATAGTTGAAATCCAGTAATATAATAAATCATTTATATGATAGACATTGATAAATAAATAGATCCTTGTACACTCTGACTTACAAGACGACTCTCATATTATGGGTGCACACGTGATATGATAGCTTTAATTAATCCTACTAGGCCCCCTTTTGAGGCGTGACACAAACAATTGCATCTTCCCTATTGCATATGCCGTGGTTCAAGTTGAAAATAAAGAAAATTAAAAGTGGTTCCTTGACCTATTCAAGCAAGATCTGGACATCTCTAATAGCCATAGTGTTAATTTCATGTCTGATCGGCAAAGTTGGGTTGTCAAAACTTATTGTAAAAAATGATAGCTTATGTTTAATATGGACATATAGTGTAGTTATTATTGTCAAAACCTGATTAGTGCAGGACCTTGTTGGTGCAGTGAAGGAACTCTAACAAAATGCTAAACATAGAAATTGTGTTGGACATATATGGACAAACTATACACAAAGGTATGAAACTATAGATATACAATATATCTTGCAAATATATAGTGTTAGTGCATATCGACATTGGTTTTATGTTGGATTTGGTGTGAGACAGGTGGGAAAGTAAGAAGCTAAAAGACCATATATGGAATGTAGCAAGAGCAACATATGTTCTAAGGTTTGAGTTTTGGATGATAGAAATTGAGAAAGAAAACAAAGAATGGCTTAGCAACATCCCATTTGAAACATGGTCAAGAGCATATTTCTCAGACTATTAAAAATGTGATATGTTTCTCAACAATCTTTGTGAATGCCTCAATGGGTATGTGTTTTTGAATATGTTGATTATTTACAAGCAGATTATGAGTTATTTTATATCCTTTTGCTAGGTAATTTCAGGTACATTTTGGAAGCAAAAAGTAAGGCTGTCATCACCATGCTTGAGATGATTGGGAATAAGCATATGAGAAGAATGAAGAAGAAAAGAGATTGGATTCAAAAAAATTATAGACCAAGGAAAAGGTGTTATATGTCCAAAAACTATAAAGAAGTTGAAGAAGTTAAAGGAGGAATCAACCCAATTTTACCCATATTTCATTAGAGAACCAAAGATAGCATACCATGGATTTGGCACTATCTTTGTTATGGATATGGTGGATAGGAAGTGCACATGTAGAAAGTGGGAGCTTATTGGGATACCTTATGCACATGCAATAGCATGTATCTATCAATATAATGAACAACCTAAGGAATATGTGGACAATTGCTACGAAGCATCTACATATATGGATATGTACAAATACATCATCAATCCAATTGATGGTATTTAAATGTGGCCAAAGCCTTTGATGATCAGGTACCTATTTGGGCTACAAATGAAGCAAGCTACTCAAGTTCGATTTGGCTCGAGCTTGTTTAGTAAATAGGTTAAACTCAAGCTCAAAATAAGGCTCATTTATTTAAACAAGCTAAGCTTGAGCTTTTGACCAAGCTCATAAGCTGCTTGTTGAGAGCTCGCAATCAAGTTCGTTAGCTAAGTTCATGAATAAGCTTATTAAGAGCTCGTGAATTTTTTTATATGTTACTTTAATAATTACTTATTTTTATTTTTATAATTTTATATTAATATATTATCATATTTACTCCTTTAAATAAATTAAAAATTTCATAATACAATGGATTTGAGAATTAACTATTCTATATTAATATAATATTATATAATATGTATAGTTATTGTATTAATAAGAATTTATTAGTATGATATAAATTATATAATGTTATACAAAAAGTAAAATATAGGGCAAGTAATGAAATTCGAAATTTGAAACAAGGAAAAAAAATGAAATCTGAAAAGTTATTCAAATTTTACAAAGCAAAGGAAAAAAGGAAAAAAAAAAACCTAAAAGCCTATGAAAGAGAAAGGTACACAGAAGACAAAACACATGAATCATTGCACAATGGCCAGAGCTTCTCAATTTTTCATCTCGCTCTTTTAAACCTTAATTCCCACTTCTCATTTTTCAACCCTTTTCTCTAGAAATTCAAGTATTCAATGGTCAATTAGTCTTCTTCCTTGCTTCTTTGTCAATCTTCTCCTCTGATGAACATAGGTTTTAATTCATAAGAAAGAGAAAGGTTGTTTATTTTTTTTTTCTTGTCCATCCTCATCAAATAAGGTATGATTAAGTACAACCTCTCCAAGGTTGTCGTTCTTTAGTTGACAACAAACCCTCTAATGTTTTTGTTTTGGGTCATCCGGAGCTTACGCATCGCATGATAATCAACCATTTCAAACGCCCCAAGATCCAACACAAATTTAGGGCTTTAAGGTTTCTGATTCTATCATGAAATCAAATGTTGTGTTCTTCACTAACGGGGAAAGAAGGAATAAAAAGAGGCAATGATGATTCTATAGTAGGTTCCTTTGTTTTATGGGTAGTTTAGAAATCTCAGGTTTGGATTGACGAGCCTCCTCCAAAATCTCTTCAACCTCTTAAACCCACTCATTTGTCTCTTCCACTTGCTCAGGCTCACTTACGCACTAAGGGGCTTCTAAGCTTGGCTCGTTTAAGTCTAGAGGTTATTTAGCTAACAAGTCTAACAAGCCAAGCTTGAGCTTACAAATTTTAATGAGCATGAGCCTGAGCTTTTATATTCCAATCTAGCTTAAGGCTCGACTTAGTTTAGGCCTATTAAAATTTAAATGAGCCGAGCCCAAGCATCCAAAAGCCCAACTTGGATCGACTCGTTTGCACCCTTAGTACCCATTGAGCCCCCACATGAAGTAGAGAGGAAAAAAAAAGTCCAAAAGGAAATAGTAAGAAGAAAGGAAGCAAAGGAGCTTGAAAGTGCAAGAACTAGTCACAAAAGGATTGGTAGAAAAAGGCTCCATTCAGATCACATGTACTATATGTGGATTTAAAGGACATAACGAACAATTCCACATGAAGGGATAGAACAAGGTAAAATGAAATGCAATTTGCTTTTTCCATAGTTTCATTAAATTTGTCATGTGAAGTTGCCAAGTTAATTTGTTTTCTAATTCAACAGAACAAGAAAAGAAGGCAAGCACATGATGAGACAACAAGTAACCAAGATACAACTCGAGGAAGTGATGGAGCAAATGATGGAAATGGGAATCCTAAAGAAATTAACATGCTCTCACAACCCATAGTTCATCCCAGCCAGTGCACATAGCCAAGCTCATGATGGAAATATGGAAAAGGAGTGACAAGATTATTTTATTAATATGAAGAATGAACAATTTTTTGTTAACTCGGCTTAGTTTTGGGACTTGTTGTGATTTAGGCATGTCCATCTTATGTAAGGATGTCTATCCACTTTTGTAAGGATGAAAATGTTTTGTAAGGATGCATCACCATGTATGGGTGCACTAATTTTGTTTATCTCATACAACATTTACAATGGATATTGTCTCAACTCCATGTATTGAATAAATCATTGTTCACTAGCATACAATATCTATTTTTACTTCTTAAAACAAACTGATAAGACTAAACAACTTCCATATTGCATTTACCATCAATTAACGATGAATGGAGCAACTTCAAAATTACATTGAATGGAGCAACTTCAAAATTATAGGTAAAAATGGAATTAGATTACATAAACAACTTAGCCATATTTGATTTCAAATTCTTCATTACAAAGTCACAAATGATGCCACAGTAGTGTGATCAAAATAGGACACCAAATTAATCTTTTGAACATACAATGTAAAGATAAAACATCACCAAGCTCATTACTCTCCACATTAGAGAAGCAAAAAAGATAAAAAATAATCCAAACTAAGCACCCTCGACCCGAGTAATTCCCATCTTCATTCTGCTTCAAAGCATAAGCTTTTCATTCTTCTTTAAGCCGATCAACATGATTCAACAACCCCAAATCACTGCTTTTGATTTATCTAGCATTGGCGAATCAACCCATATGAAGAACCTGTAGCTTACATCTCTCTACAAATGGGAAAACTGATTACGTCCAAAATTTTTTTAAAAAGAACAATTTTAAACACAATAACTAACCCCGTAATGGTTGCAACAGTAGAATCTGTGTCTAGGGTTCGCATCCATGTCCGCCGTCTTTAACTTCATGTTCATGCGATAATGACACACAAGTACAATTAGAAAGCTATTTCAAGATTCCAAATCTTACTGTACCAAAATCACTTCGTCCTTCTTCTTCAACCCGCAATCGTTAGCTTCGTTTGATTGAGTGAGAGCGAGAGAGAGAGAGAGAGAGAGTCAAGTGGGATAAAATAATAATATTCAATCAGTCAAAATATGTTTGACCAAATTTGAAATGATCTAAATTTAATTTCTATTTAACTTCCATATACATGTTTTATTTGTCTTAATTATTGAACTATGTGAGCATATTGATTTATAAGAGTCATGTTTGGTAATAGTTTAAATGTGTCTAAGTTAGTATATCTTGAAATTACACATGTTTTATTTTGCATGTGTAATGAAATTAATGTCATTGTTTTATACATATTAATGTGTGTATAGTATAATTAATATTTGTATCTTTTATGCATTAATATGTTTATGTTATGTTTAAATTTATAAAATCAATTTTTGAATTGTTTAAGAAATAGTTGACAGAAAATTTACTTAATTAAGCTTAATTTTCATGCCTAAATTGCACTCAAATGAGCTCCAAATTAACTCAAATTCAACCCAAAGTCTATTTTGCCTTAAAAGTCAAACTTAAGATAATAATAAGTCTAAAATTTGCTTAATTAAGTCCTCTTTTGGCAGCCCTCTCATTCCATACGAATTTTCATTTTCTTTCTTTCCTTTACTCTTTTCCTTCACTCGAAGTTCCAAGCCCAAAACCAAAGGATAATACAAAGCTCATTGAATCAAAAATCTTTCCAAGCTAAGGCTTACTCATGTAAGTTAATACAAGTATAGCTTTTGTTTTAATTCCTTTCTTATAGTATCTATGTGAAATATTGGTAGAATGAGTTTAATGTCTTTTGAGTGGTTTGGTTCATTAATATAGATTGGATTATGTTTTGTTAGTGTGTGAATTTGTTTATGTGTTGTAGTAGTTGTATGAAGTGTTGGGAAGGAATAATATTGAATTGAGTAGTTGAATTTGAGGATAAGAGGAATGGGATTTGAAGTGATTTAATGTTCTAAGTTGCTAGGATTGATTAGTGTAGATAGGAGATAGTATATGAAGCTAAAAATGAACTTAAAGAAGGATTAAAAGTGCTGTAGGTTAGAAATTTTTAAAGTGCAAAATAAGGGAAATGAGCTCTTTTCGAATAGGTATGTTTTTGAACGTACACCGGCATCTGCCACTTCAATGCCGTCGGCGTAGAGGTGGTGTTGGAAGTGAACATAATCGATTTTTTTAAAGTCGCTTTGAACGCCGTCGGCTTTTGCAAGAAAACTTTGCCAGCGTTTATTTTTCAAAAGGTACGCCGGTCATTTGGGCTTCAACGCTGCCGGCGTATGGGCAGTATTGGATTAGAACAAAATCGAAATATTTAACACCGGATAAAACGCTGCCAGCATATATTTCCCATGCTGCCGGCGTTCATTCAAATTTTGCCTGCGTAGGAAGGCTGCGTATCCCCTGAGTTTTTCAAATTTAAACTTCTTCAACCTTCAATCTTTACTTCCTATATGATCTCCTAATGATCATATAGCTAGATAAACATGTTTTTATGCATGAATTAGATATTAAAACTATATGCAAAGCTTATTGAATCTTCTTGCATAATTAATCTAGGATTGTGATATATATATATATATATATATATGTGAATTCTATATTCAATTATTAATTGTTTTGATATTCTTATTTCAGTTAAAGGTTCTTCGGTTAGTTCCTCTCGAGTGAATATAGTGATATACTACCGGGTTCAGGTACGCAATAACTTGTTTGTTGTTTGCTAGGGCTAGGCATCTCTAAATTGATTTAATTCAATTTGGCTTAATGTTTTGATGAATTGGATGTCTATTACGCTGTTAAATCTGGTCTGAAGAGCAGCAAACCTGTCATGATGCAATGACTTTACCATGATGCAATGGTACGCTATGATGCAATAGCGATTCATTTTGGTTAAGTGGGTAGCCGATAGGGGGAATAGTATATGAGTAACGTTTACTTAAACATAGGGGAAAATACCATGGCTTAATTCAAAGTTTATGGGAACTTGTGAACTAAGCTCATGTTATGGACTGAGTTTAAGTAGAGTCGAGCAGCGACTTTTGAACCCTAAATGAAGCTATTTTCTTTGTGGAAAAGATATAGGAGATATAAGTATTCGGACTGCTTATATCAACCTCCTAAGCAACTGCTGTTACTCAGGATCCCTAAATTCCCAGAGCATGATCCCGGGGTTTGAGTACCCTCTTATTGTTCTGTAAAAGAAAACTTAATAAGATAATCACTTGTCTATTGATGCATTCCATTTGATTTAAGTTTGGCTTGATAACTTGTTCTTGTATTTTGTTATTGTGTACTGGGCCTTTGGCTCACTTTTGCTTCTTTATAGGTAATGGAGACGAGTTATATGATGATTTGGGTTACAGATCAGACTTTGAGAAATTCATGGATGAGTGGGACGAATAGGACTCGAACACCCTGGATTTTGGAAAAGCTTTTGTTAAAGCAAAAGTCTTTGTATAGAAGGCTTGATAGAATAGCCTAAGATGTAAAGACCTTAAGATCTCTTAGAGTTACTTTTTGTTTTAAGAAAACTTGTAATTTTTGTAGTGTCTTGTATTGACACTAAACTTTGTACATATGATGTATATATATGTATAGATTGCTTTTATTAGCAATCTTGTTTTGTTAGAAGTTATTATAAAGTTTCAATAGATTTAATCAATCAATTTTCATAAACTGTTAGTTTAGGACAACCTCACATATGATCTGAAAATGTTATATATGGTTGGGGACTCGATACTCTAAATCTCGAGATTTAGTAGGTCGGGTCTTTACAAAATCAGTAGAGAAAAAAACATAGATACATTATAACCACGTAGAAGAGAGACTGCGAAGAAAATTAACTTAAGAGAAAGAAAATAAAAAAGTTTGACACGTATGATAGAGAAATTATATTTTATTCATCCCCTACCTGACTCATTAGCATTTCACCTAAGATATCACTAGAATCTAGCAAAACGTTCCATCGGTGAAAATTTTGAAAAATTCAAGTACCATCGATGAAACTTAGCCGAAAAACTACGCATTAATTTGGGAAGAATATGAAGAAATAAAATCAATTAGAAAACATAGCATTATTTTAGTCTTATGAAAATAATAAATGGAAAATTTATGCTAAAATAGTTGGCTATTAATTTAAGAAAGAAAAGTCGTAAATGTGATGCGTGTGCATAGAAAACTTTATTGCTATCAACCAAATAAAATATAAAATAATTTGGAGTTTAAAGTAAAGAGATTACTATAGTAATTTATGCAAGTTAAATATAATAAACAAAAATAAAGGAAGCAGTTTTTTGTGTAATATAGAAGGATTAGCTTGTGGATAGCATTATAAGACTATGTTTGGAGGGGATGGATTAAGATTAGGAATGATAAATAGGCCGTGCCATACTATCCGCATGCCAAATTTTGCATGCTTTGCATATCGCATACTTTTGCGTGCCTGGCCCATTCATGTTCGTATGCTTCGCGTGCTTTTTTTTTTTTTTCATGTGCCTCCACATGCTAGTTTGCATGCCTTCAATCGGGTCCAGTTTCACAAGGTTTACTCTTTTTTTTATTATTTTCTACTTATAGTTTTTTTCTAACGGTTTCTGAATTAACTAATTAGTCAAATTAATTACAAATAAATTATACATTTTAACATTTAACATAAATAAAATTTAGACAATTAATGAAACAATATTTTTAACTCTATTATTAATAATATGAATTACATTATTATTTACATTGATGGTAAAAATAATTAATTTAATTTTAGAAAAAATGGTGCGAATGTGATGATTGAGCACCTTGATCACCATCATCACTCTAGATTGGTACGATGGTTGTGGCCCTTGTGGGGTTAGGGGTGGGGGTATTGAAGGATGCACCAGTCAATAACCTACCGATTCGAAGAAATTGTGCATGTAGGTACTCATGGAGTTGAGTAAGTCCCCATGTTCATTTTGGACCTTGATTATCTATATTAGAGTATTCATAATGTTTTCCATATTATATGTACCGGATTTGGATTGTAGCTGTGTTTGAGCTTGACCCTACCACTGCCCATGTCTTTGTTCATGTCTATATCCATGTTTGTATCCATCTCCTATTCCTTTATGATGCCATGGGAAGGGAAGGAATAGATCATTAAAGTTGAGACCAAAGCTTTGTTCATTTGATTCATTTCCATCTCCCAGTTGTGCTAGACCACATTGATCTCTAATATATTGGTTGGCTTCAAGATCATACCTGAAACCTAACCTTCTTGCTATGTCGCTCCTTGTAAATTTGGATCTTGATTTTACTTTCGTGTAGTTTGAAAGATCAAATGCCTATAATTTCAAAATGAGTGTGATAAAGCAATCATATGCATGATGGGTGTCTTTTCTCCTAAGCACCTGATGCATGCATTATATCACCAAATAGTCTACATCTAATGCTCAAGGATTCATCATTGCGTCCATCAAGTAGACATCTTCAACAGAGGCATTATTTGAATTCACTTGAGGATATATATTATAGTCAATCATATGATGGATTAGTCTACAAATTGGTAAGAGATTTTTTTGCTTGAGGTACTTCAAGTGGTCGGATTGATGCTCACTAGCACATATTGGATCGCTAGCTTAATTAAATACCTAATGGAATACATTGGTCATATCTTAATTTTTATGCAACTCATCACCCCCGTTGGTTTGATGGTATAACATGTTCAGATAATCCGGGTTAATATAGAGAATACTGCCAAACATATAAGTAGTAATAGAGGCCCGACTTTTGCATCCACTATCTAGCTAAGGAACGACATTGTCATCTTTTATGACATCATTTGTAGTAGTGTTTGAATAAAACATATGAATGAGATTGGCATATGCCTCATTCGAAAAGTCCATGAGTGCAATCAAACCAGTATCATGTAAAGTGTTAGTGAAGTTATGCCATTGATTTAACTCATCCATGTCATAATCTTTAACTAGAAGGACAGACCAAGAGTGAAACTCATTTTCATATCATGCTTTCATAGCCAGGGTTGGCAAATAGATATAATTATTATTATCACCATGTTGGTGACAATTGGGTAGAAAAGGTAGGGATAGGGATGGGGATGGGGATGGAGACAGAGATAGGGACTGGGATGGGGTAGGTATTCTTTCCTAGAAGTGCCATCGTGCAGTTACTTTAGTACGATGGCATGAACTTTTTAGATGCTCCGTTATTTATAGATTCTATTTATAGTAGAAGAAACTTCTAATGCAAATGCAATTAGCAAATGACAAGTACAAGTGTGATAGTGTGAAAGGCAATATGGGTTTAGAATCAACATGCCCACGCCAGTCGAAGGTATATAGAACTGACATGGGCACGTTGAAAAAAAAAAAAAAAAAGAGGCCAGATATGGGCACGTCAGTAGCCAACGTGCCCACATCAATGGCTGACGTACGCACATTGACCCGTGACGTGCCCACGTTGGTGTTTAAAAAAAAGGTTGGATGTAGGCATGTTGGTCGCAAAGTGCCCATGTCAGTGGTAAAAAAAAAAAAAAAGTTAGACGTAGGCATGTCACTGGCCAACGTGCTCATGTCGATAAAAAAAAAAAATAGGCTGGATATATGCACATCGTGAGCTAGCATGTGCACATCGGTTCCCAGCGTAATTATATTGAGTCTGGGCTCCATATTGTAACTCCACCCATTTTGCAGCAATTTCAGCCATTATCATCTACTACACATTTTTAATTCAAACATCCTTGACGCTTTGTCAGTTTTCATTTAGATATTGATATAGCAGGAAACAACAACAACTAGGACAATTTTCCCAACTTTAATGAGCTTGATGACTCATGGATTTTTCGAAACACTACGCAAGGTTTTAGAACCTTGATGTATCAGATAGGTAACCCT
The DNA here is from genome assembly GCA_024138025.1 of Combretum micranthum. Taxonomy (NCBI): domain Eukaryota; kingdom Viridiplantae; phylum Streptophyta; class Magnoliopsida; order Myrtales; family Combretaceae; genus Combretum; species Combretum micranthum. The sequence continues at coordinate 777,452 of JAMXBD010000368.1, forward strand.
GAATATGCGGTATCTATGTCTTTTCTACCGATGCTAGTATATATTCCCAGATAAAAAGTAGCTGAAGCAGGGTATTTATAAGCTCCATCAATAGTCAGACAACCGCCTTCCATGGCCAGTGGGAATGATGAAGGGGTAACTTTTTTCTATTTGTAGATAGCAACTTTCTCCTGACTAAATAATCAATCCCATTGCAGAGTAATAATGACTCTGCCATGACCAGTAGTGCTTCAAGACATCTTAGGAAGAAGACAACAACCGTGTGGAAATATTTTACAAAAACCAAACATTCCACATCAAGTGGAGAACCTATTAAATATGTTATTATGGGACCCAGATGACAACTTCTGAGCATGTCGACCTCGCAAAATGGCAATTCAATCAATAAGATGCACGAGACTAGCTAGTAGAATGGATGGCAGCAACAAATATATTATTCCATGTAGTTGGTCATGAAAAATTTGACAGTTGGAGTACAAGAGCCATGCATGCAACCACTATACCAATATGCGTGCCGATAAATGTCAAAAAATGATATGATGAGCCTTTTTGAGAAAAGACGCAAAGCTTTGAAGGAGCTTTTGTCAAACCTCCTTTTTAGGTATAATCCTTTAAAATAATTTGTTGTTCATGTAATTTTTTAGATCATATACTAATTTACAATGTTTACTTTTAGTTTAAATAATGCACCGATTTTTCTTATACAGTGTCTCCTCCACCTCAAATCTGTGGATCTCCCATCAACGATGTACAACTTAGCTATATATGCGTAATCACTCACTAGATAGATGAATAGTGGTTAATTCAAAAGCGAATTATTGCTTTCAAGCTGTTCTGGGAGAGACACATCGGCTAAGCAATAACAAATAACATATTGGAAGCCATCCAATCGTAGAGTATATAGACTACATTTAGTATATCGTTTGACAATATATCAAACAATACTGTTGTGATTCATTATTTGAAGCAATCATTGAAGCCAGTATGCAATGGAAAGTTTTTTCACGTCCAATGTCTCTGCTATATTTCCAATATGGCAGTGCAAGCAAGCCTTAGAGCTTGTAGCCTTGACATGCATATTAAAAAGATAAGATATGCAATCAATTATCTTTGTGTTCTGTGGAGATTTAAACAGTTGTACGTGGAGTTTGTCAAGACACACCATTTAAAGGAAAGGTTGTCTGCACTTGATTGTATAACTAGGTGGAATTCTATGCTAAAAATGCTTAACTTAGCATTAAAGTGTAGAAGGGCTCTATCTTATTTATACAATACCCTACTTAATCCTTTTAATCCTACCATTGGTCTTATGGAGAGTCAAGATTGGCAAATAATGCATGCACTTAAAGAGGTCTTGAAGGCATTTCTTGGCTCGACACAACATTTATCTGGTTGCTACTACTCCACTAGCAACTGGGTACTTCTCCACCTAGTTGACATACCAGACGTGCTGAGTAACTATGGTTCCGATCCTAATCTAGCTGCCATTGTGTCTGCAATAGCCAGTAAGCTCCAAGATTATTTTGTCCCTCTTCCATATTGCAACAATGCTAGATCCATGATATAAGTTTCATGCAACTGAGGCACTCCTCAAAGAATTCTATAAGAATATCAGTGCGGTCGATCCTAAATCAGAGATTGCAAGTCTTCATACTGTAGCAACAAATTTGATCAAAGGCTTGTATTGGTGTCCTGATTAAACGAATGCACGGCCACCCTAACCACAACGATCCAATAATCACTCATCTTGGGATTTTTCAAAGAGAAGTAGACAAATTGCCCAGCATGTTAGGAGCAGTTGTGTGGCTTCCTAGAAATCTTTAGTGACATGTTAGTGTACGAGATCCAGTAACTTGATGAGGAGGAACCGCAATTGGAAGGGGGGGAATGAGGGGATGATTTCAATGTCCTTAGTTGGTGGAAGAAGATGACACACATGATGCTGGTGCTTTCCAAATTTACATGGGATGTTTTGGTTTCTCCGGCTTCAACAGTTTCATAAGAGCCAACTTTTAGTTTGGGTGGACGGGTCCTTAAACCACACTACCATAGGCTAAAAGCTGCCACTATTGAAGCATATGTATGCTTAAAAGATTGGTTCGATGTTGTTAGCTGGAAACAGACAGACCCACACTTTTAGTGGCCCAAGTACAGTGACTCAAGATCAAGGGAGTCATTGTCACCACCGAATTTGCAACAGTAGACACAGAAAACATTAGGATATGGCTGGAGAAGATTCCCAAGAAGAAGGGTATATGGTTGATAACTTTTTTTTTCCTCAATATTCTTGTTATTCTTTTGTAGTTAAAAAGTGTTACTAATAAAAATTTATTTTTCCACTGATCTCAATGCATTTATTAATTTCCTTTACTTAACAATTTACAATTATTCTAAATAAATTAATTAAGCAAGTTTAACATTTAAGACAAATTAATTATTATTACAATATTTGTAAAGACCCGACCCACTAAATCCTGAGATTTAGAGTACCGAGTTCCTAACCACATATAACATTTTCACATTATATATAAGTTTGTCCTAAAACTAACAGTTTATAAAAATTGTTTAGTCAAATCTACTAAAACTTTATAAACAAGCTTTAACAAAACAAGATTGCTAATAAAAGCAATCTATATATATATATACATCATATGTACAAAGTTTAGTGTCAATAAAAGACACTACAAAAATTGCAAGTTTTTCTTAGTACAAAAGATAATCTAAAGAGAGCTTAAGGTCTATTACAATTAAGCTTATCTAACAAGCCTTCTAAATAGAGAATTTTGCTCTAAACAAAAGCTTCTCCAAAATCCAAGGGTAATCGAGTCCTACTTGTCCTATTAGTCCATGAATTGCTCAAAATCTGACTCGTATCCCAGATCATTATATAACTCATCTTCATTACCTGTAAAGCAACAAAAGTAAGCCAAAGGCTCAGTACGCAATGATAAACACAAGAATAATTTATCCAACAAACTTAAATCAAATGAAATGCATCAATGATCAATTCATTATCTTATTAAGTTTTCTTTTACAGAACAACAAGAAGGTATTCAAACCCTGAGATCACGCTCCAGGAATTTAGGAGTCCTGACCTGCTCAGAGGGTTAATATAAGCAGTCCAAATACTTATATCTCCTATATCTATTCCATAAATAAATAGCATCATTTAGGGTTCAAAACCCATTGTCCGACTGTACTTAAACTCAGTCCACAACATAAGTTTAGTTCACAAGTCCTCATAAACTTTGAACTAAACCATGGTATTTCCCTCTAAGTTTAAGCAAACGTTACTCGGATATTATTCTCCCCATCGAATATGTAAGGACCCTTTATCACCCCTATATTTGAAATAGGAGATAATGGTTCCCCAACCACATATAACCCTTAAGATTATATGTAAGGTTGCCTAAAGGAATTGTTTGAGTAATTGTTTATCTAATTCTATAAAGATAATATACAATAGGAGACATAGATTTTTTTTTTTTCTAATCTTGAACAAGACTATACTACTACACTACCAACATATCTTACAAAGGAAGTACAACTTATCTTCTAAATAGCTAAGCATATACATATATATAATTACATCCAAAGGCTTCTTACAAGCCTTAGCAAAAATCCTCAAAACACAACTCAACTAACACTATAATTACATCATCAACCAAAAAGAATCACATCTAATCTATTACATTCATAGGGGTCCATTGAGTCCATGGTCATCTCTAATCCTCCAACCCATCAAGAAAATCTTCAAAGTCGGTTCCGTACCCTATACTCGTATAGAACTCATCGGAATCATCACCTGAAATAGATAAAATATGAGCCAAAGGCCCAATACACAAGTAACGAATACAAAATACGAAGTGGATCACACATTCTTAGGCTAAATGCATTATGCAACAATCACTTGTTTATTATTAAGTCTTTAGTTAGTAAAACAACACGGGAGTATTCAAACTCCGAACAACAAGGATCTAGTATTACGTCTGCCTCCCTGAGTGGTCCCTACTGTTCATACAGACTAGGCAGCCCCCACCTTTTGGCGTAGCTCGTAATACTAGGGGATCCTGAGTAACGCATCACGACGCTCAGGGGGTTGATATGAGCAGCTCGGATACTCATATCTCCTAAACAATTCTATCCATTAACGAGAAAGTACCCTACCCCCAATTTGAGCAGGGTGCCGCTCTCCAAACCAGATTCAACGGCAAACAACGACAATCAACACTCATATATCAATAGGATTTTCTTAATTTAAAGTAGTTTAATTTTGATGCCTATCCTAGCAAAGAGACAAGTAAGTTACTGTGTACCTGAGATAGCTCGGGAATTAACGGGGTTGACTGGGCGAGGATCTATCACTGTTTAAATCAATATTGAATTCACACTTAGCTTAAGCACTAATTAACTAGTATAAAATATAAATATATCAAAGAAATCCAAATAAATTAATACAAAGTCATAATAAAGTATTTAAGCATCCTATTATATCCTAGATTGCTTAACAAATACATAATTAATCATATGTCAAACTTCGAAAAATTTTAAAGAAATTTTTAAAAATTCAAAAGCGCAAGGGATACCCTGGCATCCAAAGCCGGCGGTTTTGAGCCGGTGTTCAACACTTATGAAAATCAACACTATCAACGCTGGCAGCGCTTAAGGGTACGCCGGCTGCCTTTATTCTACATCGGCGGCTTTGAGCCGGTGTAGAATCCAAATCCAAAATTTTTCAAAACGTCCAGAGAGGTACAAACCGGCCGCTTACATAGATACGCCGGCAGCCTCTCACTATACGCCAGCGGTTTTGATTCCCAGTAGCCGGCGTACAATGTGAAAGGATGAACGCCGACTGACTTTTCCAGCGAAAGCCGACGGCGTTCGATCGGCCTTAAGAAATTTGATTCTGTGGGCTTCGAACACCGCCTATAGGCCGGCGGCGTAGAAACCCCAGATGTCGGCGTACGTTCAAATTTTAGCCTATACGAAAATGTTTTTTATTTCCCCTGTTTTAATACAACTTGTTCATTTTTCAAAAATTTTCCAAACTTAGTCCAAACTTTCTAAAGCTTGTTATATGATCCAAATACTATCCTAACAACATGAATTCTACTTCTAATCATCAAAACACTAATCACACTTCAAATTCACATCTCTACTACTCATTCTTCAATCTTCCAAAATACTCATCCCACACATCCACACTCCTATAAGATATATCTACCACTCCATTAGCCACATAATCCCATTCAAACTATCATCAATGCACCAATTCAATCCCACACCAATTATCACCTCAAAATCATATATATATTAACATTTACAAACAATACAATATAGAACATAAAATAAAAGATAAGTTTGTATTAAACTCACATGACTAAATCTTGGCTTGAATGATATTCAAATCCTAAAGCTTGTAATAAAATCTTGGCTTAGGGTTTAAGATTTTGGGATGAGAAAGGAAGAAAGAAAGAAGGAAAGAAAAGAAGTGAAAATTCGTATGAAAATGAGGCTGTCAAAAAGGAGGGCTTAACTTATCCAATTAGAATCATTTGTCATCCAAATCTTACCATTAGGGTTATATTTGTCCTAGGTTTAATTTGGAAAAATTTCAAATGCATTCGAGTTGTGTTACACTCAAAAGTGGTTTTAAAGTTTACCAAAATTCTATTATAACCTAAGCAAATTCAAAAATAATTTGATTAGATTCTAAACATAACACATGCATATTAATTTGAAAAAGACACACATATTCATTACACTATATGCATATTTACACATATCAAACAATAACATTAATTTCATAATACTATTCACATATAAAATAACACATTCACTAATTGTATTAACTAAGCACACATATATATATATATATATATATATATACCATTCCAATAACACATTAATATGTAATTTAAGGAATTCATGGCTATTTCAGAATACCCACTTAACCAAAAATAATTCGCTATTGCATCATAGCGTACCATTGCATCATGGTAAAGTCATTGCATGACTTAGGTTAAGCACCTAACTAATATGTCATTGCATCATGACAAGTTTGCTGCTCCTCGGACCAGATTAAACAGCGTAATAGACATCCAATTCATCAAAGCATTAAGCCGAGTTGAATTAAATCAATTTAAGAATGCCTAGTCCTAGCATACAACAAACAAGCTATTGCGTACCTGTACCCAACAATGTATTATATATTCACTCAGAGGGGGAATAATCAAAGAATCTTTAACTGAAATAAGAATATCAAACAAATCAATAATAGATCGTAGAATATATATATATATATATATATTTCACAATCCTAGGTTAACTATACAAGGAGATTCGAAAACTTAACATATAGTTTTAACATCTAATTCAAACATAAAACATGTTTATTTAGCTTATATATTCATTAGAAGATCATATATGAAGTAAAGAATGACAATTGAAGAAGTTTAAATTTGTAAAACTCAGGGGATACGCGACCTTTCTACGCAGGCAAAATTTGACTGAATGCCGGTAGCAATGGAATTATACGCCAGCGATGTTAAGCCCAGCATCAAAATTTTGATTCTGTTCACATTTAACATCGCCTCTACGTCGGTGGCATTGAAGCCCTAGTGGCCGGCGTACGATTTGAAAAATAAACGCTGGCCAATTTCCTTACAAAAGTTGCGGCGTTTTAAGCGGCTTTAGACAAAATCGGTTCTGATCACATTCAACACCGCCTCTACACCAGCGGCGTTGAAGTACCAGATGCCGACGTACGTTCAAAAACAGACCTATTCGAAAAGAATTTATTTTCCCTGTTTTACACTTTGCAAATTTATAACATACAGCACTTTAATTCTTCTTCAAACTCATATTTAGCTTCATACACTATCTTCTATCCACGCTAATCATTCTAGCAACTTTGAACATTAAAACAACACATTAAACTACTTCATTCATATCAAATCCTCTCCTCCTCTTCACATCAACTTCAACTACTCAAATCAAATTCACTTCTCCCCAACACCTTTCACTACTTCTATATTACATAAACAAGTTCATATATCAATAACACACAACCTAACATATATATCAATGCATAGAACCATACAATTCAAAAGACATTAACTAATCCTACCATAGGTTTTTACACCTATATTACAAGAAAGGAAATAAAACAAGAGTTTATACTAGCTTTAACTTACATGTAGAGATTTTGGCTTGGAGAGATTTTTTTAATCCAAAAGCTTGATGTTGGTCTTTGGTTTAGGGTTTATAGTTTGAAGAAAAGGAAAAGAGAAAGAAAAGAAAAAAGAGGGAAATGCGTATCGGAAATGAAGTCTGTCAAAAGAGGCAATATTTGTTCAAATTTGTGACTCAATATTATCTTAAGTTTGACTTTTGAGGCATATAAGACTTAAGGTTAAATTTGGCTTAATTTGGAGCTCATTTAGGTTTAATTTACGCTTGAAAAATTGGTTTAACTTTGTAAAAAATCTGTCAACAATTTCTTAAGCATAACAAAAGTTATTTTGATAATTTTAAATATAACCCATACATATTAATTCATAAAAGACACAAATATCAATTACACCATACTCATATTAATATACATGAAATAATAACATTAATTCCATTACACATAATCACTTACATTAATAATTAACATTAATACACATAATATATCAAACCTATTTCTACACATTCATATTCATGAATCAAAATTGCTTCAAACTTATTATCTAGAACTAATATTGTATTCACATGAAATTTTAATTATTGAATAATTAATACTATTTCAATATTATTTGATAATTTCATTTTTTTTATTTCCTACAAAAATTTGAAGTTAATAATTACTATGTTAATATTAATACAATTGAAATCCTTTAAAAAAATAAAATAAACTAAATATATTATATTTTTTAAGAAGACAAATAATTCAATTAAAATAATAAAATAATTTATTTAAATACAATTTCAAGTAAATTAAAAAAATAAATCACTATTTTTATATTATCATTTTATAAAAAGGAATTTAAATTAATTACTATTACAATATTATTTGATAATTTCATTTTCTTTTATTTCCTAAAAATATTAAAGTTAATATGTTAATAGTAATATAATTGAAATCATTTTAATAAAATAAAATATGCTAAATATATTGTGTTTTTTAAGAAGACAAATATATTTAATTAAAAATAATAAAAAAATCATTTATCTAGATACAATTTAAAGTAAATTAAAAAATAAATCGTTATTTTTATATTATTATTTAAAAAAGAAATATAAACTAATTACCATTACAATATTATTTAATAATTTCATTTGCTTTTATTTCCTAAAAAATATTAAAGTTAATATGTTAATAGAAATACAATTGAAATCATTTTAAACAAATAAAATATACTATATATATATTATTTTTTTAAGAAGCAAATATATTTAATTAAAAATAAATATAATTTATTTAAATAAATTTAAAATACATTAAAAAAATAAATCACTGTTTTTACATTATTATTTTTAAAAATATATATGAATTAATTACTATTATAATATTATTTGATAATTTCATTTTTTTATTTCCTAAACAATATTGAAGTTAATATGTTAATAGTAATGCATTGAAATCATTTTAAATAAATAAAATATATTATATATTATATTTTTTAAGAAGTCAAAAATATTTAATTAAAATAATAAATATAATTTATTTAGATAAAATTTTAAGTAAATATAAAAATAAATCACTATTTTTATATTATTAGTTTTTAAAAATATATATGAATTAATTACTATTACGATATTATTTGATAATTTCATTTCCTTTTATTTCCTAAACAATTGAAGTTAATATGTTAATAGTAATATAATTGAAATCATTTTAAATAAATAAAATATTATATTATATTTTTTTAAGAAGTAAAAAATATTTAATAAAATAATAAATATAATTTATTTAGATAAAATTTTAAGTAAATATAAAATAAATCACTATTTTTATTTTATTATTTGAAAAAAAAAATCCACATGCTGGTTCACATGCCTTGCATATCGTGCCGTGCCATGCCATGCTAGGCCTCTTATTTCTCGACTTTGAATTTTTCCTTTGTTTGCTCTTTGCTATATTTCTCAGACTTTGAGTCTTCTGTCGTAAGACTTGCTAACCTAGAGGATACTAATTGGTCCACAGGTTGTCTTGTTTGTATTCTGTTTGTTGGGGAATATATATATGAGGGAGAGAGAGAAGGACTGCTATTACTTAAATTTTAAAGCCTGGACGTTAATTGGGAGGATGGTAATAAAAATAGTATGTGATAGGAAAAGCCGGCTGCTTGGAAGAATTAAAATCTATACAGTAAAAAAAATAAATAAATAAATTCGAATTATTCCATATTCTTTTAATATAATATAATAACATAATAGATATAAAAAATATTGAAAATTTCATCAATATAAAATCTTCTCACCCTTCCAGCTAGCACAACACTCTTTCAGAATTCAGGACCTAAACTCTCTGCAAGTCATTTTGAGTTTGAGGAACCCATGTGTTCATCATCACTCAACTTCTTCCTTTTTCTGGTCTTCATCCATCTGATTGCTTCGGCTACAGCCCAAGATCCGATTTGTTCAGATACCGCAGGAAATTTCACAAATGATAGTGCCTACCAATCACAACTTGATTCCATATTATCCTCTATTATCACCTCCCCAAATAGCATAAACTATGGATTTTTTACTGCTTCTTATCAAAACTCCGATACCCCTAATGTTATGGGCCTATGCCGCGCCGATAAGCGGACTGACGTCTGTCGAAGCTGCCTCAACACCACTGCTTATATACTAAGAGAAACCTGTCCTAACCAGAAGAAAGCACTTATTTACAGTGCTGACTGTACCTTGCGATATTGTAACGGTTCACTGCTTGGCAGAGAGGTGAGCTATCCCCAATCTGTGATATGCAATACTCAAGACGCCAGCGACACAGCCACATTCAAACGTTCTCTAGGGGAACTGTTGGCCAACCTGCAAAGCAAGGCTCCGTCCAGTGGTTCGCTGCGTAAATTCGCGGCGGGTGAAACGAATACCAGTGATTTCGGCAAGATTTACGCATACTTGCAGTGCACGCCTGATTTGTCGGAAAGGCAATGCTCACACTGTCTTGCTGAAGTTGTTTCAGAGTTCAATTGTCCCGGGAAAATTGGTGCCTCGGTTACGAGACCTAGTTGTGGTTTGCGGCATGAGATAGCCCCGTTTCTGGACACTGTTGAGCCCCTTCCTTCGCCACCACCGTCAACGTCACCGGCAACCTCACCATCTCCACCAGGTACCGTATCATCAAACTAACTGGTGGGATAAGGATTTGCCTCTGGTGTGGGGTCAAATCTATGCTATGCTCTACTTTTGTCTTTTTTGTAAGATTTTGTTAATACTGTTTGTCTTACCTTGACAATTTGATTTAGTTCCAAAGAAAAATTTCATGCACATGATTGTTATTAAAAATACAAAATGAAAAAATATTTAAGGTATTTATTAAATTATGAGAAAATTTAATTTTATATCTGAATTTTAAAATAATTAATTTAATATTTATTAAACCTTTTTATGACTATTTTGAGCAAAGATAATAATAACAAGGTGATAAGGATAGTCATAAAAATTTTCATTAGCTATTAAATTAATTATTTTAAAATTTAAATATTATTAAATTAATTATGTATCAAAATAAATATTTTTTAATTATTTATTTTATTCAACTGAAATGGCTTTGACTAATATCTTTTTGGTGGTACATACTCACAGATTTACTTTTTATATTATAGCGAATGTGAAATATAGATCTTGGCTTGGTTTAGAAGGAAGCAGGTCGGTCGCGTGGGCATTGCATGTGTGGATTTAATATTATTAAATAAAATTAACAAAAAATTTATAGATTTTTTACCATTAAATATTAAAATATTTCATAAAAATAACTCTATAGTTTTGATCTGAAAGAAAATATGTTTTATATGTAAAATAGTTTCCTTATTTTTCGTACTTGAAATTAAGTGTATGTTTTGAAAGGAAAAAGAAAAGAAAAGGAAAGAGCAGCTCTGCCAGAAAAGAGAGAGCAATTATTATTTTAAAAGATTGGTTATCTATTAATATTAAATGATTATTGGTTTATTAGTATCCAAAAAATATATAATAAAGTATCATAGTTATTCTCCTTTCTTTCTCTTTCTTATTTTTACTTTTTATTTTTATATTTTTATTTTCTCTAAAAATAACTATTTTTCTTTCTTATCCACGCCCGGATGCATCATGCCCTAGTTATTTTGAAAAGAAAAAGTGATCAAGTGGGGGATGAAGTAGCGGAAGTTATTTCAAATACATAAAAATTGGTTTAAATTACTAAAATGCCCTCAAAAATTGTAAATAAAAAATTATTTTATTTAAGGACAATGAAGGGGGGAAAAATAAAGGACATCAAATACACTGTTCTCCCTCAAATAAAGTACATAAATTTAAGCTTGGAATGAACGTCAACGACTAAGTTTAAACAGAGAATCCAACTTTAAAGTGGCTTAACATATAATTTGAGAGAGGAAATTACATGTACCACGTATTTTAAAAAGAAATTCATAAAAAAAAATTTATAAAAATAGTGTTGATGTATCGCATCTTGGTGATGCAATACAGATTTTTTAAAAATTATAAGTGTATCGCATATTGGTTGTGCGATACACTTACATGTGTATCGCATGACCAACAAGTGATACTCATATAAATATACGTGTATCTCTTGTTAGTTATGCGATACAGAGTAAGGAGAGTATCGCATAACCAACATACGATACTCAAGCACCTAATTTTGTTTTTTGCTTAGGTTGCTATATCTCTATCTGAAGATGCGATACAAGTATAAATACTTGTATCTCCACTCTAAGATGAGATATAAGAATACTATTTTGATAATTTTTTTGTATAATTTATATTTATGTTTTTTTTTTTTAAATTGACCCTAAACATGTATTCAACCCTAATTCAAGATCCTATTTTTCAAAAATTTAGGAGTTGCACCACTTACCGGCGGCGACAACGAGACACCATGCCTCATCAATTAAAAGTTAATGAAACAGACCTAATCTCTAACTGAAATATATCGAATTGTGACCTTTGTTTGGTTAGATATAAGGTCCGAATTACAAAGTACATTTTTATTCTGCCCAACTGTGTTGATTGAACCTAATTGAAGGGGAAAAAAAACCCAAAATCTTTTAACCAGCTTAGCTTTGTTCATGGTTGAACTTGAATTTATACCTATCTTTAACATCACAGCTCTATTTAGGGCTATGCAAAAAAATTGATCGAACTGTGAATCGAACCGGATCGGACCGAACCGAATCAAAATTTCGGTTCTTTTTTGAAACGGTTCGGTTCACGGTTCGATTCATTAAAGAACAAACAGTTTGCGGTTCGGTTCGAGACCATGAAACGAATTGTATGGTTCAAACCGAACCGAACCGTTTTATATATTAAAAAAATTAAACATATTATTTTTACTCTTAATTGTTTTATTAATGGTACATATCTATGTCACAAATTTTAAAAACAAATAATTTTTTTAAATAAATTAATTGTTTTAAAATTTTTTACTTAGATATGTGTTAGTCATTAGAATGAAATTAGATTTTTCATAATATGTTTCAATTGTTATATTATCTATAAGTAAGATAGATTTTAGAATTTAAACTCTAGTATTCTAGCTTTAAAAAATTAATTGTTGTAAAATTTTTTTACTTAGATATGTGTTATTCATTAGAATAAAATTAGATTTTTTATAATATGTTTTAATTGTTATGTTATCTATAAGTAAGGTAGATTTTAGAATTTAACCTCTAGTATTCTAACTTCTGCATATTTCTTTTCCATTTGTCTTACTAATTAATCTAGTTCTATTGTTTAGTTACTTATTGATTTATATAATTGGTAATATGTTAGTTAGAAACATACAACGAATTACATTTTATGTCTTATATTGAGATAAAGTCTAGTATATCATTATAGTTCAAGATAATTCAAAAAAATGAGACTAGTCATAGTTATAATTTTATAATGGATGAAATCTTTTCCTTCCTATAAGTTTTACATGTTTATTGATAAATGATTAATTTTAAATATTATTGTTTATATTTGCATTAGTGATAAGAAATATGTAATTAAACTTTTTCGATAGAATATATTTTTTATTTTATGAAAAAATGATTCGAACCGCAAACTGAACCATACCGGACCTTTTTTTTTTGTTCGAAAAAATTACGAACCGAACCGTATAGTTAGGTTCGAATTTAAAAGAAAAACTGAACAGTAAATTATGGTGCGGTTCGGTTCGAGATGCAAACCGAGCCGAATCATACCGTGCACACCCCTAGCTCTATTAGCCAATAAGTCAGACTTATTCCATTATTTGGTTATTCGAAAGAAATCCAACTACATCACCCATAACAAACCTTTTATTAATAAATCCTGGGACAAATTATAAATACATTCTCCAAAATATTGATGAGCTACGAGGCACTAAACTTTTTAATGGTAATTTTGCTTTGCATATCTTTTAAAAATGTATATATATGATCTTTTTTAATATGAAAAACATATATATACAATATTTACTTGAATTCCATTCCATAAGAATGTAATAGGGTTATATTAATTATTAGAATATCCACTTGGTGTAAAAAATAAATCAAGTAATTGTTAACGTAACACATAAAATATCTACAATGTCCTCGTATAAAATGATATTTTTCAACATATTGATATGTATGATAAAGTTGAAAATAAATCAATAAATGACATAAATGATAGTGTGGGGGCATGAATTACTATTTACTAATTTACATAATAGCAATTCATTATAAATTGTCATTCCCCTCAAGTAAACAATGCAATAGCAATTTACATTGGCATAAGTTGAGACAAGAAACAAATTATCATTTAATCAAGATTATCAATTTATTGAATATGTATTTATTGAGGTTTAACTGTAATACTCTTTTTCCCAAGATAATTCAAGCTACTTAAGAACTCACGTAAATTCATGAATAATAAGGATGATAGGGCAAATTACATTGGAATGTAACAATGTTTGAGGATAGATTTATTTAAGATCAAATGTTTCAAGTGGTTAAAAAAAGTCACAACATTTAGAGAAGTGGTCAATTGAGTCATCATTGACACATGTCAACACAAAAATATTTAAAATTAAACTTAGAAGATCTGACATATTGCGACACGTTTGTAATTTAAACTAAACTTATCCTCTAATTGGAAGAGATTGAATCATAGTTTTTGTTTGTTTAAATTTATAGTTTGATTCAGCCAACTATTTACAAAACTTAATTAAAAAGGAGAATCTAATCTATTAACTAGCTTGGTTCTATTCATGGCTAAAAAATTTATATGTGTCTCTAACATCAGTGCTCTGTTAACCAATAAATTATATGTATATTGTTGTCACCTAGCCCGATCTATTCTGTTGTTTGGTTATTCAAAAGACTTCCAACTACTTTATCCATGCCCAAACCTTCTATAATAATATTTTTTGGACAAAATGCATATACATTCTCTAAATTATTGATTGAACTACAACACACACAAAATTTTCAAAATTTGGCTTCTACATACCTTTAGAGAATGCACATGTATGCTTAAAATCATTTTTAGAATATTAAACAATCTTTATTTAGTCATATAGTCACGTTATGGATTCACCAATGGTTTAAGGTTATTAATATTTTCAAAAGTTTTAAAATTTAAAGTTACCTATTGGAAAGTTATTTGCAATTATACCTGATTAGTAGTATATATTGCTTCATGTCAATGTAATAATCATTTTGAAAATAATCATATTTTTATAACTAATAATGCATATTATTTGTGTATCAAAGAACTAAATAATAAAAGTAATATTATATCCTAAAGAAAGGTCTCACATGCAAGTTTTACTTTGTAGGTAGGAAGAGTAACACGTTAGAACAATAATTTTAATTGTGGTACCAATCACTCTTGTGGCGATACTTACCATCTTTTTCATCATCTTCTTGAAAAGGAAAAGGAAACCAATTCCAACGATAGAAAGTAAGTTACTCATTGACCAATACATTATTACAATTCCTTGTTTATTTGTTCAACATGTGTAAATGAATATCTATATTTTATATTCTCTAAGAAGATTATAAATTTTACAAGGTAATAATATGACTTTTCTTTCTCTATCATGTAAAGGCAATGAGGAAATTAAAAGCAGAGAGTTTATGCAATTTGATCTTTCCACTATCGAAGTTGCAACTAATAGTTTTTCCGATGATAACAAACTCGGACAAGGTGGATTTGGGCCTTTACAAGGTATGAAACATAATTTATAATATGTAGATAAGGAATAAAGATGTTTTCATTCATGTTTATTAGATTCAGTCAAAAAAGCTAAATCATTTGTAATATTTAATATTTGAGTATTAAGGATTGAAAAAAAAAAAAAGAAAAAAAAACTAAAGTATATTCTAAGAAAAAAATAAAAACATGATCTTAAACATCATATTTAAAATTTTAAGTTAGTTTTATTTAATTTTTTAAAATATGAGTCAATTTTATCTTACACTGATTGATATTATCATCCGAATGCTCTATCATTTGCATTTAAAAATCATTTCATTTCCTCAAACCACATCTAGTGAGGATAATTTTAAGTTCTATATTTAGTATATATGTGTAATCTTGAAACTAATGATAACCTCGACAAAGGTAGTGTTTATAAATGTGCAGAATTTTGAGGGATACCTTTGCACAATATATCGGACTAAATATATTAGATGTCTACTATGTTTGTGTTGAAATTCAATGAAGTTCTTTATGTTTTAGGTAAACCATTTTTTGTGTCATGTCATGTGTTCTTGTCAAAATTTCATCAATTCCTCTTATTGTCCAAATGAGTCATTAAAGTAATTTATATTTATATTATTGCACATAATATGTACATCTTTGTTAATACCATAAGTCACTAGAGATACTATGGAGGAGCATAAAGACAAATATATAAATTTAAATGGACCATTTTGAGACATGAGAGCAGGCACTGAAAAGACTTATTTATTTATGACAAAGAGGATCAAATTCAATTTCAAGACAAACATAAAAGATTTATGGTGTAATTATTTCCAAATACTGAGTAGCATGTTCATGATGAAAATTAACAAATGAATTTTATTCCACCTAATAGATGATATAAAAATCTTGTTACTAAACAAAACGTAAGTCTATTCAGAAACATTATAAGTAATCATCTTCATATTCTAAACAGCATGTACTAAACATGGTACCATAGGGTTGTGTCTTGCTAACCTTGTGACTAAATTTTACCATACGTAACTTACATATAAGTTGTTTTACTGTTATTTTAGGGTAAGCTTTGTAATGGACAAGAAATTGCAGTGAAAAGATTGTCAAGAAATTCAAAGCAAGGAGAGATAGAATTCAAGAATGAAGTTAAATTACTTGCTAGGTTGCAACATAGAAATTTAGTCAGACTTCGAGGCTTCTGTGTAGATGGGGAAGAGAAACTACTTATTTATGAGTTTATACCAAACTCAAGTTTAGATCACTTCATATTTGGTAGGTCATTTATCTACAATTTGATGTTTATAATAATTATTTAATCTTTATTCATTTTGCTATTAATAAATTCCAAAAGATATTCAATACTATGGTTCTAATTTGTGATTTGCAGATCCTATTAAGCGTCAATTAGTCAACTGGGACACTCGTTACAAAATAATAATTGGCATTGCTCGTGGGCTTCTTTACTTGCATGAAGATTCAAGACTTCGAATTATTCATCGTGATCTTAAAGCTAGCAACATCTTATTAGATTCTGAGATGAATCCTAAAATTGCAGATTTTGGTATGGCAAAATTGTTTGCTATAGATCAAACTCAAACAGATACTAGTAGAATCGTTGGAACTTAGTAAGTGCAAGATAAGTTATATTAAATTTTCAACACCTGCCCAACTCCATATATTTATTTTTCTAATATGATGGAAAAGGATCACCGATTTGGTATATTTTCCAAATATGTCATATACAGTGGATACATGGCACCGGAGTATGCTATGAATGGAAATTTTTCACTCAAATCAGATGTTTTTAGCTTCGGCGTATTGGTTTTAGAGATTGTAAGTGGTCAAAGAAATACTAGCTTTCACCATGGAGAAACTAATGAGAACCTTCTAAGTTATGTAAGTATGTCAAATTATAAATTGAAAATATGATTTCCTTTTACAACTCTCTTTTCCTAACATGGTCTGATCCAAATCATTCTAGGTATGGCGGAATTGGAGAGAAGGCTCAATCACAAATGTCATTGATCCTGTTTTGGATTTTGGATCACAAGTTGAAATGACACGCTGTATCCATATTGGTTTACTTTGTGTTCAAGAAAATGCAGCTGATAGACCTACCATGGGTTCAGTGGTTTTCATGCTTAACTATCAACTACTCTAGCAATACCATCTCAACCAGCATTTTTCATGCACAATAATACATGAGAATATACTCGTAGAGAGTTGGATATATGTCAGTCAAAGAATAAAATGGAAAACATGTCAAAAAATGATGTTTCCATCACAGAATTATATCCACGATAAATTTTCATGAAGTTATTTTAGAATAATTATATGAATTAAATATATACAATCATTTTCAAATTTTTATTTGTATTGGTTTCTATGAGTTCATTACTTGTAAGCTATAGTATGTAAGTTATAGGCTATTCAATGAACTATTTTCTTTGTTTTGCAAGTGTATGGTAGGGTTACTTTAGCTGGCCGATCAGATGCGATAGACGTGGTGGTCAACTTGAGAGAAGTCATGAACTGATAACACATGTAGGATGTCGTAGAGAGAGGCATGAGAGGAGAAACAAGCAAACTAGTTTCTTAAGTACACGAGTTTGACAAAAGATCAAATCATTTAGATTTGATCGTTCTTGACTCATTCTTCTAAATTGCATGTCTTTATCTTTTTTGAAGATGTTCAGTAGAGTTTCTATGTTGTTCTCAAACTTAGCAATACGTCAAAATCTGACCAGAATGAGAAAAGCAACCTCCTATTTATAGATGTTGGAAGCTAATGCTAACCTTTGAATCATTCTTAAGGATCTAAGGGCTGATAGTGAATCCTTCTTTTCTTAATGATGATGTTGGGCTTGTAAATGGGCTTGGAAAAAGTCTAAGGGCTTTATAATATAAAAGAAGCCCATTATTTATTTAAAAAGGATTTTTCAATATAAAAGGGCTTATGACTTATTTGAGTCAAATAAAGCTCAAATTAATCAAGGAAGATATTTTTAGAGTCTACTTTTCGTGCACGAGAAAGTCAAATTAGGCTAAGAGTGGAATAAACCAGTCTGATGATCCCTATTCCGAGCCTACTAAGTCAAATCTCTCTTGAAATCTCTTATTAGACTCAGTCTTCTAAGCCATGTTACTAACCCAAAAAATCGACCCGTGGCATTAAATTAGGCTAAAAACCTAATTACTGAAATGACCCTCTACATTTTGCCCCCTGCTTAAAAGTTCCTTTAGTCATAAAGGGGGTTTTGGACACTTCATTGAGTAAATATTATCTTTGAATTTGTTGTCGGACACTAGTAAAAAGTTGCACTTGACATGCAGTTATGTATTGCATTAATATAGCCAATGCTTCTTGTGTTTGTTGATGAACTAAAGTAAGTTGAAGTAGTCTTCTTCAAACTAGGTGTAGGATATTCAATGATGCAAGTTTGTTGACGCATAAGCCCTTAGGGTATTAAGTAGACCAATATGTCCTATGCTTTTCCTTTTTATGGATTGACATAACATGAGATAGCTTTATTGTTGAACCACTGTTGAGAGATTCATTTTCTTACATTACTCTATATCGCATCTTTATGATGATCAACTTGTCTTCTTCTTTTTTCTTTTTTTTATAATGCTTAATAATTGAATGAAATCATTAAGATAACTCACAAGCATAATAATAAATGGGACAGATGCTGTCGCATAAGAGGGTGTGAGGGCAAAGCCCTGGTACGAACTAGGGGTAATCTTGTAAAAATAACCTCCTCAATCTTGTAAAGGAAAAAAAAAATCCCTTCTTCTTACTTCCTCTTCTCTTTCTTTCTTTCTTTTTTTTTTAATACTCAATTTTTGTTTCTATAACATTAATACATATAAACTAGTAATTACTCCCTTTCTTTCTTTCCGTACTTTCCTTTAAAAAAAAAAAAACTGTAATTAAGCCATGTCCTTTTTTTTTTTTTTTGGAAACTCAATTAACTTCCTCCTTTCATGCGATATTTCCAAATCGTCGCTCATTATCTCCACTTTTGGGAAACATGATTTTTTTTTTTCTTTTCAATTTCCATGATCGTCCTCTAAATCAGCCACTAGGGTTTCTATAGGCTTTTCAACTTGTGGAGGCCGCATCTGAGCACACTTAACAGCAACAAACGCGCTAAATCACTGACACCCAAATACCATTTCAAACTCAACAGCTTCATTTCCTACTCCTAACAGCAGAATACCCATATCCGTCACTAACTTATATCTTCCTAACCAGTCTGTGGATTCTTGATCTCCGCAACCGCTGCCGTACCGACATCTCTCATCTTCATGGCATTTGAGAGCTCTAGCTTTATCCAATCGAGGCACCTGGTGGCGAAGCTTGTAATTCATTACTGGTGTAGTGTTTGGATCGGTAAGGCTCAAAGGAGTGTGGAGTGGCAAAGATGGCAGCAGAGGAGATGGTGAGCAAAGGGGCTTGAGGGACTTATGGTGGCAAGATTCAATAGCTTTGATGACCTTAAGAGAAATTCCTTCTTTGAGTTTTTCTCGATATTACTGGTCATGTTTTGGATCTGATTTGCCTGTTACTAGAATTGGGAGCGTTCACCATCCAGGTCCAAGTTGAGTCACATTCTCATAGGTTGACATGGAAGGGAACAATTGCTATTTATCTTAGTCTGCAGCCATCATCTCGGCTTGTTTCTGTTCTACTTCATGAGCTACCCCCCGCTTTTATCCCATTGTTGATGTCTCGTTCTTTTTTTATGGCTCTTCTACTTGATGTAAGGAGGATGAACCTCATTCTTACAAAGAACTCTTCAAGCTTGTTGATTTATTTTTTGTTAGATTTTCTTCTGCGATTTTTTTCTTTTTTTTTTTTAACTGTACATGAGTTGTTCGGAATACAAATGTTTCTTTCCAGCACGATTTTTTTTTCTTTTTACTTTTATTCCCTTTTTTAAAAAAAGAAAACTAACATGTTATAATCTTTTTGCAAGGTGGTAGAATCGTATTTTGTTATTTATAGGCTTTATTGTGTGCTTAAGTGTTCCTAGCTCTCCTGTTCTCTGCTAGACTTGTCACGGGTCCACGAATAGACTTGTGTTATCTAGCACCCAACCTATGGCATGGGCTCACGAGTGGATTTGTGTCATTTAGCACCCGACCTCTTCTAACTTTGATATGGGTCATTTCTACTTTCCTAGTCTCTTCTAGACTTGATATGGGCCCATGAGTAATCTTGTGTTACTCTGGCACCAACCTTTTGGCATAGCCCGTGAGTGATCTTGTATTGCTCTGGTAGCCTGCCACTCCTAGCATTGATACAGCTGCACATGTGATCTAAATCTTTACTCTACATCTCCAATTATGATTAAAATTCCACCAAGTAATCGACCTCAAGTCATTCTCATAAAAGAGTTGGGGGTTTCACTCCATCACCAAAGTATCACTACTCAGCAGTGATTGTTTACTCCACCAACGGGTATTCACTTTATATTGTCATTCTATCATCACAATGGGTGCTTACTCCAACAGTGTTTGCTTCACATTGTCATTATGCCATCATAGTGGGTGCTTACTCCATCAACGATTGTTCACTTCACATTATCACTCTGCCATCACAGTGGGTGCTCACTCCATCAATGGTTATTCGCTTCACATTATCATTCTACCATCACGGTGGGTGCTTACTGCATCAACAATTGTTCACTTCACATTTTCATTCTACAAACACAATGGATGTTTACTTTACTAATGAATGTTTACCCCACATTGTCATCAACACTTTGCCAGGACATATTCATTTTAGTAGTGAGACATCATCATTCTTCCATCAATGATTAACTCCACCAGTAAAGCATACCACCATATCTGTAAGGATTTACTCCGCCATCATTGTAGTGGTACTTCACAGCAAACATGATTCACTCAGTCATAATGCATACTTTAAATGTTCTTAACGACACTAGATGACACGGTACCTTTCAAGGAATGCAGAATTCATGTCTATCATCATCAAATGACATCGTATTGGCATGTGTATCAATTCCTCTTCACAACATGATGTTCTTTTTTTGTTTGAGGTACATCACTAATGAATTTAAAGATGGATACATCGCTTACGAGTACTAAGATAGGTACATTACTGAGCATGCTTCACACTCAAGTGCCGATGTCAAGAAATTGTTCTACAAGATAGGTAGATACTTCCCATAGTAGCCATGTTTGAGAAAACTACAAAAAGTTCATCTATCAACTTCTTCTCCCTAGTTGATGGCGCATCATTATATGACAGGGCAGCAACTCATATCAAGCTATTACTTCTTATTTGTACATTTTGACAAGACAAAATGCTTGAGGTACGCTAGCTATCATGGGTACACTTCTAGCCTACAGGCCGATGTTGCTTTTACCCCGCAATTAGATGAAGTTGCAAAAGGAAAGGGGTACTGCTCCCACCATTTGTTCAAAGTTAGATGTCTCCATTGGATATTTATGAACGAGGTCGCTTGAACCTCATGTTCTTCTACAACAAGGTGTTATAACTACCAAGGTTGTTGTGGAATTGTTTCAACTCATCACAATTGAAGATTATGTTGCTCTCATAAAATAATGGGCACCATACTTCCTGTGTAGTCATGAGCTAAGGCTTTTACTAAGTAGATAATCATACAATGTATGAGGTCACTTCAACCTCAATCTTGCATAAAAGCGATGTAACTGGCAAGCTTGCTATGGTTCTTTGATTTATCACAACTGAGATCACTTTCATTCCACAAAAGGATTGTTGCAAGACTCAGCATTGCATCTGCTGATCAAATATCTCTACTAAGCAAATGTAGCTATCAGGACATGAGGTCTTCCATCATTTACTGTTGAGGTCACTTCAACCTTCTAATGGGAATCGACTTGAAAGTCCTATTACAAGATCGAGAGCTAGAGGATTGCAAAATTTAGTGTTGAGAATGATTACTGATTGCTTGGAACCAGATGAAGAGAAGTTTGTCTCAGCTTATGGATTACATGTAGAGTATGATTAGTTGGAGTATAATACTGACATTAAAGGAAAAATAGGAAGAAGGAAGTAAAGAAAACGGAGGAAGTATGCCTTCAATTCATGCCTTAACAGTATTAGAGATTCCATATAATGGAAGTCATACCCTTAGTCAAGCCCTCGATTATACCCGCGACAGTATCAGAGATTCCATATAATGGAAGTCATGCCCTAGATCGTTTAGTAAAGCCATCAACTATAACTCTAACTAAGTTTGTTTGCTTGAAGAGTTGAGTCGCGCCTTCATGTACCCTTAGTCGAGCCTTCAACTATACCCGCAACAGAGTCTATTTGCTTGAAGAGTTGATTCTAGTAGACATCATGATATTACTTACGACTATGATCTGCAAGATGTGCTTATGGATTTTCCGCGGTACTTTACATGAGAATCAAAGCAACTCTTTAGATAGATTGCAATCTTTCTTTTATTAGCTACTTTCTAATTTTATCTTTAGATAGATATCAATCTTGTTTTAATTAACTACTTTCCTATTTTATCTTTTAGATATCTGTCCTATTTTAGATACTAGATATCAGGTCATGAGTGTGAATAGGAGTTTCCTTGGTGTAAAAGACAAGATTTATCAATTGACTAAAATTCTTTCTCTTTGAGAAAAACCCTAATTCTTATCAATCATGTTGATTGTGGCGAATTTTCTCTTATCGATCTTTGGATTGTGGCGCCCAAACACTAGCGAATGGTTATAAGTAATATCAACTACCTGTTAGTGTTATATCCATGTTTATTTTCCTAGTGCATAATATCTAAGGTAAGTAAGGTTCATTTTCTTTACTATTTAAGATATCCTATTGATTGTCTTCCTAGGCATATCATCTTTATTGCTATCAAAGCTCGTGTTACGGTTAGTTGCGTCTATCATTGCTGTGATCGTATGTGATTAAGGATATCAAACGAAAGTGCACATGGCAATTTTGGAGAAGAGGTTAATATTAGAGTTCGTGGAAACCAAAGAGTTCCAAGAAATGGTAATAATCGTGTTCAGCTCAATGATGAACATAGAATAAGCCAACAGTTGCAACCTTTGAATAATACAATTAATACCCTAGTACAAATAATGCAACAATTGTTAGAAAACCCAAATATGATACCACTCCGTATGGAAGCACCACTATCGCCACCTGATCCTAGTAGGTAAGGAGATGTTAGAAGGAATCACGCTGAATACGGTGATGATTATGATAGGGAGTTTAGACCACCAAGAGGGTTGGAGCATGTGAAGTTATATATGCCTTCCTTTTTAGGAAGTGGATCCATAAATGATTATCTTGATTGGGAAGACAAAGTTGAAGGATTATTTGATGTTATGACGTTGAAGAATACACGAGTTAGATTAGTGGCAATGGAATTTACATGATATGTAGCATTGTGGTGGAAAAACCTACTATCTACTCATAGGAGGGATGAAGAAGCAGAGATCAAGACATGGTTGTAGATGAAAAGAGTATGGAGAAAATGTTTTGTTCCTATATACTATAAATAGGAAGTCTATATGCACCTTCAATCATTAAGGTAAGGTAGTAAGAGTGTTAAGGAGTATGTTCAAGAATTCAAATCATTAAAGATTAGAAGTGGAGTTGTCATACCACCTGAACAAACTATTGCAAGATTTGCTACTAGCTTAAAGTATGAGACTGCAAGTATCGTGGAGTTGCAGCACTATGACATACTAGAAAAGGCTATTCAATTAGCCTTCAAATTAGAAGGACAGCAGAGGAATAATCCATATAAGTCTACTGCAGGTAAATATTCTAATCCTCAAAAACCTTATTCTTTTGATGCTAGGAGGAGTGCAAAGGGATATTGATATGAACCCCGTCAACCTGTGACAAAACCCAATACCAATACAATTGGAATTATAACCTAAGATCGTCAAGATTGTATGGAATTGCAACACATTGCCTATATAGAGGCAAGAACCTTGGTATATGTTAGACGCCATAATCGAAGGTGGAGATTTTAATTGATAAGTCAAAGATTGAATGCCACGAAGTAGATCCGATAAGTTCAAGAAGAAGTTCAGTCAAGAACTAAGAGAAATCTCTCAATTGTATTATCAAAGTTATGTGTTCAAAATACAAACCAAAGACTACTTATAAACAAGCAAAGGAAACCTAAAAGACTGAATAAGGAAACTCAAAAATCATCAAATATTTTAGTGGCCATTAATATACGTGGCAACTTGCAAGAATTGGCAAGAATTGGAATTAAAAGCCAAGAGCAACACTATGTCTACGCGATATGTACGCCAGCAGCATATGGTGAAAGCTGGCAATGTTGAGTCGTTTAGAAGATAAGCTACCCGATGACAACGTTTTCAATGCTGTTGGTTTAGGTGAAGGCCGACAATGGTTAAATCACGGCCGATGGTGTACTTTCACAGCTTTAGTCAGATTTATTTGAATCTTGTCTTGGTCCATTCCCGAGCTTACCTTAATGATGTTGATCAGTTTGGGTTTATCTTAGATGGTATGCAAATGTATCTCCTCCTCTTAAACCTCTTGAATCAACCTGAGTGCTTCCTTGAATCTTTTAGCCTGAGTCCTTGAAGCCGATCTAGGTGGCATCTCAAGTGGATCGACTCTCCATCTTCTAGCCATGCCTCCATTATTGCCTTGCTCTCGAGAATGATTTGTCCTCAAATCTGCATCACTTGCATCAAATGGACTCATATCAGTAACATTAAAAGTAGCACTTATAGTATACTCACCTAGCAAATCAAGCTTATAAGCATTGTCATTGATGCGCTCCAGAACTTAAAAAGGGCCATCGCCTCTTGGAAGCAACTTAGAATGCCTTTGCTCAAGAAATCTTTCCTTGAGCATATGAAGCCATACCTAATCACCAAGTTCAAAAACCATCTGAGGACGTCCTTTGTTGGCTAATTTTGCATACTATTCATTCGGTCCATCTCTCAATATTGAGTCTTACCTTCTCATGAATCTACTTTACAAACTCCGCTTTCTTCTTGCCATCTAAATTAACAAATTCAGATAGGTAAAGGTAGCAAATCCAACAGTTAGTGGATTAAAACCATACATAATTTCAAAAGGTGAAAATTTAGTAGCAGAATGTGTAGTATGGTTATAAGCAAATTCAACATGTGGTAGGCATTCTTCCCATGTTTTAATATTCTTCTTAATGATAGCCCTTAACAATGTAGATTATTCACTACTTCCATTTGACCATCAGACTATGGATGACAAGTTATAGAAAATAACAATTTAGTTCCTAACTTACACCACAAAGTTTTCTAGAAGTAACTTAAGAACTGTGCATCTCTATCATATACAATTGTTCTAGGCATACCATGAAGTCTCACAATCTCCTTAAAGAACAAATCTGCAATATGAGAAGCATCATCATTTTGTTCACATGGAATTAAGTGTGCCATCTTCAAAATCTATCTACTATCACAAACATAGAATCCTTACCAGTCTTACTCTTAGGTAAATCTAATACAAAATCATAGATATATCCACCCAAGGTTCACTAGGAATAGGTAAAGATATGTACAAACCATGAGGTTATACTCAGGACTTAGCTTGTCTACAAATGATACACTTGTCACAGACCTTCTCAACATCCCGTTTCATATGGGGCCAATAAAAATGTTCTTGCAAAACACTCAAAGTCTTTGCTACCCTAAAATGTCCCATCAATCCCCTACTATGGGACTCTTTCACCAACAATTTCCTGATTGAACATACAACTTATTTTTCCTAAAAAGATATCCATCATGTCTAAATAATTTCCTATGGGCTATCTTTTCACAAGAAACATAAATTTCAGCAAAATATTGGTCTATAGAGTATAAATCCTTAATAAGTTCAAAACCAAGCAACTTAGCATCAAGTGATGAGATTAGAATATACCTACGAGAAAGCGCATCAACAACAATGTTTTCCTTATCCCGCTTATAGCAAATGACATAAGGAAATGTCTCGATGTACTCCATCCAATGCGCATGCCTCTTGTTCAACTTTTGCTGGCTCTTTAAATTCTTCAAGGATTCATGATCCGTATGAATCACAATTTCTTTAGGCCATAAGTAATGCTGCTAGGTTTCCAAGGCTCTAACCAACGCATACATCTCCTTGTCATATGTAGGATACTTCAAGGCTGCCCCGCTAAGCTTCTCACTGAAGTATGCGATAGGTCGTCCTTCTTGCATCAGCACTACTCTAATTCCTAAACCTGAAGCATCATATTCAATTTCAAATGTTTTAGAGAAATCAGGTAAAGCAAGTAAAGGAGCATGTATTAGCTTATCCTTAATCAACTGAAAGGCCTTTTCCTATTCCTCTCCCCACTTGAACCCGATATTCTTCTTGATAACTTCAGTGATAGGTGCTACAATGCTATTGAAGTGCTTCACAAACCTCCTGTAAAAACTTGCAAGTGTATGGAAACTTCGCACTTGACTCACATTAGTTGGACTTGGCCATTCCTGGATTGCACAAAGCTTCTCTTCATCAACATGTATTCCTTGTGCACTAACCACAAAACCAAAAAACATAATTTTGTTTGTGCAAAATATGCACTTCTTAAGATTAGCAAATAGTCTTTCCTTTTGAAGTACATCCAATACAGATTTCAAATGGTTTAAATGGTCATCCAAGTTCATGCTATAAATAAGGATATCATCAAAATAGTCTACTACAAATTTCCCAATGAAATCACGCAAAACATGGTTCATTGATCTCATGAAGGTGTTCGGTACATTGGTTAATCCAAAAGGCACAACCAACAACTCATATAAACCATATTTTATCTTGAAAGCAGTTTTCCATTTATCTCCTTCTTTCATACTAATTTGATGATACCCGCTTTTTAAATCGATTTTAGAAAATACACAAGACTCATGCAATTGATCTAACATGTCATCTAAGTGAAGAATAGGGTGATGATACTTTACTGTAATGTTGTTGATGGCGTGACAATCAACACACATTCTCTAAGTCCCATCCTTCTTGGGCACTAGAATAACTGGAACTACGCATGGAATCATGCTTTTCCTTATGAGCCCCTTATCCATCAACTCACTAACCTGCCTTTGGAGTTCCTTTGTCTCCTTAGGATTACTCCTATATGCTGATCAGTTTGGAATTGTTGCTTCGAGTACAAAATCTACCTGATGTTCGATTCCCCGAATTGGAGGTAATCCTTTCAGGACTTCCTCAGAGAAAACATCTTCAAAATCCTATAAAACAGAGATGACAGAACTAGGTAAAGAGTTAGAAAAATCATTAGTGTTCAAACAAGTTTCTTTATAAATCATCAACAGCATAAGCTGTTTCATTACTAAAGCTCGCCTCACAGCACTCACTCTTGCCACACAACTCTCCTTAAGGTCACACTCTCCTTTTCTCTCACCACCAAAGTCGAACATGTAAACCCTAATAATTTTTATATCAGTAGAAGTAGATAAAAATACGAATATAAAAAATAGAAGGTTAATGTAGGATCCAACAAAGACTCTAGAGTAAAACCACAAGTAGTAATGAACTTATATATAACTTTAAATCCTAAAACAAAGTTCTCTAAATAGTAATAGATACCAAAAACAAGATTTCATAATGAGTATAAAAAACTCAAGATATAGAAATAATTTAGATAAGATTTCAAATTTATTAAAGAGCAAATAATCAATAAAACTTATAGTTAGAAAACAATAATTCAAGGATGAAATGTTAGGATTATAATACACAAAAGGAGCAAAAACAAATCCATAACTAATAATCTAGACTCTAAATAAATATTTGGATCACACCATTGTTCTAGTTAGGGGATACTAAAGCTATTAGAGACTGAAACCAAAATTAGCCTATGGAGTTTATAAACACTAATCGTGTGAGATAAAATCTAAAAAATAATTAATCGTAAACTTTATACTTAAGTTTGAACATAATAGTGGCCTGAAAATTGTAGACACTTTATATAAATTTTTGCAAACAGAACTCTCAAATGACTACCATATTTTATATCTTTAGCTTAATAATCTACCCTAAAACTAAGATAGTCACTTAACTAAATAATATTAAAATTAATTTTTCCTTCATTTCGGTGCAATTTACAAGAAATTTGGTGCAAGTAAAGAAGGATTCACGGCTGGGATCTCTTGATTTTTGTCAACTGAATTCTTCAAGGAGAAGAGTCAAATTACATCCAAAAGTCCATAAAAACAATGACCCAAACCAATCAAATAAACCCAACTCAGCCAAGTACATTTAATGCACAAGGAAGCATGCAAATTGAAGGAAGAAAACTCCATCTTATCCACCAAGAAGCTGTTACTTCCTTCTTCTTCTTCTTCTATATATATATATATATATATATATATATAAGACTTCATAATGACCAAAGGACAAACCATTCAATTACACAGTTGAACAGCCAATTCCTCCCCTCCCTTCACTGTGAAACAACACCACAGACATATAAACACATCAGTATATAAATAAGCTTCATCAAGATCAAACAAGTCTAGGAGATCAACAAAGATAGCTAAGTAAAAATTCATTTTAAGCTAGTTAATGCAATAAACATAGCTCAAACAATGTTTTATTAAACCTAGGCCCATATCAAGCTTTGGGAGAAAGGTTTAGTATCATCATATCAGCTTCTACCAGTTAATATCCAACCATAAAACCCATTTATGTATTATAATAGGTACAAAAGTTACAAAATCATATAGTATGATGATTATAAGATGTTATAGGAGATGTCATGTCATGAAAAATGATTGAGAATCATGTAAACATACTTAAAAGTAGTTTAGATACTAATATAATATACATATAAAGTAAGAAAAATAAGTTACGAACAAAGGAAAAATAAGGAAGAAGATGAACAGTAGCTATACTAGCCCTACGCTAGTAGTGTAAGTGTCTAACACCGATAGCATACGTGGATAGGCCGGTGGCCTTCGGGTCAGTGCACACTGAAAAAAGGCTAAGTAAAATTTTTCTTTACGCAACTTCAACGAATGCAGCGTATAACCCCTACACTGACGGTGTACATTGTAAGCTAGCGGCCTTCAAAGCTGACCTATACTAGAACTTAGAATTTGTAAAAATATACGAACATCAACACCTTGAATTCAATGATAGCGGCATAGGATGCTGCGTGCAAATTTTCTCCCTCGAAGTCTGTTTCGTTTAACAGATTATATATATATAATATATATATGAAAAAAAATGACAACAGAAGACAAAATTTATATACATATATATAATAATAATTTAAGAGTACTAAGATTA
This sequence comes from Combretum micranthum, assembly GCA_024138025.1. NCBI lineage: Eukaryota > Viridiplantae > Streptophyta > Magnoliopsida > Myrtales > Combretaceae > Combretum > Combretum micranthum. The sequence continues at coordinate 807,153 of JAMXBD010000368.1, forward strand.
GTAATTCTGAAGAGTTAAACTTAGCTATTATTATAAGTAGAAAACATTTTTATCATACTAAACAAATAGATTAAAATCATAATAATCACTCGATAACTATCTTATTGTAAGTAAATATACAAGAATGGAAATTGTAAGTTAGTTATAAATGAGAATAATGTGATACCCATAAATAATAGATAATAACATGAACAAGGAACAAAAGAAACACGATTAAACCAAAATGATAAAAAAAAATAAATAACAGTTACCATAAAATGGTCGAACTAACAAACAATATAAAAATAATAATGATAATAATAAAGTGATAAGTTATTAAATATAAACTCTATAACTACTCGATAAAAATGAAATATTCTTAATATCAAGACAAGCAAAATGAAAATAAATATTAAATAATAAGAATCTATTATCATAGGGTCCTTACCCTAAAAAGACCAATACAGGTGATAGGAATATCAGTATAAGACACTTAGGCACTCATAGGAGTTTAGATATACAATCTATGTTATATTGATGAATATTTTTATTCATCTCAATAGGTGATCTTGATATTGTTGAGGATTTCCCAGTAGACTATTACGACTAGCCATCATGAGTTGGTGAGTAACTCAGATTTATTACATTGTTTGTGTTTGTAAATATTGCATATGTAATGCAAAGATAATAACAAGATTGTTGCGGAAGTATATTGAGTTTGTATTGTAAACTATGTGTTCAGTTGACAAAAAAAATAATTAAAGTGATAATAAAAATTGTCCGATGATTTGAGGAAAGCATGTTACACGTTGTGTGTGTAATGTATGATCACCATAAGCCTGAGTGAAAATTATTGTCTTTGAAATTAAAACAATCATGCATTGCACAAACTGCATTATTGCATGTTTGAAAAGGGTGACAGCCTGCTACGTATTAATATTTCGGTTCTCTGTTAAAGTTTGGTTTTTTAAAAGTGTTAGTTCTTTCAAGGTTTTCTTTGTTCCATCAGTTCTACAAAAGCTAAGTGGCAACGAAGGATACCACCCGTAATATCGCTTTAAAATGATTAATACTTAGGGAGTTTCTAAAGTATGATATAGGAAATGGTCAGTTAAAATATCCTAAAATTATAGTGATTATTCTAAAACAAGTAATCGTTGATTTTCCTATGTATTTAGTCTCTCTTGGGCAGGTGTGTCATTAAGTAATTGTTCTTCAACCTTAAAAGGAGGGCTTAAATATTTTTCTTGTTTGGATTCTAGATCATCCAAACTTGTATATGTGCATATGTTGGATTGTTGCATTACATATGATTTGTTAATAAACTTGCTTGATGTGTAATATGTTTGGTTATTCATTGAGCCCGTGGTTTCGCTCACACTTCTAAAGTCTTTTTAGGTTGACTCTATGACCATGGCTTGTAACTTCCAAGAGCATGGCTCCAATAAGAACTTAAAGTAAGAAGAATTTCGATCTTCGGGTTATGTTATTTATTTTATTTCTAGTTATAAGATAGTTAGTACTTGTACTATCATTTTATCTATTTGAGACTTATAAAATAGAATTATGGCATGTAATACTATTATGACATCCACTACTTGTGATGACATATATTTACTAATTTATGGCTTATATGTATTTATCATTTCTTATCGATACAACTAAAAGATCCTGTTGTTTGAAAATATGTCATTCCTTAAAGGTTAACTAGTAATAGTGTGCAAGTATGGCTTGTGTATTACTTCTAGGTACCCTTAGGGTGTGATAGAACCCCTTCGACTTGGCTTCTCTCACTCTTTCCAGCCTTCCCTCCTTTTCAATTTAATTTTTGTCTTTTCTCTCTTTGTTTGTCTCTCTTTCTTTTTCTCTCTAATTTTCACTCTATTTTTCACTCACCTTTTGCCTTTTAAATGATTGTTGGAGCTGCAATTGATCTTCATACACTTGCTTAAGGGTTAAAGGTGCAAGAGAATGATTCTTGCCATTGTGAACAAGAGAATATTTGTTCGTAAAGTTATCACGGATCACCTTTCGGTCGAATTGTCATGGCCTTCCTAACAAAACATGACAAGCCTGCATCAGTACGACATTGCATAGCACCTCATCCTCATATATCCCGATGCGAAAAGAAATCAAAGCTTGCTTGTTCACCTTGGTCTCACCATTGTCATTCAACCACTGCAGCTTGTATAGACTATGATGTTTAGTAGTCTTGAGCTCTAATTTCTCCACAAGAAAAGTGCTAACTACATTGGTGCAACTTCCCCCATCTACAATCATAGTATATACCTTGTCATCGACATAGCATCTAGTATGGAAAATATATTCCTATTGTACTTCAACCTCCTCTTTCACCTATGCACTTAAGGCTCTCTTCACAACTGCCACTAACCTCTCCATTGGAACTTCTTCATCGCTAGCATCTTCAATGGTGGCATCTCCTCATCATCCTCACTGTCCTCTTCAGTCTCATACTCACCATCACCACGCAATATCATGGTGCATTTGTTAGGATATTGGTTAACAATGTGACCCCTGCCTTGACATTTAAAGCATTTAATATCACGATTTCTACTAGTAGAAGAATCAGATTTACCTTAGTTTCTAAGGCTGGCCACTTCATGTTGATCAATTTTCAGCTTTGTAATGGGTTGCTTCTCCTCCTTCTTCCAGTAACTAGGCTTGTAACTAGATTAACTCGAACCAGAAGCAAAACGTGAAACACCACTACTTTCCTCTTGAGTTGGTTCTCAATTTTTATAGCCATGTGAACCATGTCCTCCAACTCAATATAGTGCTATAACTCCACTACATTTTGGATTTCCCTATTCAATGCAGCCAAAAATCTCACCATTGCAGCCTCACGATCCTCCTTTACATTCGTTCTAATTATTGCCACCTCCATCTCCTTGTGGTACTCCACACTCATATTGTCTTGTCTAAGATTTTGCAACCTATTGTATAAGTCCTTATAGAAATACGTGGGGTTGAATTTCTTTCCCATCACTCTCTTCATCTCTTCCTAAGTTTCTATTGGTGGCTCCCTATTTCTCCTCCTATTCAAAACCAATTGGTCCCACCAAATAATGGCATAATCCGAAAACTCAATGGCAGCAAGTTTTACCTTCTTGGCTTCAGAATAATTATGACAATCAAGGACCAATTCAACCTTCTTTTCCCATTCCAGATACGGCTCAGGGTCATTCTTTCCCTAGAAAGATGGAATTTTCATCTTGATGTTACCTAAGTAATCATCCGCCCGATTTCTAGCTCCTCTAACCTTACCTCAATATCTCCAATTACTACCAATAGAACCCCGATCATACTCTTCTTCATAACCAAACCCATCATATTCTTCTTCCTACACCCATACTCCTCTCCTAGGAACTCTCTCTCCCCTATTGACTGAAGGAGCGCTTCATGACTACTTTATGCACTTCTCTACCTTATCATGGAGTTCTTCCATTTCCTCTCTAAACACCTGCTGCATCTTAGTTGTTAGAGCCTGTAGAATCAATTTTGTATCAACTCCCCCTTTCTCCCCATCAAGCTCACCCTTCTATGACATATTTTCTTTCCTGCAGAAAACAAAGTTAGAAACAAAATAATCCTCATAGATCTCTCCTTCACGTGTTTCACTCTAAAGATGATTCACTTAATCCGCTCATGTTTTCTCACAAATCAGATGTTTTTCCTCACTCTAAATTTCTCTTTCAATTCTTTGAGAACTAATTTGAACAACACAAGATCTATCCAAAGAATTTAATCAAACTTATTAATGGGGGCTATTTTGGACTAAATCAACAAACAATTCTATCGCAAACCCAAACAATAGAGCTTGTAACAATTCCTTCAAAGATTTCACTCGCACTTTTTTTTATACAAGACCTTCTCTTTTTTTTTTTTAATCAACTAAGATGAACTAAAAAGATTGAATCAATGAAACAATTCAAGATCTAACAAGAACTCAAAGAACAGTGATCCTAGACCCTAAAAGACTGAAACTTTGAAAAAAAGAAAGGGATAGGCAAATTTTAACAAACCCTAGGCTCTTATTCCAAATTGATACCAACTCCATCAACCTATGATGAAACCCAATACCAATACAATTGGAATTATAGCCTAAGATCGTCAGATTGTATGGAACCACGACCTATTGCCTACATAGAGGCAAGAACCTTAGTATATTTCGTAGATGCCACAAACAAAGGTGGAGATTTCGATTGATAAGATTGAATGCCATAGAGTAGATTCGATAAGTTCAAGAAGAAGTTCAGTCAATAACTAAAGAGAAATCTCTCAATTATTATCAAAGTTATGTGTTCAAAATACAAACCAAAGACTACTTATAAACAAGCAAAGGAAACCTAAAAGACTAAACAAGGAAACTCAAAAATCGTCAAATATACACTGGTGGCCATTAATATATGCTAGCAGCTTACAAGAATTGGCAAGAATTGGAATTAAAAGTCGAGAGCAACAGAATGTCTACACCGGTATGTATGCCAGTGACTTAGGCTTGTACGCTGGTGGCGTATGTGGTGAAAGCCGCGATGTTAAGTCGGTTCAAAAGATAAGTTGCCCGATGATAACGTTTTCAATGCTAGCTGTTTTAGGTGAAGGTTGATGGTGCTTAAATCAAGGCTGACAGTGTACTTTAATAGCTTTGGTTAGATTTTCTTAAATCTTGCTTGGTCCATTCCCGAGCTTGCCTTGATGATGTTGATCAGTTTCGATTAATCCTAGATAGTGTGCAAATGTATCTTCTCCTCTTAAACCTCTTGAATCAAGCCGTTAAGTGCTTCTTTGAATATTTTAGTAGAAGTCCTTGAAGCCGGTCTAGGTGGCATCTCAAGTAGATCAACTCTCCATCTTTTAGCCATGCCTCTATCAATTTGCTAGCAAATCTAGTGATAAAGGAGTGAATATGTTGTTAATAAGGGTAAAACTATCATTAATCTATACGAGGATAAAAAAGAAGATGGTACTAGTTCTGGTAGGGAAAATTGTCAGGTTAAATGTTTTAAGTGTCAAGGATTTGGACACATTGCCTCTCAGTGTCCTTATCAAAGAGCTATGATGAATATTAGAGGAGAGATAGTTAGCGAGGATGAAGATAAGGAGTCTGAAGGGTCTAGTGATCTGTTAGCAACCTCAATGAGTACTATGGGGACGTAAATGCTGAAACTTATGAAAGCAAGGTTTAGATCAATACATGCATATTAATATATTAAGGAGAGTTTTAAGTGTATCAACCATTGAAGAAGAATAAGAGAAAACCTGTTTCATACTACTTGCAGGATTAGAAGGAATTTATGTACTCTCATAGATCAAGAGGATGGTACTAACATGGTTGCTACAAATACTGTTGATAAGTTGAAATTAGCCCCTGTGCCACATCTAAAACCATATTAACTTCATTGGTTAAGTGAGCAGGGTTTTTGCACATCACTCAACATGTGAAGGTTCCTTTTTGTATTAGAAAGAAGTATAAAGTTGAAATAGTATGTGATGTATTACCATGTGTGCATCGCATCTGTTACTAGGGAGACCATGGATGTTTGATCATAAAGTACCTCATAATGGATATTGGAATACTGATGCTTTCCAGAAGGATGGTGAAAGAACAATTTTGAAACCTATGTCACCCTTAGAAGTGAAAGAAGCTCAGACGCAAATGAGTAGGATTATGAAGAAGAATTAACTTTTCATAACTAAAGGTGATGTAGTTCAAGCCATACAGGCAGGAGAACCAGTTTATATGTTACAAACTAGATGAATGATGGAGATGCAAGAACAAGATTCCTTTCCTCCGAAGATTCAACAATTACTATCAAAATATATATGTATTTCTTGAGGATTTGCCTACAGGGTTACCACCTTTAAGAGAATAGAAGATGCTATAAGCTTACAACTAGAGTTGTTTTACCTAATCGCCCAGCATATCGGATGAATCCTGAAAAAGTAAAAGAGCTAAAGAGGCAAGTTGATGAATTAGTGAAGAAGGGGTATTTTAGAAAGAGTACTAGTCCTTATGCAGTATCCACCCTATTGGTACCGAAGAAAGATGGGATATGGAGAATGTGCATTAATAGTCGGTCCATCAATAAGATTACCATCAAGTATCGTTATCCCAATCCACGATGATATGTTGGATGATTTGAACGGAGCTCAATTATTTTCAAAGGCATATCTTAACAGTGGTTACCATCAGATACGAATGAGGGCGGAAGACAAGTGGAAGGCTGCTTTCAAAACCAAACATGGTTTGTATAAGTGGTTAGTAATGCCATTTAGCTTAACTAATGTGATCAGTTCCTTTACGAGGCTTATAAATCATGTGTTGAGAGAATATCTAGGGAAATTTATAGTCATGTACTTTGATGATATCCTGGTGTATAACAAAGATTTGGATAGTCATGTGAATCATTTACGAGTGGTGTTTGAAGTCTTGAGGTCTAAGAAGTTATATGGCAACTTGAAGAAGTGTTCTTTCTGTCAACCAGCGGTAATTTTCTTAGGATTTGTAGTTTATAGATTAGGGATTCGGGTAGATGATGGAAAGATTCAAGCCATTGTTGACTGGCTAATACCTATATCTGCTACTGAAGTTAGAAGTTTTCATGAACTTGTGTCATTCTATTGATGGTTTTTAGGAATTTTAGTAGTATTGTAAGTCCACTCACTGAGCTTACTAAGAAAAATGTTGCATTTTTATGGAGTGATAAGCCACAAAAAAGTTTTGATGAGATCAAGCGTAAGTTGACTAGCTCATGTGTTAGCACTATCAAATTTTAAGAAAACCTTTGAGTTAGAATGCGATGTTTCAGGAGTTGGAATTGGTGTAATCTTAATGCACAAAAAATGACCTATCGCTTATTTTAGTGAGAAATTGAGTGGTGCTACATTGAACTATTCCATATATGATAAGGAGTTTTATGCCTTGATTCAAGCATTCACGGTATTGCAACATTATTTGCTACCTAAGGAGTTTATTATCTATACCAACCATGAAACAATGAAGTATTATAAGAGTCAATAGAGGCTTTCTAGAAGACAAGCTAAATGGATAGAATTTCTGGAGATTTTTGCTTACGTTATTAAGTACAAAAAGGGAATACCAATATAGTTGTTGATGTGCTATCATAAAGGTATGCTCTTATTACATCTCTACAAACTAAAATGCTAGGTTTTGAATTATTGAAGAATCACTATGTTGGAGATGTCAATTTTTGGTCTATTATGACTAGATTTGTAGAAGGAGTAGCCATTGATGGATATCATTTGATAGATGGATTTTTGTATAGATATGGGAAATCATGTATTCGAATTGGGACTGTTCGAGAATTATTAGTGTGTGAGGCACATGCAAGTGGACTATCTTGTCATTTAGGGGAGAAAAGAACATTGGAATTATTGAAGGAACATCTTGATTGGAAAGGAATGATAAAAGATGTTCATTGAGTTAATGAGAGGTGTGCAGTTTGTAAAAGAGCAAAGGGGAAGAAAGAGTCTTGGGGAGAATATATGTCGTTACCTTTACCTACATGGCCTTGGAGTGATATTAGCATAGATTTTGTTTTAGGATTATCTAAGACATAGAGAAGTCGGGATCAGGTCATGGTTGTCTTGGATAATTTTACCAAAATGGCTCACTTTCTACCCTATCATAAAACTAATGATGCCTTATATATTGCTAACTTATTTTGCAGGAGATTGTTTGATTGCATGGTGTTCCTTACAGCATTATATCTAACAAGGATGTCAAATTCTTTAGTTTTTTTTTAAGACTCTTTGGAGAAGACTGGGGACTAAACTAAAGTATTGCACTTCGTGCCATCCTCAAACAGATAGATAGACGGGAGTTGTTAATCAAAGTCTTTGTGCTTTACTTAGAGCTACAGTTGGTAAGAATCTTATCTATTGGGATTCATGCTTCCTATTGTAAAATTTCTTATAATAGGTTGACACATAGTTCTACTAGTAAGTCTCCCTTTGAAGTCGCGTATGGATATAACTCAACTATTCTTATGGAATTAGTAGCCAAGCCAGCCGCGAAAGAGGAAAGTATTAGTGGGGTTGAACGACCACAAGGGATTCAAAAAATACATGCAAAGGCTTATCAACATCTTAAGAAGACTCAAGAGCGTCTGAAACAATAAGGAAATAAGCATAAAAGACCCGAATCATTTAATCTAGGGGATCTTGTTTGGATTCATTTTAGAAAAGACAGATTTCCTAGTAAAAAGTCTTAGAAACTATCACTAAGATCGGATGGCCCTTTTTGCATCATTGAGAATATCAACAATAATGCTTATCATCTTAATTCATTAGGAAAATACAGGGTTTTAGCCACTTTTAATATCGTTGATCTTTCAACTTATGTTCCAAATGATGATGATGATGTTGTAGAAGCTCCATCGAATTTGGACACAAATCTTCATCAACCCTGCAAGATGATAGGAATTAACTTAAACGCCCTATTATGAGATCAAGAGCTAGAGGATTGCAAAATTTAGTATTGAGAGTGATTACTAATTGTTTGAAACCCAATGAAGAGAAGTTCGTCTCAGCTTATGGATTACATGTAGAGTATGATTACTTGGAGTATAACATGCTGACATTAAAGGAAAAACAGATGAAGAGAATAATGAAAACAGAGGAAGTATACACTCAATTCATACCGTGACAGTATCAGAGATTCCTAATAATGGAAGTCGCACCCTCATGCCCTTAGTCGAGCCTTTGAACATACTTGCGATAGTATTAGAGATTCCATATAATGGAAGTCGTGCCCTAGAGCCCTTTATCTAGCCCTCTATAACTGTGACTAAGTTTGTTTGCTTGAAGAGTTGAGTCGCGACCTCGGTACCCTTAGTCAAGCCCTTGACTATACCCATAACAAAGTCTATTTGCTTGAAGAGTTGATTCCATGACATCACGGTATTACTTACGACTATGATCTGCCAGATGATGTTCACATATTTTCCGTGATACTTTACATGAAATCAAAGCAACTCTTTAGATAGATCTCAATCTTTCTTTTATTAGTTACTATCTTATTTTATCTTTAGATAGATTTCAATCTTTCTTTTATTAGCTACTACCTTATTTTATCTTTAGATAGATATCGATCTTGTTTTAATTAGCTACTTTCATATTTATCTTTTAGATATCTTTCCTGTTTTAAATATAGGTAATGAGTATAAATAGGAATTTCCTTTATGTAAAAGACAAGATTTATCAGTTGAATAAAATTCTTTCTCTTTGAGAAAAACCCTAATTCTTATCAATCATCTTTGACTGGGGGAATGTTGCTCTCATGGATCTTCGAATTATGGTGAGCCCAAACACCAGCGAGTGGTCGTGAGTAATATCAAACTACTTGTTAGTATTATATCTATGTTTACTTTCTTGGTATTAAATTGTTTGTTATTCTTGGTGCAGTATAATCTCCAGGGTAAGTAAAGATTCGTTTTTCTTTATTATTTTAAAATATCCTAGTGATTGTCTTCCTAGGCATATCAACTTCACTCTACCGTATGCTTAGAATAGATGCTTCTACCGAGTAGTTACGGCTACCATGAAGTGATCTCTTCGATCACAATGGGGGGAAGGGTTCGCTTTGACATCAATACTGCAAAATGGCATTACGACTGCCAAGCCTACTATGGAGTTACTTCAATTAGTCATAGCTAAGATCACTTTGATCTTGTAAATGATGTAATAGAAATAGGTATTACACCCATCGTATGCTCAGAAGCAAATGTTTCTACTAACTAATAGCGACTAGCATAAAGTGATCACCATGATCAACCATGGATGAGGTCGCTTCGACCTCAATTCTGCGAAATAGCATTATGGCTACCAAGCCTACTGTTGAGTTGTTTTGACTTGTCACAAATAAGATCGTTTTGATCTTGTAAAATGATGTAGCAGAAATATGTATTGCACCCATCGCATGCTCAGGAGTAGATGCTTCTACCAAGCAGTAGCGATAGTGATCGCTACAATCAACCACGGATGACATCACCTCGACCTCGATTCTACAAAATGGCATTATGGCTGCCAAGGCTACGTGAAGTTGCTTCAACCCATCATAGTTGAGATCGTTTTGATCTCATAAAATGATGTAGCGGAAATGGGTATTGTACCCATCTCATACTCAAGAGCAAATGCTTCTACCAAGCAGTAGTGACTACCATGAAGTGATCACTGTGATCAACCATAGATGAGATCGATTCAACCTCGATTCTGCAAAATTACGTTATGGCTGCCAAGCCTACTGTGGAGTCACTTCGACTCATCACAACTAAAATCGTTTTGATCTCGTAAAATAATGTAGCATAAATGGGTATTGCACCTATCACATGCTTAGGAGCATATACTTCTACTAAGCACTAGTGACTACTATTAAGTGATTGCTGAGATCAACCATAGATGAGGTCGCTTCGACCTCAATTTTGTGAAATGGTGTTACAGCTGCCAAGCATGCCGTGGAGTCACTTCGACTCATCACAGCTGAGATCGCTTTGATCCCATAAGTATAGAACACTAGACAGCAATGCTAGCGCTATATCCATGTGCTCATAAATTTTAGTGGCAATTTTAGCTACATCTTCACTTTTCCAAGTGCGATGCATCATGGTAGTGATGGTAACTGTACCAAGATGGTAAAGAAGCGTCCATCTAAAGCTTGCATTATTTAATAATGAAAATATTAGATTCAAACAAGCATCTTAGATATATTTAAGTACCATATGCTTATAAAAAGTGCTTCAAATATAAGTATAAATGAGTATAGAAGCAGATGGACAAGAAGGGAAAGAAAAGAAAATATTGCATTATCATTATCGTTTACTTTATTTCTCTTCCTTATTATAAGATGGGAATAAGCAATAGATAGCTTCTGTCATTAGTACACAACTGATATTACTAAAAAAAATGCTATTCATTATATGTGCCTTCATCATCCATCATCTGTGCATTGTTGTCTTCAAGTTCAAGTTCGCCATTGCGATCTTTTCATTAAAAATCCTCTTTAGTGTCCAACAATCTTTTTATTGGGTGTCTTACTGTCTTATGGAAACTATAAAACTTTGTATCTCCTTTCTCTTGTGCAGTGGGTTCCCACTTAACCCTTGGTAATTTGAGGAAACCATCCTTCAACCATCGGTTAATGATAGCATAAACTTTATCTATAGTGCACGGGAAAGGTGGAACTTCTGAGCACTATCTCTTCTAGGTTTCTTACTATTCTTGAAGCTTCCCCCTTAAGTAGTGCTCACTGATGGGTGTCTCTTCTTATTTGGGTCACCCCTTTGCTTGATAATGGAATTATTAGTCCTTCATGCATTCTCAACTAACATTGAAAAAGACGTAAGTGACAAATTTTCCAGGTACACAACATATTCTATGAACATACCATGGATGCAAATTTTGATGAGCTCGCTTTCTTCACACATATCCTAGATGTCTAAGGAGCGTTCCTTGAAGCGCTCAATGTAATCCATACGATCTTCCTTTGGACATTGTCTTATACACCCCATGTCGATCAACACCACTCGCTCTTAAGTTTCAAAGAATTTCTCAAGAAACATTCTACACATAGTCCCCTACGAGTCAATAGAGTTGGGGTTAATATTAGCATACCAGCTGTATGCCTTCTTTATTAGCGACTTAGAGACTTCCTTGAGCTTTAGGTCATCATTCAGTCTATAGACTTCAAGAGTCTCAATGAACTTAAGAAAATTCTCCTTAGCACTATCCTATTCCCTATTAAATTTGATAAATTTTGGACTACTTTAGTCCTTACGATGGGGTTTCCCTATAATCTTCTATGGGTATGGAAGCGTCAGGTTGTGACACTAGTGGCAAATGTAGCTTGCACTTGTCTCATGTACATTTCGAGTTCTTCCTTCATCACATATAACGCAGAAGCAAATGATGTATTAATTCCCACTTGAGGAGTAAGAGTAATGCTATGAGGTGCAACTATGCTAGCCATAAGTGGTTAGACATTGTATCTAGAGGAGGAGGAGCCTCCGAGATAAACCTTTGCCCCTTCTTCAACAGCAAGCATAGGATATCTTAGAGTTGGAAGCAGCAAAGGTTACAATGGCTCCTGCCAATATCCTCCATCATTTTCAGTAGCTAGAACATTGGTTTGCTAATGTTGAGCATCATGTAGGGCCTCGTGTCAAGTACCCTCAAGGACAGCAATAGTTGGCACAATGCCAGCCACTTGCACTTCTAGTGTAGGTAAAGTTATCCTAGGAAGCATGCTTCCCAGAACAGTGGTAGTTCCGATCATACCCGGTAGAAACTGCATAAAGACATTCAAGAATTGGTTGAGAGCTTGAGTGTTCTCCTATATAGTGCATATTATGAGCGCACTATCAACTGTAGGAGTTTACACAGCCACAAGAACGGCATTGTCCCTAACCACGTGAGTTTGCTCAATCACATCAGATGACTCTCTTGATCTTGGGGGTTCACTTCCTGTTCAACTCCCTTACATGAAAGTGTCATTCCTGTCAAGAACTTACTCTCTCCCTAGTAAAGTCAGCAAATAATATATGGTGGGTGTAAGTAACCAATCACGTGTGATAGGCATGGTGGTTGACCTAAGAGAAGTTTTAAATTGATGACACATGTAAGATGTCACAGAGAGGCATGGGGGAAAGAATAGCCAAACCCGGTTTCTCAAGTGCGCGAGTGTGACAGAAGATCAAATCAGTTAAATTTGATCATTCTTGACTCGTTCTTCTTAAGTGGATGTCCTGATCTTTTTTGGAGATGTTCTAGCAGAGTTTTCGCATTGCTCTTAACCTTAGCAATACGCTAAAATCTAACCTGAATGAGAAGAGCAGCCTTCTATTTACAAATTTTGGAAGCTAATGCTAGCCTTTGGATCATTCCTAAGGATCTGATAACTGAGATTGAAGCCTTCTTTTCTTTAGTGATGGCTGAGCTTGTAAATGTGCTTCGAAAGAGCCTAAGGGCTTTTATAATATAAAAGAAATCCATTATTTATTTAAAATAGTCTTTTTTAATATAAAAGGGCTTAAGACTTATTTTATTCAAATAAACCCAAATTAATAGAGGAAGATATTTTTGAAGTCTACTTTTCATGCACGAGAAAGCCGAATTAGGCCGAGAGCATAATGAACCAATCCAACAATATTTATTTTGAGCCTACCAAGTCAAATCTTCCTATGACATCCTTTATTGGACTCGATCTTCTAAACCCTGTTATTAACACAAAAGACCACCCCGTGGCCTAATTACTGAAATGACCCTTTACAGTAAGTATGTTGAAAGACAATTAAACATTGGTTTTACTTTAATTTTTTTTCATTCATGAAAAATAAAAGTTACTCATATCATAATGCAAGGCGAAAGTAGATTGAATGAACTCTAAGTACTGGGTATGGCTTAAATTATGTTATTGTTAAGTCCTTAACAAAAATCATGAACAGCCACTTATTCTTGAGGAGAATTCATTAATGTATGCAATACATAGACTTTTCTAAAGTCCCCCATCCCCAATCTCGCGAATCCCAAATAATAATATTAAAATTTTCAAATCTTCAATAAAATGTTTCCAAGATCAAATAATGATGCCTTAAAAGTTCAAAAATTTGATTTGAATGAAAAGTCCTCATTAAACAACATTGTTGATTGCGTCATGATATTTTGATGGGGATGTGTTAGGAAGGTCATGTAGGGTTGAAGGTGATCATTATTTTATCTTGGAAACATTTGTTAAAGATTTGAAGTTTTCAAATATTCGAATTCGCATTTGAAAAATATGTTGACAATCATAATCATAGTAATACTAGTGATATGTACGTCTTACAATTAGATCAACGATTTGAAAATTTTTAATCACAAGGGAAAATGTAAAATTCAATCCCTAAACTTGATATAAAATTCAATTTGGTACCTAAACTTTGAAATGGTCAATTTAATATCTAATCAAACTTCTCATTATTATTTTTACTACCTAGTTAACATTGTTTGCTTTATATGAAAAAAAAAAAAAAAGTTTATCAATGCTAGATAGTGTTAGGAGAAGTAGTAAAAACTAGAGCTGGACAAATGGGTTATGGCCCGCGGGCCAGCCCGTTTAACCCACTTTTAAAGTGGGTTAGAGTTAGCTTTTTTAGCCCGTTTAAAAGTGGGTTAATTTTACCCAACCCACTTAACCGCGGGCCAAAGTGGGCTAGCCCGCGGGTTAAGTGGGTTGACCCACCAACCCACTTTTATAAAATTAAAATAAATAATTATAGGGTAAATAGGTATTAATGAATGTTATTTAGAGATTTTTTATACTTGAGATTAAATTATGTGTTAATTATAACAAAGAATGACAAATTAATGCACATGCACCATAAAAATTTATAAAATATATTATTATTATTTAAATGAAATATATTATCTAATAAGTTATTTTAGAAAATTTATTTTTATATAAAAAGTAATTAAAATAATAATGAAATTAATCATTAATATATATAACCTTATAAAATCTCTTTTTTATTATATATATATCTTATTTAATTAGTATAAATAAGTTAAATGGGTCAATTTGACCCATTTAACTCACAAAATATGTAAGTGGGTTAAAAGGGTCAAAAGTGGGCTGGCCCGTTTAACCCACCGGCTAAAGTGGGTTGGGTTAGGGTTAGGCAATTTTGGCCCGTGGTTAAACGGGCCAAAATTTTTTGGCCCGTTTAACCCACGGGCCAAAGTGGGCCGGGCCGGGTTGGCCCTTTAACCCACTTGCCCACTCTAGTAAAAACTCAATAATAAACTACCTTTTTAATATCAACAAGCCAAACAATATTAAAGAGGTAGTAAATTAATCATAAAAAATTTGATTAAATATTAAATTAATCACTTCAAATTGTAGATCTCAAAATAGTTCTTTGGCAAAATTCATCTATTAAATTTAACATTTACCTTAATGACAATCACAAAGAGGATATGTGACACTCTTAATCCTGAATCAAAAGGTGGGCAGCCTCCATATATGTAAGCCTTACTCCAATATTATTAACTAGTTCTGTCTAAAATTGTTCGATCACCTTAAAAAATAAATAAATAAATAAAATAAAATAAAAGGTCACATAACGGGTGAGCAAAAGCCTCATTTGTAACCTTGCATATCAAGCACACACATGCTAAACATTATGAATCACATATATTGTTAAATGGGTTAATGTTATAAGCAGTATCTAAACTTTAGTCAAATATGAAATTAAGTACCTCGATTTAGTACATAAATGAATTTTTGTATATACTATCTTCATAAATTAGTTAACACCGTTATCTTACATGACATTTTTAACCAATACAACAGAGGTACTGTTAGCGAACACAAAAGTTTTTTAAGGTATTAAATTGATCATTTAAAGTTTAAGTATCTAACAGCATATTTTGTCAAAATTCAAATACTATTCACAACATTTACCATTATTAAATATAATGCAATAAGTAGTCATTTATTTATCTTATTTAGGTGTAGCAAACTATATAATCTTAATGTCCCAAGTCTAAGAGTAGCTCAAACTCTCAACAACCATATATAACATATACATTATACGAAACTCCAGCTTTAAAAATATTTTCAAATAGTGTTTGAAAGATTTGTTATTTTTCTACATTGATGTTATTATAACTGAATCCTTAAAGCGATTATCCATACTACTATAGGTACATTTTGTCCTCCTATATTGGTGGAAACTACTTACTAAGATCATGGCTTATTCTTTATTTTTGAGAACTTTCATCCTTCTGCTTCTTAATCTTATAGAAGTCATTGAATCTAACCACTCACTTTAGCTGTATTAAGATAGGTTATGTGCATGTCATGCTTCGTATGACCTTGGAGAATACTTAAATCGATGACACATAAAGAGATATGATTAAAAAGAGTTTTGAGCTTAGCAGCTAGTCATCGCTTGTAAGAAGTGAAGGAGATTCAGATATCAATTTTAATATTCTTAATTAAGTTAAATCCTCAAGAGAAGATCTCTCTAACTATCAAATGAAGAGAAGATGGTGCTGTTTAGGGATTTTAGAGCTCGTCCTTGTCCTCTGAAGGACTCCATTTATTAATAAATGGGATGAGTCTTCAGGACATCAACTGGGTAAATGTGATAACCAACAGACAAGATGCTGCCTCCATTAATATTGATTATCTAGCTTTTTATATTTGAGCCCAAAGACATTATCTATTCGACATACACAAGATGCTACCTTCATTAATATAAATTATTCAGCTTTTTGTATATCTAAGCCCATACAAATTATCTATTGAACATACACGCTTAATAATCTGACGATCTTTGTCCCAAATTCACCAAATAAAATACCTAATGATAGGTTAATTGTCTATACTTTTAAATTTTAGCAATTTAATGTTTCATCTTTAGTTTTGATAAATTAATGATTCTATTTTCAAAAATATGTGCTATTAGGTCTGCTTCAATAATATTTTATGAACATTTATTTTGATGACAAGATAATAATAGACAATTGGCAAAAAAAAAAATTTAAATCTAAAGATGCAACACTAACTCGTCAAAAATACAAGTATAAACACTTGGGCTGCTATTACCACATCATCAAAATAAATATTTATTAAATATTATTTAAAAAAGATAATGAATTTCACAAACTTTCAAAATACAAATACTAATTTATCAAATCTAAATATAAGATAATTAAATTATCAAAAATTGAAAGTTTATGCATTTCACCCCCAATATCCTTTAGAAAACCTTGTCAATGGTCTTATTTCGTTGCCCAAACTCTGTCGAGGGATCATTTTCCACTGAAATATTTGAATAAACCACCTAGCCATTGTGCCCTTTTTTGTCGTCTTCTTCTTCTTCTTTATGAACCTTTATTATTTTCATCGTTTTCTTTTTTTGAGAATATAAAGCCTTTCCATTTTTACCATTTTCAACAATATGCTCTACTTACGAACGATAGTTAACAAGTTTTTAATAAAATGTTTAAATTAGTAATTCTCTCATGGCTTCGTTCACTTTATTGGAATAAAATAAGGTTATGATGAATTGTTATCATAGACGAATGGAATAAAATAATAATAAAGTCCATTTACATTTTATGCTATTCACTTGATTGTAGTTAAATTGCAATTATCTTATTCACTTGGATGTATTCTAATAAAAAGTAAACTATGAATAAAAAAGAAAATGATCACAATAATCCTATTTTAATTACATTGCAATAAAGGATGAAAGACAAACAACATATTTTAATTTTATTGTCATTTTTTTATTTTAATAAGGGCATTTTGGAAATAAAAAAGCAGGACCATTGTGAATTGCAATTCAAAGGTATCATTAATAAATTGCAATTTAAGATTTTTGGTAATAAGTATTCATTAATGAATGGTCATTCATACGTAATAAAGCCACAATAGAATGTCTATTACAATCAAGTGAATGGGTTTGTCAATGTAAGTTTAGTACCTACAAATTCATTTTAAAGTTGATAAAAATATTTTGCTTTTAAAAGAGTAGAAAGATTAAAAAGGGAATAAATATATCAAAAGTCATCATAATTGTAGCAAAATTCATTCAAATCCTCTATCTTTATGGCAAAATTTTATTATGTACATATGATCTAATATAATTAATTTCTATCTTTGAAGTCGATCATTTTAATCACTTATTTTCATGTGGTTCCACCATATAAATTCTCTATACATCATGTGAGATACATAAGATCTTTAAATGAACAACTCAGACAATTAAAGACTTAGATGAAATGAAATGACCTAATTTTAATTTCTATTTAATTTCCATGTATATATTTTATTTGTCTTAATTATTGAACTTTATGAGCATTTTAATTTATGAGAGTCATGTGTGGTAATATTAATATTGGAGTAGATGAGTTGGTAATAGGCTAAATATGTTTAAGTTAGTATATCTTGAATATTACATAAGTGTTATTTTGCATGTATAATGAAATTAATGTATTTGTTTTATATATATTAATGTGTGTATAGATAATTAATTTGTGTCTTTATGCATTAATATGTTTGTGTTATGTTTAAATTTATAAAATCAACTTTTGAATTGTCTAAGGAATTGTTAACAGAAATTTTACAAAATTAAGCCTATTTTTCAAGCTTAAATTCAACCTAAATGAGCTCCAAATAAAGTCAAATTCAACCCAAAGTCTTATATGCCTCAAAAGTCAAACTTAAGATAATAATGAGTCAAATTTTTGATTAATTAAGGCCTCTTTTGGCAGCCCTCCATTTTCATACGAATTTCCCTCTTCTTTCTCTCCTCCTTTACTTCAAACTACAAGCCCTAAACCAAAAACCATTATCAAGCTCATGGAATCAAAAATCTCTCCAAGCTAAGGCTTATTCATGTAAGTTAATACATGTGTCAACTTTCGTTTTATTCCTTTTCTTGTAATTTAGATGTAGAATCTATGGTAGAATAAGTTTACTGTCTTTTGAAATGAGTGGCTTTACGCATGGACATATATTAAGTTGTCTTTTATGGACATGTGAACTTGTTTATGTGATGAAAGTTATGAGAAGCGAAGTTGATTTGAGTAGTTGAAGTTGAGGTGAGAGGTAGGATAGAATTTGATGTAAAGGAAGTGGTTTAATGTATTGTTTTAATGTTCAAAGTTGCTAGGATTGATTAGAGTGGATAGAAGATAGTATATGAAGCTAAATATGATCTTGAAGAAGGATTAAAAGTGTGGTAGGTTATGAATTTGCAAAGTGCAAAACAAGGGAAATAAATTATTTTCGAATAGGCCTATTTTTGAACGTACGCTGGCATTTGGTACTTCAATGTCGTCGGCATAGAGGCGGTGTTGAATGTAATTAGAATCGAATTTTTTAAATCCGCTTCGAATGCCGCCGGCTTTTGCAAGAAAAATCTGTCAGTGTTTATTTTTCAAAGTGTATGCCGGCCATTAGGGTTTTAGCGCCGCCGGCATATGGGCGGTGTTAGATGCGAACAGAATCAAAAATTTAACGTCGAGATCACGCCGCCGGTGTATAATTCCAACGCTGCCGGTGTTTAGTCAAATTTTTCCTGTATAGAAAGGTCGCGTATCCCCTGAGTTTTACAAATTCAATCTTCTTCAATTGTCATACCTTACTTCATATATGATCTTCTAATGTATATATAAGCTAAATAAACATGTTTTATGTATGAATTAGATGTTAAAACTATATGCTAAAGTTATTGAATTTCCTTGTATAGTTAACCTAGGATTGTGATATGTGTGTGTGTGTGTGTGTGTGTGTGTGTGTGTGTGAATTCTACATTCAATTATTGATTTTTTTTTATATTCTTATTTCAGTTAGAGGTTCTTCGATTATTTTCTCTTCAAGTGCATATAGTAATATACTATTGGGTTCAGGTATGCAATAGCTTGTTTGTTGTATGCTAGGACTAGGCATTCTTAAATTGACTTAATTCAATTTGGCTTAATGCTTTGATGAATTGGATGTCTATTATGCTGTTTAATCTAGTCCAATGAGCAGCAAACCTGTCATGATGCAATGATATGTTAGTTAGGCGCTTAACCTAAGTCATGATGGAATGACTTTACCATGATGCAATGGTACGCTATGATGCAATAGCGATTCGTTTTGGTTATGTGGGAAGCCGATGGGGGAATAGTATCCGAGTAACGTTTGCTTAAACTTAGGAGGAAATACCATGGTTTAGTTCAAAGTTTATGAGAACTTGTGAACTAGGCTCATATTGTGGACTGAGTTTAAGTAGAGTCGAGCAACGATTTTTGAACCCTAAATGAAGCTATTTCTTTATGGAATAAATATAGGAGATATAAGTATTCGGACTGCTTATATCAACTCCCTGACCAGCTACTGTTACTCAGGACCCCTAAATTCCCAGAGCGTGATCCCGGGGTTTGAATACCCTCCTGTTGTTCTGTAAAAGAAAACTTAATAAGATAATGACTTGATTCATTAATGCATTTCATTTGATTTAAGTTTGCTTGTTAAATTGTTCTTGTATTTTGTTATTGCGTATTGGGCCTTTAGCTCACTTTTGCTGCTTTGCAGTTAATGGAGATGAGTTATATGATGATCTAGGTTAGGTCAGACTTTGAGAGATTCATGAATGAGTGGGACGAATAGGATTCGAATGGCCCAAGATTTTGGAGAAGCTTTTGTTTAAAAGCAAAATTCTCTGTATAGAAGGCTTGATAGATAAGCCTAAGATGTAAAGACCTTAAGATTTCTTAGGTTGACTTTTTATATTAAGAAAACTTGTAATTTTGTAGTGCCTTGTATTGACACTAAACTTTATACACATGATGTATATATATGTATAGATTGCTTTTTAGCAATCTTGTTTTGTTAAAGGTTATTTATAAAATTTTAGTAGATTTGATCAAACAATTCTCATAAACTATTAGTTTTAGGATAACCTTACATATAATGTGAAAATATTATATGTGGATGGGGACTCGGTACTCTAAATCTCGGGATTTAGTGGATCCGGTCTTTACATGAAATATGAGATGACATAAGTAAGTTTAGAGGACTTATGTGATACTATTGATAGACCATCCAGTTAGTTACATGCTCAAGTAAGATATAGTAATAGATATATTGATTATTTTGGTCTACGATTACAATTGGTATGAATTTAAACCATTGAATAATCAATGAGATCGGTCACATTAAAATAATGAAGGAATCATAGAATTTTTCATAAATTTAACAACTCAAGACTAAATAATTTGAAAGATCTATTGGATTAAATTGAGAACTTCACTCAGTCAACTCCATAGAGCTAAAATTAAGCCCCATTTTAGAATTTAACAACTAAAAGCAGGCCTTAGTTAAATTAAAAAGTGCCTCTATATCTCAAAGAGGATGAAATTCCTCTCAATGTGAGAGAATCTTCACTAGATTACTGACATAGCTTTCTTAAGTAGTTACACGTTTTTTCATAACCCACTAACAAATTCATACTCAGAGACTCTTTCTACTTTCTACATTTCACCTTTCATTTTCATTAGAGAAAAAAAAAACAAAAATCCCTATTTCTTTTGCATCCATAATGCTAGGATGCAAGCGTGAGGTTTGGAAAATCCCACATGGAAAAATATGATACTTATGTGAAGGGTTTATAAGAAGAAACCCATTAACCTAATACTTTAAGGTTTTGAGTTGTAGATGATGACAAGCCTATTAAAGCCAAGTCCAGGTGGGGAAATCCCATGGTTAACCCTCCATGTGGGGAAAAAAAAAAGCTTTCGATAATGACTTGTTCATGAAACTCATGATGTAATGACTCCTTCATGAAACTCATGATCGTAAAATTTACACTTAAGGGGGAGTAAGACATATGCCTGTAATGGAGACTCACACATAAGGAGGAATAAAACCTAATACTATTATGGAGACTCACACTTGAGGGGAAGATTGTTAAGATGTAAGTGTGAGGTGAATTCATTAACCTAATACTAAGTTTTTGAGTTATAAATACCCATTAAAGGTCTGTCTATAGAATTTCTTCCTATTGAAGGTTTCCTCCTATCTTAACACATAACATTTCTAAATCATCGATTTTACTTTTTATCATGTAGGAATTGAAAATTCATATCCTCTCACCATTGTCCGTTATTATCCTTGAATTTTCATTACTTTAGTAATACCCACTTGTATTTGTAGGTGCCCATCTGGCTCAATTGTCTCATTTCTTATCTCTATTCAGTGTTTTTCATTGATGAGTTTTGCTTCATGATTCGCTAATAGTTTCGCATGTTCAGAGCTTATACCTTTCTTTTTTAGTCTTTGTTGATATAGCAATCTATTACACCATTATTAACCTTTGTCTTGTGGATTTCATGGTTGTCCTTCCAGTGCTTTTCTTTTCCATTCTTGTTTCTTCATACCAAGTCTTTATTAGCATTTCATATAACTTACACTCGATAGACGAACAAGTCTACTCATTTAAATTGCTTATCTAGTATCTTAACTCTTTTTATGTACCAATATTACTGTAGGATGGCCAGCCTTAACAAAGGGAAGCATCAATAACATAATAAAGTGACAATAGCAATGCAAAATTAAGTTAAAATTCCTATCAAAGCTAAGATGAACCTAGTATATTAAGCCATATTAAAGCTAGAATTAGTACTGATCTTTTGTATTTTCTTGTTTATCAATTATGTGACTTAATAATGGGGATTGAAGGAGAATATAAAAGCTACTATTGAAGATTTAAAGAGCAATATGTCTACTCAACTCTAACTCTCTCTCTCTCTCTCTCTCTCCTCTCTCTCTCTCTCTCTCTTAGACATTGTGACTTTAAAAACACAATTTTATCAATGAGTATATTAGGTTGTATGTGTAGCATTTAAAGAATTGTTAAGACAAGGTTATTCCACTAGGACTAAAACTAGCTCCCAACTATATTATAGGTAATATAAAGCATATTATATAAATTTATATTAATATATAACATAAATGACATAAATATTGTATAAATTATCTATAATGCACATATATAATGTAAAGACCCGATCCTCTAAATCCCGAGACTTAGAGTACCGAATCCCCAACCACATATAACGTTTTCACATTATATGTAAGGTTGTCCTAAAACTAACAGTTTATGAAAATTGTTTGATCAAATCACTATACTTTGTAAATAACTTTTTAAATAAAACAAGATTGCTAACATAAGCAATCTACACATATATTTACATCAAATAAACATTGCTTTGTGTCAATATATGACACTACAAAACAAATTACATGTTTTCTCAAAATGAGGACCCTAGAGGATCTTAAGGTCATTCAAAAGAAATTGGCTTCATTAAAAGCCTTCTTAATAGCTGGTCCTTAGCAAAAAGTCTTCTAAAAGTCCCTAGTCACCGGATCCTATTCATCCCACTCATCCAGAAATCTTTCGAAATCGGACCCATAGCCCAGTCATCGTAATACTCGTCTCCATTACCTGCAAAAGCAGCAAAGTGAGCCAGAGGCCCAGTACACAATAACTAATGCATAACAAGTCATCCAATTCATGTAATGCACCACTAGAACAAGTGGTTATTCTTTATTACATTTTGATTCACAAATCAACAAGAGGGTTTTCAAACCCGATCCATTTTGGGAATCTAGGGATCCTGAGTAACAGCAGCTGCTCAGGGGGTTGATATAAGCCAGTCCGAATACTTATATCTCCTATATTATTTCATGAAGATAATAGCTTCATCTAGGGTTTAAAAGCCGTTGCCCGACTCTACTTAAACTCAGTCCAAAACATGAGCCTAGTTCACAAGTTCCATAAACCTTGAACTAAATCATGGTATTCCCCTAAGTTTAAGCATTGTTACACAGATACAATTCCCCCTATCGGCTACCCACTTAACCAAAGAATCGCTATTGCATTCATAGCGTACCATTGCATCATGGTAAAGTCATTGCACATGACTTGGTTAAGCCGCTAGCTAAACATGTCATTGCATCATGATAGGTTTGCTGCTCCTCGGACCAGATTAAACAGCGTAATAGACATCCAATTCATCCAAATATTAAATCGAATCAATTTAGGTCAAATTAGAAATGTCTGGTCCTAGCAAACATCAAACAAGTTATTGCGTACCTGAACGTTAGTATAGAACTAGGATCTCTCGGTGATGAACAATCGAGAATCTTAAACTGTTAATGGAAATTATCACAATAATCAATGAATTAACAAGTATGGATTTCATTATCACAATTATACACATATTAACTCCATATCACAATTAATCAAGGAATCAAATAATCAAATACAAGGTCACAAAAAGCATTTAAACATCCTATTTATATCTTAAATCTCTTAATAAAAACTCAATTGCTCAAATAACAACTTTGGAAAATTTTTAGAAAAAGTTTTGAATTTCAAAGCACAGGGATAGGCCGGCAGCCAAAGCCGGCGGCTTTGGGCCGGTGCTCAATGTTCTGAAAAATCACACTGCCAGCACTAGCAATGTACAAGGTAAGCCGTCAGCCTTTGTATCCTACGCCGGCGGCCTTGAGCCGGCGTAGAATCCAAAACCAAATTTTCAAAAACGTCCAGAGAGGTCTAAGCCGCCGCTTACTCAGATAAGCTGGCGGCTTTGACATATACGCCGGCGGCCTTAATTTCCACTGTCAGCGTTCAACATGACAGAATGAACGCTGGCTGACTTTCCAGCGAAAGCCAGGGCTTTTAACAGCCTTAAAAAATTCTAAATCAATGCTGCCTATAAGCCGGCGGCGTTGAATTCCCAGGTTGCCAGCGTACGTTTTAAAAACAGGTTTAAACGAAAATTCAAAATCCCCTGTTTTTCCACTTTGTAAAATTCTATGTCAAAACACTTCAAACTTTCCTCAACTACACTTCCAACTTCATATACCCACTCCTACATATACTACTCAATTCTAGCAACTCCAAGCATGAATTCAACACAATTAAACACTTCAACTCCACATCAAACCAATCTAGGTTTCTCTAAACAATTTCTCTTCACTTACTCCCTACACTTCATATCACTTCAACCATGCATGCACAAACTTACATACTCCTATAACTCATTCATAACTCATACAAAGCATGAACAAACAATTTGACCAACATTGAACTCAATTCATCCAATAACTCTACAACTACAAGAAAGGGAAACAAAACAATAATCACAACTAAATCCACTCACATGTAAATGCTTTGGCCTTGGAGAGAATTTGTTTTCCAAAGCTTGCTATTGCTCTTAATTTAAGCTTGAAATTGAAATGGAGAGGGAAATGGAAGAAGAAAAGAAAAGGAAGAAGAAAAGGAAAATTCGGATAAAATTTTGAGCTGCCCAAAAAGTAGTCAAATTAGCTTAATTTTGACTTTTACACATTCCAAATTTACCCCTTAATGCATATATTAACTTAGGTTGCATTTAGCTTTAATTTGAACTTCATTTGGCTTGTATTTAGGGTATAAATGCTACTTAATTACAAGAAACTTAATCAACTAGCTTAAGTGAAATTATGGTTGAGTTATTAATCTAACTTAACTTAACATCTTAATGTGCACAAGACAACATTAATAATTTCATTACTCACACATTAATGCATATAAAACAAAATATTAATATCAACATATACACATACAAAATCTTATATCTTAGACTACTAACAACATAATCATACTCATTCAATTCAACTCCTTAAAATAAATTAATAAACACATGAGATTTGATTAAAATGTAAATCTAGGTCATTTCATATAACATATATATAGCAAAGGTATAGGGGGTATATATACATAATTTACTAGAACTAATAAAATTAGTGTAAATTTTATTGCATTCTAATGCTACCTTACTTTTGGGTAATTGTAAAATTGTGCTTTTCATGGTGTTTTGAAATTTAGATTTAGTCTTTTTGTGGTTTTAATTATCCTTGTAATGGCTCTAATATAATTGAATTCATGAGTGTTGGAAAGATTTAGCGGTTTAGTATTGTTTTGTTTTGTGATTTTGAATTCAATGGTGATTTCATGTTTTAAATTATGTTTCCTTATATTGTCGATTTTGTGCATAATGTGTTTGCAATATGATAAAATACTTGTTGTAGGACCTATTATTTTGTCACAATCAATCTTTATCCATTAATATTACACTTATTTAACAACGCACTAAATCACATATCAGAATCTATTTTTTTAATTATATATAAGTAATAAATGATACATAATTTGTTAATTATGTTTATCTAAAATAATAATTATGTTAATATAATTATATAATTTAAGTCATAACCATTTGTCATATATTTTTTATATATAGTTTTCTAAGGTAATTTATCGATCTATCTAATATTATTATTTGTCCATTTTTATTTAAAAAAACACATTTATCATTCCAATTATCTATTTTATCTCTCTTAGTTTTTTTATTTCATCATTTTTCATTTTATCTTATTTAAGGTAATAGTTATATCCATATAATTTAAGCTGAAGCTCTTCCATTCATCACACATTTTATTATATAATTTTACATGGTAAACTTATCAATTTCTCATATGTTATAAAATCTATTCATTTCATTCAAAGAAATAAATTTATTACTATAATTATTTATTCTATTTCTCTCCATCTTTTTAAATGCAATTAGATTACATTTTATCATATAGTTTTATTCCCTCTCATTTTATTAAAAAATGAAATTCATCAATGCATTAAAGATTACTAAATGAAGAAAGATAATTATTGGTATTTAAATTTATTAATTCTTATCAAGACTCATTTTCCTCTTTCTATTAAAGTTATAAAGACCATCTTTATCATCTTCTATAGCAATTCTTCCACCTTCCTGCTACCCTAGCTATCATCATAGCCTATTCTTTCAAGTAAGAGATACGGACGCGAATTAGTGAGACACAATTAGGTTATTTGAAGTCACTATAACTTAGGTATTATATATGTAATACACAAATAATTTTGGATAAAACTAGTAGTATTAGGCAGATCTGGATCTTGAGAATGATAGCGAAAAGGAGGACTCAACTACACCAATCAAAATGGCCTATAAATATAAATTAGTTCATATAAATTTTGGTTGTTGCGTTATATTTCAATCTAACTATAGTAAAGATTATGTAAGTCATAGAGCAAAAAAAGTCTTAGTTGCATCCCTTATGTTTAGTTTTTTTTTTTTTTTTTTTTTGTGTTTTTCAAATTTGATATATGATTTATATTATGTAAAGTTATATTAAAATATGAAAAAATAAAAGGTCATTATTGTTTGAAAAACACTATTAGTTACACTATAATGTTGTTTAGGTGTTATTATTTCAAAATAATATTTTTGTTGCTTCCAGTTGGTCTTTACTATAAATGTAAAAGCATAACACCATAAGCAAATATTGAATAATTTTTTTTAATATAACCTTAATTTATATGCAGGTTTTTGAAGGCTCTCTAGGTGTTTTTGTTGCGGGCAGAGAAAAGAGACATGAGTTTCACATGAGTCGAAAATAAGAGAACAAAAGGTTGCTTACAAATCTCACCCAAAAAATGGAGACAAAGAAAAGAATTCACATAAAAAGTTTTTTTTTTTTTTTTTTGTAGAATATGATGTTGCATTATATGATACTAATGGAATTGTTGTTTTATTAAATGTCATTAACAGGGCAATACCGTATTAGTGATGACATTAGTCCGTCGCTTATATTTCTTACTAATAAATCCATGGTTTTAATAGATATCGTTTAGTATAATATTTTTACATTCTTTTCACTAACATTGATTTACAAAGGATAATTTATATAAAATTAAAATAGTTATTATGGTTATTAACGAATTTTACGTATATTAAAAAGCTTTATTTTATTTTGTATTAATAAGTGAACAACAGAATTTGCTTATCACGTTTCAAAATGTCTAATTTCTCAATACATCCTTTTATTATTTCATTATTATGTTTTTCTTTTGTTATAAATCATTTGTCATTTTAATTTTATTTAAGTTTTGGATTATCACTAAATCTTAAAATCTCAATATCGTTAATCATTAATTCTCTCGTGAAAACACAAAAGGGAATTCAAGCATTAATTTATCTCTTATCCTATTATATTTCTTATGATTTATGAACATAATGTAATTTTTTTACTTATTTGTTGTGTAAGACTTAAAACTTAAAACTTAAAAGAGTGTGCGGTTAGTGCTATAAATTAGCTGAGCCGATCCAAGCCTTTCAAGGCTCAAGCTTGGCTTATTTAAAAATTAGCGAGCTCAAGCTTGATTCGAACTTTTATCAAGTCTAAAATTTAAGCTTAAGTTCGAGCTCGACTCCTTTAGCTAAACAAGTTTTATTTCAAGCTCAAACTTGGTTCATTTGCAAATCAAGCTCAAGCTCGAGCCGCGTTAAGCTTAATAAGTTTTTATCAAGCCTAAAATTAAAGCTTGAGCTCAACTTGTTTAAATAGCCCTTTTCTATTTATTTCAAACCTAAAAACAATATATAAGAATTTATTAATATATACATATTTTAAGTAAAAATTAGTTTTGTTATTTTAATTATATATTAATATATTATAAATATAGAACTCACGAATTTACTAGTGAGCCTGAATCTAAACTTGAGGTCAGCTCATTAGATAAACAAAGTTTATCTTAGATTTAAGCTCAACTCGTTTACTAAACAAGCTCGAGTAGTTCGTGAACAGCTCGACCAATTTGCAGCCAGATGTGCAGTGTTTAAAATTTTAGTGATTTCCTTTATTAATTTAATTATCAGCAAATAAAAATTAGATTAACGATGGTTGCTAAAGCAAACTCCTCCATTGTGGTTTTAAAATGTGCTAATTATAAAATAGATGACAATATTTATATGAAATGAAGTTGCTATTATATATAAATATATATATATATAAGAAAGATCTTAGTTTGTTATAATATACGGAAAGTATTAAGAATTAAAAGAAATAATTAATTCCTGAAAATTATTCTTAACACTTAAAATGATATTTAACACTTTTCATTTATTATCAAAAATTAGTTGTTTTTTTCTAATCCTACATTTCCATTTATCTGCGTAATTAAGTGAGATATGTCAATAAATTTATCATTCATTCTTTTATCAAATTTCTATTGTATCATTAATTCAAGTCTTATATTAATCTTTTGTTATCAAATGCATGTAGTTAAATCATATAAATATTCAAATGTTTTAACTTAGGTAATGTAAATTTTAATTATTTTACATTCACCAAAAGCAACTTTTATTTCTACTTCTTTAATTTACTTTTTTTTTATTCTTTCTTAAATATCTTGGTATAATAATTTCATTATGCTTCAAATTTTATTGCATCAATAGATCTAATTTTTGCACACAGCATCACAGGTGCATCCTATAAAAATCAACTTTTAGGAGAATTCAAATATTTAAATTTCTGTAGAATCTATATATTTTTATATCTTCAATCAATAAACGGATCTCAGCAAAAAAAAAAAAAGTTCAATAAACAAGTTGACATGGAGTATAAATGCATCATGTCATGGGATTTTTGAGGTTTTTCAAATACAAATCTATTTACACACAAATATGAGGTGCACCAAAATACCATGAATTGCTTGTGCTACTCACGAAATTCTAGTACTTTTAGTATTAATTTTTCATAGGCTAATGACTATATTAGGATCAAACTGTTCATTGATCCGGTGAGAATTCCTAAATGTTTTTCAAAATCAAATCTTTTATAATTTTTAATCGATGATTCATATCAAATGAGTTGGGATTTGATATCTTAAAAAAAAAAAAAAAAAAAGGTTGAATTGGGAATCGAACAAATTCAGGCTCGGCACTAATCAATTAAGGCCTTAGCTTTTGCAATACTGAGATACCCTATCGGGTGATTCCGATTCCCAAATAGATAAGATTTATTCAAAGCTTGAAAGTTGGAAACAAAATTTACGAAGCATAGTTGGTTAGGAAACGATTACAAAGGCATTAGCTTTCGCAATACTGACATATTCTAAGAGGCTGTTTCTGCTTCCCTATAATAAGATTGCTTAAGCCCTGTTGGATAAGGGGAAGGCAAGGCTTCGCTGCTTTAAGTCAGAAACTTCTAACGCCGTCAAATAAGAAACAAAAAAGGAGGGTTAAGATTTGAAGAGTTGCATACTTCCAACCAGACCCTACGCACTAAGTTAGCCGAGAGGTTGCAACCAAATCCTAACTCCTTGTACGCAAAAATGATGGGGGAAGGGTATTTCCCTCATTCCAAATTTCATGATGCAACCACGAAGGAAGAGCCTCATGAGGCTGGTTGTGCTTATTCGAGGGAAGAGAAACGCTAACTAAAAGTATAGTAAACAGGCAATGGAAGAACTATTAGAACCCACATTTAAAAGTTTGTTCTAGCGATGTAAGAGTTAAAACTAACTCAAATTCGATTCAGGGATAATCGGAATAGTCAAATTGAACTCAAGCTATTTGAGTAATTTATCATATCAAACTTAAGTTTCATAATTTTCATGATCTTTGGCTTGATTAACTTACTAAGTCTATTTTATAACTCACAGAGCAAACGCAGGAAAGATAAATAGGAGTATAAATATTGATAAAAAATTATCTTTTAAATAAAAGAAATCTAAACAAGTTTAATTACGAGTCTGAGCTTAGAGCTTTCAAAATTTCAAGTGCTAAGTTTGATTCGTCTCGAACTCACATCGCTCCGTTTTGACTCAATCAATAAATATGTCTAGCAACCACACAGCCAAATCGGCCGTGCACGAGGGACTTAGAAACTCCCACATCCGTGTTTTGTTGGCAGGGAAACAGAAGAAAATTTGGCATTTGGATCCGCAACCAAAAATTCACCGCTCTACTGGGCGTGCCTTAATTTTTTGATCTCGATCTCGATCTCGTTGTATCTGTATCGAGCTTTGGGAGCGTGTATTGATAAGATTGGAGAAATCTAAGGAAGAACGAGAATCACTTCTGTATAAATTTAGTTTTGGGACGGAGGAGGACTAGTCTTCCCCACACAGTAGTACAATGAGAATTATTGTAGAAGGATCACATTGATTTCTCCAAAATTTAGAATTTGATACAACCTGCAGCACATTTTTAGAAATTGACATGATGGAGGCTACAGATCATTGCATTTTTGCTTTAGAAATCTGTTGTGTAGAAAGGCTACCTTGCAAAGGAGCCGCCCCCAGCAATAGTTTACTACTCCATCATGATAACGATCCTGAACCAATGACTCTCGGACGGATCGTGACTCCTGCTTCTACGAGGTCGTTCGGTCCAAGGTTGTCAATAGGCGGTCGTTGCTTGTGGTGATTAGTGACAGACTGATAAGCCATTGCCAATGCTAGAGCCTGCAAGTGAGAAAATGAATGTCAACAAGACAACACCACCTATTAAAACCCCCCAGAAAATGAGAGAGAGAGATTTTCTTAACATATTTAAGACCATTGATGATATAATTACATTACACTTCCTTATAATAAGACAGGCACAAAATCAAATAGTCCCAAGTAAATCCAGTAACATCTGAAAACTCACAATGTGATCCTTCTGAGGAGGGGCATATATGCCAGTTGTTACTGCCTTTCTTCTTCTTGATCCATCAGAATGCTGAGATACATTGGTAAATCCTGTTGGAATAACAATCACGGGCAATCCGACTAGATTTCCCAAGCAAACTTTCTCCCAGTCAGTAGCATTCCCAATGAATGCATCAACAGTGAAACTTTCCTTTACCTCCTTGATGAGTTTCTGTCTTGCTCTTTGGGCCTATGGACGAAAACAACACAACATCAGCAAGTTCGACATAATAACTTCTTCACAGAATTATTGATCACCAGAAGTAGTTCCACAGTTCATATCTTATGATCATAAACATATGATCCTGTATCAACAATGGCCAGTCACTGTCTCCTCAGCCCTTTAATCCACATTATGAGAACTTAATACTTTACATCCTCCTCTCTCTATCTATCTCCCCCTTTCCCCACCCCCACCCTAAGAAATTGATATGATGTTTCTCTGTTTAATGGAATGATTTAGTTAAAATAACTTCCACTGGTGCAATACTACTTTTCTTTCTCCCAAATCACAGAAAGCATCTTGATAGATAATATTCAATTGCAGGTGCATAATGATTTATGACACATCTGCAGCTCATCATTTCTCACATTAACATTCTTTTTTCAAATGTTGCACGTAAAGGGCATGTTTGTAGGCCATTCAAAAGCATGGATATAACTCGGCAGAGAAGGTGATTCAACCCTCTATTTTAATAAAAAACATGATCCTAAGATGGCATACCTGCAGATAGTCTACAGCTGGAATCACCCGTGCACGACCCAATTCAGTAGGCCATTGATCTTGAGCTTCATACTCATCATCTTTTCCAGATCGTTGCCACTCATCAAAGTGAGCCAACATGTCTGTATCCATAGTGAAGTTCAAGATACCTTGCACAGACTCAACCGTGTAATTTAATTTAAATGGCAACATAGAAACACCCTTTGAAGAAAGAATACGAACCACCTGCAAGGGAATTACAATGCACCAATTAAAAGGCGGAGTTACAAACAAAGATGTATGCTAGGTAGAAATACATGCATCAACTCACAAGCAAAGAGGTGCATACAAGTAACTGAATGGTTCAAGTAAATTCATGATGAGTTTATGATAAAGTACAGATGAGTCAAACCTCCATCTCAGCATCATCCAGATATCCAACTATAAGTTTTGTTATATCAACAGAAAAAGGATCATTAAAAGGCATGTCTCTCGATGAGACGTCATCAGGATCTTTCCCCCTAATAGCATCCAGAACAATGGTGCAATCTGCAGCACTCCTACAGAACGGACCAAGCTTGTCCTATCAAAGTAAATTAAGCATAAATCTCATGACTACTCATCTTACAGGATAAGGATAAAGCCAAAGAAAAAGAGCAATTACCAAACTTTCAGATATGCTCATCACACCAGTCCGACCAACAGATCCAAATGTAGGACGCAGTGCAGTCACACCACAATGTGCAGCTGGATAAGTCATGGATCCTGCCGTCTCTGATCCAATTGCAATAGGAACCATTCCTGTTTACACGAAAATAGCTAGTTACAAAACCAGAATAACATCAAGTGTCTGCCTTTGAACAGGGGAGAAATTAGTACGGCACCTATGCAGCTAACCAATCAGAGTCCTAGAAACAACGATGATTTCATGATGCATCCAGTAATATAGAACTATCAAACTCACAATTGTGGTTCATATCGCAATGCAAACCACCATTTATGAAGTAAACATAGGGATCACATTGAAGGAGGAATTAGGGTGTTGAAATGGGAAAGCATGCTTAATTGGGGACTAAGCACCTGCTGAAACGCAGGCAGCAGGACCAGCGGATGAGCCAGTTGAAAATTCCTGAATGTTCCACGGGTTTCTCGTTCTACCTCCAAACCAAATATCATCATATGCAAGTGATCCAGTAACGAGTTTTCCCACTAGAACTGCTCCTGCAGACTTCAACCTATGCGAAGGATAGTAACCAATTGAATTCGCTTTTCAGTAAATTTACTGCCCATCAGGACTAGCAATATTAAATAGAACTTTCATACTTCTTGTAAACCCAGGCTTCCATGTCAAGAACCTGATCTTTGAAAGTCATTGAACCCCACGTCGTTTGGTAATCTGGTACTGATATTATATCCTTCAAACCATAAGGGATTCCATGGAGGGGACCTGATTATAGAAATAAATAAAATGTTGGAAGGCTTAAATATATAATCTACAACCAAAACTACTAAAGATGAAATGCAGTTAGGCAATAGAGTATTGTTATATAATAAATGCAATATATCTACAAGTTTAAACTTTTAAATGGATATGGTGATAAATTAAACATAGTATCAAAGTAGAAAGTCGTTCAAATCTTACACAGCCATTACAACCCTATTATAATTAAGTCGTCCACTTGAGTATTAGTGGAAGTCGAAGTCCGGCCTACAAGTGAGAAACACTATATTTATAAATTTAAGCTTTTAGATTAGATGGCTATATAATGAAGATTACTATGCACCCTAGAATTAAATACATGGTATTTTTGACTAAATGCTTATAAATCCAGCGTACATATTCTAAAAAAGGCAGTTATTTTAATTCGAACTGACAAGACGGTCATTCCGTGCCTATAAACATATCTGGTGGGAAGAAAGAGCAAGAAAAAAACATCTCTATGACAAACCACATAGAGATGCTCACCGAGATAAACTCCCTTAGCAAGCAAATCATCTGCTTCTCTTGCTTGTTTATATGCCAAATCATCGGTGTAAGTGACAACAGCTTGAAGAACTTCATTGTACCTAGTTTAAGAACATGACAAAATCAAAGAAAATTCAAATGAAGGTCTTCATATACTGTGGCCATACTTACCTTCTTAATCTTTTAAGAAAGATTCCTGCAAGCTCCTCAGAGGTAATTTGCTTTGTTCTTATGAGTTCCCCTAATTCAATAACCTGATAAATCATAAAGAATAATTTATTAAACAAGAATATCCTTAGCAAGTAAATATGACTACACATGATGGAAAGGACTTACGCTCATATATGCTATATCTTCATCGCTCTGCGGTCTCTTTACTCCGATTGACGAAGGGTAATCAAACCGTTTGCTGTTGATATGTTCTCCACTGCTCCAGCTAGGATCAAAAACTAAACAGGATGGGTTTTGCAAACCTCCATTTGGAAGAGCAACTGCTTCTCTGTTGGCTCTGATAACAGGTATATTGAACTCCAGGGCACCCTTTTCGATCTCTTGGATCTGAAAGATATAGGAAACAATTAAAATATTAAAATATCAAACATCAATTGCCTCACCAGCTTAAATGTGGCTTCAATTATCAAACCTGCTATCTGCTCAGATTAGCAGAACAACCATCTCAGCACGCTTGTGGAAATATTGTGATCTATATTTATTATGTGACAACTTAATTTTAAATGGGATTAAAGTGTTGAGCGCAGGAATTTTGTAGTTAGATCAAATTATCACTGATGTTTCATTTTCAGGATGGAAGAAGCATCATCTTTAAGCTATTAAGCTCTCGATTTAACTAATTATTTACAATCTGTCTTAATCAATTCCTCATTCCACACTTTAGGAGTATTCAATATAAAATATAAAAGCGCGTCCATTTCTACTATTGTACCCAAACTACTTCTGTTTGTGCTATTAAATTCATCATAAACTATCCCAAAGGGAAAAGCAGGAGGTGATTAGCCAGGACATACCTTAGAGTCACCGAAGAAATCTGCATCAAATAGTCTAAATGCTGACCGCAAATTTGAAACTTCACGAATCTTTTCCGCAATGTGATTGCACTTCCTGTCCTGATCAAAACAATTGAGCACCAATCAGATTATCCAAAAAAAAAAAAAACAGAAAAATCCACTGTAGATTATAATGTATCAACTATCATATGTTTCCCAGAACTAGCTTCACCTGGAAATGAATGTAGTAGTATGAATCCGAACTTTCTGAGTAAACATTTTCCAGATTAACTTATATGTTTTCACCTGGTTTTAACGTATGAATATTTACTCAGCAAGCTACAACTCCAGTAGCACGCTTCAGATTATTACACCAGTCCAAAATGACGA
Source organism: Combretum micranthum (assembly GCA_024138025.1). NCBI lineage: Eukaryota > Viridiplantae > Streptophyta > Magnoliopsida > Myrtales > Combretaceae > Combretum > Combretum micranthum. Next base: position 842,334 of record JAMXBD010000368.1, read on the forward strand.
ATCCAGGATTTTGCAGGGCAATCAGCGATTGCAACTACGCATTTGTAAATGCAACCCTTTTTTTTTTTTTTTTATCTTAGCATCTCGAGTGCATGCAAATCCTTAACGGTTTCTCCGTGTAATTACTGCCATTTATGTATCATACATCTACTTTATCATGTCGCTGTCGTAATTCATGCAAGCAAAATCAGGCACGAAATGGAAATCTAGGATATTCACGCAAAAGCAAAAGGTCTCTCATAGCCATTTCGTATTCGATTAGTCGAAAATGTAAAAGAATTCTTTAAATTGATGAACAAACTTCAAGTAAAAGAGAAGGGATACCATGTGACATGGAGTTGTAGCAGCTGAAAGACCGTAGTGTGTCGGACATATAAGGCTAATGTTGTCAGGAGAAGACGGTTCGGTCGAAGAGTGGCAAGAAACAGCCGAACGGCAACAGAGAAGTAATACAAAGCACAGACATGAAGAGACACGTGCTGATACACGCGTCGACAAAGAGAAACAGAGCCATGGAACACTTGCCCAAGTCATTCAGCATTGTTATGTCTGAGTCGGGTTCTGTCTCCATGCTTGCTTCTGCCATTTCGATCAGAACCAGAGTAGTCTTGATTCATCGATTCTAACCTTTTTTTCTGAAGATTTTATGAAAGGCACGAACCTAGCTACACCTGCTAGTCAAAGTCCCCATATCTTGGACGAAGAGTTGGAGCCTGTCAACATCATAATCGTAACCATGCATGGCTATAATATCTGACCGGTCAAAGTCCCCTAGAGACCATTTGGATTATGCGTTTTGCCGGCTTAAGGTTTTGTCTGGCTTGATATTGACTAAGGTTCCAATTCAATTGAAGAACATGTCGAAATTGTGGTCTGGTCACAGAAAAATTCACTCTTAGCAGAACACTAGAAATCTTGTTTCCACCGAAATTTATGTCTACCTTTCTAGGTTTTTGGGCGAAAATGGGACTGTTTGCGAAAATTTGTCCCGAAATGGGACATTCTGGAAAATAATTCCAGATGGGGGTTGGTGAAGGCGCCGTTTCAAACGGCGCCTTCGGGATTACGAAGAAGGCGCCGTTTTAGTGTTGGGGGGAGGCGCCGTTCACAACGGCGCCTTTAGTGTTGGGGGGAAGGCGCCGTTAGGAACGGCGCCTTCAGTGATACACCCCCCACCACACCCCCCCCCCCCCCCGCTCCCCCTTGTCCTGCAAAAACAAGCCAATATACAACCAATGTCAGCAAACAGACAAAAAAAGTATGAATCGAAGATTTTGAACCTGCAAAAATTACACCAATACTATCTCCCCGACTCCACAAAAATAAATGGAACACCCATAACAGAAACTGTAACACCAAACAACACATCCAACAGCTCGATCCTGCAAACTTAGTTCAACACCCCAAACGTGCAGAAGCAACATTTCATTGAGAACAGAACTAAGATAACGAAAATATAATTACATGCCATAAATACATATGAGTTTAATAGTTTAAATGAAAAGCAAATAGAAAGTATGAAAATATAACGCTATCTCCTCCTAGGGGGCCTCCGTATGCTCCTAGAGATCCTAGACAATATGGATCGTGCACCACGCTGTGCAGGTACTGGCTCAGGAGGATCAGCCTCAGTAGGTGATGCACTGAAATCTGGTGGAGGGACAGGGGAGGCATGGATGGATCTCCAGTGCTGTGATAACTGCGTAACTCCCTCACCCATATCGGCATCATCAGGTGGAGGTACTGGACGCCTCTTCTGCGGCGGTGGTGGAGGCTGATGAGATGAAGAGCCAACCTCGCTGTACGGAGTATGGTAGGAAGGCAATGATGAGGTGCTATGGCGTCCCCTAACAACTGTAGATGTGGATCGAGCTAGTGATGGAGCATGACGAACAGTCTGGTACTGCTGCTGATCATGCTCACTGTCATCCTCTACAGCAGCTTCAACCTCGGTAGGTGCGGTGTACCGAGACTCAGGATAAAGATGGTCGATAACACCATGCTCATCTACAGTCTGTATGGCCTCATCTGCAATAGAATGAGCCTCTATATCAGAAGTCATCCTGATCCGCCTAAATATCGGCCTGCAATAATGGAGGAAGTAAGATTCGCAATTGCATATCTCTATATATGAGAAATGAAATATAATATCTATGTCTCACCAAACCACCGACCATAGCACCGGTATGGCTAATATATCTCCTGGTGACACGTCTAAACCAACGCAAGTACTCAGGGTCGACCCCGAATGGAAGGTCAACATCGACCAGGCGATCATGTCTCTCATTCCACATTTCATGATACACAGCATGATGAACAATCCAATTAGTGTCGACCCGCCCCTCAAATCTATCTTATGCAGGTCCCTATCCGTATTACATGTTGGAACTGTCTGGTAACCCCCAAACTGTCGAATGACACGATCTGGGAAATACCACTCGATGTATGAAAAGCAAATGAGGGGGACCCGGGCTGTCCAGACATCCATACCCTGACGACAGTGGTGGAAGTCTGTGGAGGATGTCATCTGTGTAAGGGAGCCAAACAATCTGTGCCATAAAACAAAACTCGTTACACAAAGAAACAATAACTTATGTAAGTTTTTGGGTGAATGTGAAAGGATTTATACCTGTTCGGACCCTATCATGTCAAACGCCTCCCTATAAGCTGAGATGACGTGAGATGGGTGACGAGTAGTGTCCCGGATGATCGACCATCGTGCAGCAAGGGGCGCTGCAGCATGCAACGGTAGACCAAAACGTGCTCGAGGTGCTATAACAGGGAAGCGATCCCATGCCCACACCTGCAATAGCACAAGCGCTCCACCAATCTGCTCCACACCCTCGAGAGAAGCACGACAAAGCTGCCGATATAACCAGCTAAGGCAAGCACTACCCCAGCTGTACTGGCCCGCCTGAGCGAAGTCCTCTAACAATGGCAGGAACATAGAGTGTACTAGTGAACCAGATTTATCTGCAAATATACACCCACCCATAAGCTGTAAAATGTAAGCACGAGCATGCCTGATGATCTGCTCCTCCGGTGCATCATCGGGTAAATGTGCAAAATGTGACCGTAGCCAAGTAAGGCTTAGCCGACCTCCACGAGAAGTACCACCCTGTGGGTAAGCCCCTAATAGCCTCATGCACTCTGACTGCCACCCTGTAGCAATAGATGTGCTACCAACTACTGGTAAGCCATGTACTGGCAGTCCTAACTGGACCTCCACGTCCTGTAACGTGATGGTCATCTCCCCATGCGGCAAGTGGAAGGTGTGAGTCTCTGGACGCCATCTCTCCACCAATGCAGAAATGAGATGCCAATCGAGCTGAATATAGGGGAGACGTGCAAGACCAATGAATCCAGCCTGCTCCAGATAAGGCAATATACGCTCGTCTATAGGGCGTCCAACCTGGTCGTGCCTGGAGGTCGGTTCCCTACGCCTAACAAGGAGAGCTGTAGCGGATGCCTGGAAGAAGTAAATGAAACGTTATTACCCATGTTTATATTATGTATCCGCAAAGCTTAAAATGGAAGTGCAGTATGTGATTTGGTACCTCATCTAACCAAACAGCTGAGGAACGATGTCTGCCCTGCTGGGAAAGTACTGAATCATCTATGGGGCCTGGCTCCATCTACCCTGCATGTAAGAAGGAAGTGAGATTACATGAAATGAGAAAATGTGATTAAAATATGATAACTACAAATCGAAAATGAAACAACATTCGACAAATTCAAACCACGATATCACCAAACCTTGACGAACTTTGTCCTACTCTGTCTGGACAACTCCTCCTATTGTGACCATCCCGTCTACATAGGCCACAGGTTACTCTATCGGGCCGTTCTCTCCAATCCATTTCCATTGTATATCGCTTTGACCTAGGTTTTCCTTTTCCCCTTGCACTCGCGGGATCAGGAATAAGGCAAGGGAAGTTGGCTGGGGATGGCCAATCAAGTTCATCTCCAATTGGATAGAAATGAGATTCATAACATTGGACTTCATTCGTCCACCTATACAATGGGCCGACCAAGGAAGTCCAATCCACATTAGCAAAGCCTGCAGCTGCCATTACATGGGAACATAGCAGTCGGTATATTTGCCATTTGTTGCATGTGCATGAAAGTTGCGAAAAGTCAACCTTATGTGTTCTACCACCACGTTTCAAGCGACCTTTCTCCCGGCGAGTACCGTACGTACCTCGAACAATCCAGTACCTCTATTAAATCGAGTTACTTGATGTGAAGTAGCCCGTGAAGCCCATAAATCTATCTTCTTCTTCGCATAGGATGTGAAAACCTCGCCGCCCATAATGGCATTCCTCGCTGCAGACAGTCTTTCCTCCCAATACATGACACAGTTGTAAAAGATTTTTTTCACCAGCCCACATACAGGTAATCCTCTAGCTCCCTTGATGACAGAATTGTATGTTTCTGACATATTTGTAGTCATGTACCCAAAACGGTAACATCCATCAAATGCAAGGGTCCAAGACTCCTTAGGTAGGATCATATCTCCATTTGATGTACTTGATTGAACCACTCTACTGCTTCTTCATCAATATTCTTCACAAGCTCCATAGACTTCTCGAATTTTCGCGCCTGAGCCTGAAATGCAGCATATGTCACTAAGTTTTTGCACCTTTGATTCTTATAAACTTTGTTGAAATTGCTGGCAATATGCCGTACGCAAAATCGATGCACCGCAAAGGGAGGTTGCCACCCATTTGATTCATCCGCAACAGCCCCAATAATACCAGCCCCCCTGTCTGAGATGATGCATACGGTCTCTTCTCCCCTGTGTCCTATAACCCCTCGTTTCAACTTCCTCAAAAACCATGACCATGCTTCTTTAGACTCAGATGGAGCCAGACAGAACGCTAATGGTAAGATGTGATTGTCTCCATCTACACCACATGCCACGAGTAACACATGCTTGTATTTGCCGTATAGAAACGTACCATCAACACTAATAACAGGCCTGCAATGCTTAAAGGCCTCAACTGAAGGACCAAAGCTCCAGAAAACCCACTTAAAATGCGCCTCCTCGGGTATAGGTGATCTTGTCCACCCCCACTCTACTATCGACCCCGGATTACTTGACTTGATTGCATTGAAAAGCTTTGGAAGTTCATTGTAAGATTTGACCCAGTCACCATAAACCATAGCAATTGCTTTTTTCTTTCCTTCCCAAATCCTTCTACGAGAAACCATATACCCATATACCGCCAAACAGTGAGACTCGAGCTCCTTTGCTTTGCAATCTGGATTATTCCGGACAAAACTGATAAACTCTCGAGCAAGGATATTGAGTCTATCTGTGAATGGTCCTGTCCAAGTAACGGATTAGTGCAAGAATGGGGACCATCAAGCTTGGTGATTACAAAAAGTCCTTCTAGTTTTTTCAAACAAGCTCGTATCCGCCACGGACAACCTTGATCACTTTTACTGCAATGAGCAATCCACAGATTTTTCTTGGACTCATCAACTCGGAAGTTGCAGTGTGTTCTAATGTGAGCAGCTTTCACAGTCTCAATTAGATCATTCTTTGTCTTGAACATCATCCCCTTCACTAATTCTTGGCTATCAAATATTTGCAGACATAGCATCCATTTCATCTTCAAATGTCACAGCCATCACCGCCTCCACCTACATTGAAATAGGGAATTGAGTCTCTTACCGAAGCTTGACTTGACACAATCTCGTGGCAGTGAACTATGTGGGCCAGCAACACCTGCAACGTTTCCCCTTTGAACTTCTTCTGCTACTGTATTGTCATCCTCCTCGTCTACCTCATCTTCGATTGTATCCCCATTTTCATCCACATTAAAACCACCATCAGAGTGATCATCTTCATCCCGGTAGCAAACACTGGTGCCACTTCCTGTGCTACTCTATTCTCAAATTCTGACAGTGTCTCATCAAATGGCATGGGTTCATATTGTTCACAATGCATGGGCGAAGCTGGCACAGCTCCTTCATTCTGTGATCGAATATTCGAAGACGAACCAAGCTGCAATTGAAACTGCTGCCCACCAAACATGTCACCATGTTGTTCATTCAACTCATATGGAGCATGAGCTACATTTTCATGAGTCGCAGCTCGATCAGTGATCTTCACAAATATTTCCTGAATTAACTTGCACCCAACTCAACAGCAAGCGAAATCAGATCCTCAAAACTGTCATCATCTGCAATTGGCATCAACATATACACAACCCCATGACTCATGTAATGTGCGTGTCTGTGTATTATCTCCACATCACTATGATTACAATCCACACCTATCTTGCCACAAATGATTGCCTTAAAATTTTCGAAGTTGGCATTCACCTAACCTTCACCTTCCCAATGGGCGGCCTGTCATATTGTGGCCCATAATTTCCATCCACTATGTTGCCATGAGCATAAACAATGAACCTTACAAATTAGCCATTCCAAAACCTATCCACACAAACTAAAATGTTAACACAACACTTCAAACAGCATTCACTCACATTTTAATTCAACAACATGAGTCACAAATCGATATCTTTTACACCACTTCACCACTCAAACCACTTCCCATCACTACTCTTACCACTTTTAATCATTCGCATACACTACTCCTACACAACTTTACCGATCTACATCATTCACTAAAACAAACAAACTCGTGTATAATCACATTCCTTATCACTCATGTTCATGTAAACATCATAATCCTCAACTTAAACTATTGAAGCATTTCATCGAACACCTTATATGCATGAAAAAATTCTCCATGAAAACTCCCTAGATCAGCCAATGCAATTCCGTAAATTTCATATACACTATATACTACTCTTACAACACTTCATAACTCGAAACATTCGCTAAAACATCCAATCTGACAAAATTCTCAACCACATACAAGTCCATTTTTCATGATTTTAACACCGAAATTGTGAAAAAATTACACTCAAAACAACAAACTCGGGTATAATCACATTCCTCATCACTCATTTCATGTAAACATCATAATCCTCAACTTAAACTACTGAAGCATTTCATCGAACACCTTATATGCATGAACAAATTCTCCATGAAAACTCCTAGATCAGCCAATGCAATTCCGCAAATTTCACTATACACTATATACTACTCTTACAACACTTCATAACTCAGAAACATTCGCTAAAACATCCAGATCTGACAAAATTCCTCAACCACATACAAGTCCATTTTTCATGATTTTAACACCGAAATTGTGAAAAAATTACATTACATTGATAAATGATGAACTTACCTGGGATTGGAGAGCTTAATTTGCGTAAAAATCGGCCTGAAATGGAGATTTGGTGGAGGAGTGGAAGCCTACCGACGGAGGAGAGAATGAGAGGAAGAGAGAAGAGGAAGAGAGGAAGAGAGGAGAAGGACAAATGGGGCTGCGGTTCGTGCAGGGGCTATTTATAGCCTAAAGGCGCCGTTATAAACGGCGCCTTCCATTTGCCCTAAGGGCGCCGTTCCAAACGGCGCCTACGCCCCGTACCAGCTCTTCAAAGGCGCCGTTTCGAATGGCGCCGTCCCCTTCACCCAAAGGCGCTGTCTCCGACAGCGCCTCCACCGACCCCCCGGGAATATTTTTCCCCCAAACCCCATTTCCGACGAAATTAAAATGAGAGGACCTATTTTGGGTCAAAAACCTACCTTTCTATATTTGCAACCATGGATTAGTCGCACTTTATTACATTCCTAAACATAGAGAGTATTCGCTTTTTATCTTAATGGCTAGATGTTACTAGCTATAAATTTTCCAAAATAAAAATGGGTAAAGTTCAATAATTAAATTGTAAAAACTGGCTAGTCATATATATAAAAGTTGATGAAATATAGGTAGTGAATTTATAGTTTTAAATTTTAACTAGTTAATTAGGAAAATGGATAAGGTATAGATACCAATTATGAAAATAACCTAATATGTAATCAATGTTTTGTTTTTCTTTTTCCTTTTTTTTCTGGCCAAGTCAATTTTTGTAATCCAAAGCTTCATCTTAATATGTGTGAACTGAAGAGAGGCATTTTCTTATTTCAGTAAAAGTCTGAATTGATTAGTGGTGTTTGAGTATCTAATTGCATTTAGAACAACAATAAATTGCTATTATGAAAAAAATAATGATAGTTTAATAACTTATACATTATTTTCTCTATCAGTTAGTTTCCTCCATTCCATATAAAGTAAAGCAGCTCTAAAGGTTAATTCTTGCGGGGTTATCTAGACTTAATTGGATTACAAAAAGGTACAGAAATTAGAAAAAATTCACAGGAAATTCTTTTAAATTAGACAAGGAAAACGGCCACTTTTTGGAGAGATAGAGATGACACTAATTCCCTAGACTTTTTCATGTTTCCAAAACCATATCGAACTAGAACCATTAATTTTAAGTCTTGAAATTGAGGAATCGAGACCAAAACCGTCTCTTGTGATTCTATTGTAATCTAAAACCATGAAACCTCCAATTTCTTTTTATTTTTCTATTTTTTAAGTTAAAATTTGAAAAAATAAATAAATTTCAATTTTTAGTAAGATAAATTTTAAACTCAAAATAATGTCAAATCTAAAAATATTAAAGTATTTGATCAACTTTTTTTTAATTTTATTTAGAATGCAAATTTATTTATATACAAACACATTCAACATTAATTGTAGTGTTAGTAATGTAAAATTACATGATACTTTAGAAGCTTAAAAAAATTATAATGCAAAAAATAGTCTCTTGTTAAGGAAAGAAACATTCCTTTTAGAAGAAATTTATGTAAACTAAATTATATATATTTTTAAGTTATAATTATTTATTGTGGTGTTGAATATGTAAAAAAAAATTATTATAGTATAAAATATTTAAAATATATTAATTATACATTGCAATCCATGTTTTTTTCCCCTAGCCAAATCAATGTTTTATAATCGAAAGCTTCATCTTAAAATTTGTGAAGAGAGGCATTTCTCTATTTCAGCAAAAGTGTGAATTGATTAGTGGTGTTTGAGTATATAATTGCATTTACCAATATATTACTATTAAGAAAATAATAAATAAATTAATAATTTATACATTGATTATCTCTACTAGTTAGATTCGTCATATTTCAGTACAAAGTAAACCAGCTCTAAAGGTTAATTCTTGTGAGTCCGTCTTCTTCTAGTGCAATGCTAAGAAATTAGTCACGGTATGGACATAATTCACTATTTGAGAATATATATGTGTGTGAGGGGTTACACAAGCTCTTCACTCTAATACACACACACACACGTATTCCTAATCTAGGAACTCACCTAACTACAAAATTTACTCGATTCTCAAACACCTCACTATACAATCAGAAAATAATCTAACATAACCTCAATGACAAGAGGATTGCAGTTATCTTCTTTATTGAGCTTAAAATCATACTAGAAAATATACCAAGAATATTTTGTATGCTTCTGATTGCCTACCGTAATTATTATCTCGATCTTCAGATTATTTTTGCGAGTAACCGTTTCATTAAAATCCTAACATCGCATTTCTAGTTTGGAACGTGATTACGGAATTAGTCTTGTATTTTATATTTCTTTGTGTAATGATCCAGAAGTCTGTCCAATCAAGATATTATCTGCTTTAGCAAGATACTATACGATTTTGTCCTTAATATAAGCTACTTCTCAAGAGTTCACCCATCCTAGAAGTACCCTACACTGAGCACGCTTAATTTTATAATTCTAAACCATTACACCAAAAAGCGTCTTGATGATTAGAGTTTCACCACCTTATGTTCGAGGGATATTACATACTCTCCTACTTGCATAACTGACGTCCTTATTAGCTTTCTTACACAGATCCAAAATCACACTAGGCAAGGAAGACACTATACAGGCTCAAGAGAAGCATCATCACTCTAAGGCCTTTGCCCTCTATAGTACTTAGTTCCTCCACTTACAGTTAGTGAACTACTCTAATATCATCTGTAACAATCCGAAACTCTGCCAACTAAGGTATTATCCATCTTGGCAAAATGCCGCACGGTTTTTTCCTTAGTGTTAACTATTTCCAAGAGGTCACCCATCTTGGGAATATTTCGCACTGAGCATACTTAACTTTAGAGTTCTGATGAACTCCAAATCATCACATCAAAAGGTGTCTTGATGATTAGAGTTGCACCACCTTATATTTGAGGGATATTACACTTAGTATCATGAATCTAGAATAAAATTAAAATAAGATGAAAAGAAAATTATGGAATTTCATTTTTACCCCATGCTAAGGAGATATCTTATTAGCAATTAATCAGTACTATTGAGTCAAGTAGCACATAATTTAATTGGAATTAGAGTTTGCACTAACGATTAAAATGTTTCTATGGAAGATACGTGACAGCTTGCCAATAGTAATTGAGCTTAAGAAAAGAAACCTTTTGTATGATACAAGTCCTAAACGTGGAAAATAAAACATAGACTTGTAGTTGATTCTTAGAATACCCAGAATATTGATATTCAATAGCCTATTGATTCTAGAAATACTTAGGTTAATAGCATCAAAAGTCGAAATATAATGCAATTACGATATTTGAGAAAAAAGAGCAATGATTGCTCTATAAAAATTTTACTAAAAAAATGATAATTGAACTATTTTGTGCTTAGGGCATAAATACAAATCCTAGTCGAGGAAATTCTTTTCCTTTTTGCAGGGATCAGGGGATTGGATCTAGCCGTAAGAAGAGTGCTTGGCTGATAAATAACTCAAATCATTGCTCGAGATTCCTTCTTTTTTCTTTACTTCTTAATAAGGCACAGGAAAGAGGGAAGACTGGAAAAGAAGTTTCTTCGCTAGCCTAGTCACGCTCCCTGGCCGGGTGAGAAGCAAGATTCGATTTTTTCATGATAGTATTTAGTACATATGTATATAGGTTTATCCTTCATCTTTTGCCATTCTGAAGTTTTGATAAAAAAAAAAAAAAAAATTCATTTACCAATGCAACATGGTCAACTCCATTTGTTAGAACAACTTCCATTGAGTCTCTACACCTATCCTTTTTTATTCTTGCTTTTATGAATCTTTGCTATTTTGTTTTTTTGTTGGTTTTCATAAAATAAGATTTGGCTCGGGATTACCCATTTTTCTAAATTCCGGAGTTTCTTTAAATTTTAAAGTAGTCACTTAGTAGGTTTCCATACCAACGCTCAATCCAATTAAGTCCGTAGCGTTGACTAGTTTTTCTTAGCAAAATTAACTGAAGCCTACGCTTTCTTGAATCCAATCATAGATGTTATGCCAGTAATACCCATTCTCTTTTTTCTCTTAGCATTTGTTTGGCAAGCGGCTGTAAGTTTTCGATGAGATCTTTAATACAGTCCTAGACAGATTTATTCGAGAAAAAAATTCTAGCAATGGGATATGGTCCGAGAAGAAACCATCAAAAAATAAAATGGGTCCTAAAATGAAATGCACATAAGGACAAGAAAACACCATAGATGGCATACAAAAATGACATTTCTATAAAGAGTTATGAGCAAAACTAAACTTTCCAAAAATAACAAAAATACCCATTTGAGACCCTAAACAAAAGAATTTGCCCAAAAACTAGCCTAACTTACTGCCGAAAGGTGGTGATTATTCTTCTAGTTAGCTTGTTTCCTTCGAGATAGGGTCTTCAGTTCACCCAATTGCAATTGACCAGTTTCCATCCCACTTCTCTAGATACTTGTTCGTCACTATCTATACCTCATCATCCTCCCCTGAGTGTACAAAATTCACCCTCAAATTGTCTTCATCCAAGTGATCACCAGTGCATGGGATGAGATGCTTCACGTTAAATGCATCTACAATTCGAATATGGCTGGGCAGCTTCAATCTGTAAGCATTTGGGTTAATCTTCTCCAATATCTCTATAAGTTTGATCTTTCTAGTAGAAAACTTGTTATAGTCATCAGCAGAAAACTGATCTTTAGTAAGGATAGCCTACACATAGTCTCCAACATCGAACTCCATGTGTTGTCTCTTCCAATCAATAACATTTTTATATTTACCCACCGCTTTTCTTAAGTTGTCGTGAATTGTTTTATGAATCTCCTACAAACTGTACATAAAGTCTATTGCCTTCCCATGAATCCTAGTTTTGTCTGGCATAGATATCAAGTCAAGTGGACGTTAGGAGAAACAGAAAAAACTACTTGTAATGGGCTGAAGTTAGTACTGTTGTTGACAATATAGTTATGAGCAAACTCAACTTACGTCAACTTTTTATCCAAACTCTTCACATGTTCACCTACTAGGCTCCTGAATAGGTTTTCCAAGGACTTATTCACCACCTCAGTCTGCCTATTTGTTCATGAATGATAGGCACTACTGAAATTCAATTGGGTATTAACCATCTTCCATGGACTTCACCAAAAATGACTGAGAAACCGAGTATCCCCATCAGAAACAATAGTAATAGGCATGCCATGTAACGATACACCACCCGAAAGTATAACTGTGCAACACATACAGCATTTGCGGACTTCTTGGATGGAATGAAGTGTACCATCTTGGAGAACCTGTCTATTACCACAAATATGAAGTCATTACCTCGTTGAGTATGCAACAAGCTTAGAGAATTCCATGCTTACTTCTACCTACGGTTATGAAGGAATGGGTAATGGCATATATAATCTTGCATTAGTAGCTATCCCCTTATACACTTGGCAAACTTTACACCTCTACGCATACCTCTCTACTTCTTTGCATATGGCCAGCCAGAAATAAGATGCTTATACTAACCATAAAGTTTTTTCTCTCCTTACATGCCCCTCACTATGTAGCTCTTTGATGATCTAAGCCCTTAAATTGCAATATAGGATGATAGTTCATTGTCCTTAACGAGAAACCCATCCTGCAACAAATACTCTATTCTCTTACTAGCTCTAACTCTTGCAAGTATAACAGAAAAGAAAGGATCATCGTCAAGTAATTTAGAAAAAGAGCTAAAACTAGGTACCTTAATAGTCATCTATCCAAAAGACTCTTACGCCGACTCAGTGCATCAGTAACCCGATTGGCAATGCCACTCTTATGTTTCGTCATAAAAGTGAAACTCTCCAAACAAGCCACCCATGATGCATGCCAGGATGACACCTTATCCTAATTGTGTAGGTGTTTAGAGCTTCATGGTTAGTGTATAAGATACATTCTTTATGAAACAAGTAATGATGTTAGTGTTTCACAACTTGCACTACAATATAACAACCATGATTATAGCAATATCTAGACTAATGGCATCAAAAATCGAAATATAATGCAATTTCGAGATTTAGGAAACACAAGTAATGACAACTTTGTAGGGTATATAATTGTAGGCTAGTTTAAATGATACGAAAAATAGATCCGAAACTGTCGAAAATAAAATGGGTCCTAAAACAAAGTATACATAAGGTTAAGTAAAACATCATAGATGACGTACAAAACCAACAAGCCTATAAAGAGTTTTAAGCAAAACTAAACTTTCTAGAAATAATAAAAATGTTCGTTTGAGGCCCTAAATGAGGAAATTTGCCCAAAAACCAGCCTAGCTTGTCGCTAAAGGCAACTACTTTTTCGAGTTAACTCATTTTCTTCTAGATGGGGTCTTAAATTCACCTAATAGTAATGGACCAGTTTTTGTCCTATTTCTCTAGGTGCCTGTTCACCACTATCTTTTACCTCATCACATGATTTTAATGAGGGCTTGCCAATAACCATTGAGCTTAAGACAAAAGAACATTTGTATAATACAAGTTGTTCTAAATGTTGAAAATGAAATATAACTAGTAACATGTGTTTAAGGGTTATCTAGACATGAACGGATCACAAAAGCTATGGAAAATAGAAAAATATTCACAGGAAACTTTTTTATGGGTAAATTGTAAAAACATCCCTAAACATTAAGGGTAATACGGATTGACCTCTCATATTTGAAAATGTGTTTTTTGACCTTCTAATATATGAATAATTAGTATTGTTAAAGATGTATTTTTCTAGCCAAAAAATCTACACTATATTTAAAGTTAAGTGGTGTTTTCGCAATTTCCCTTTTTAAAAAAGAAAAGTTTATAGTAGTTTCACCTATATGTCTCCATAATTTCGGGACCAAATCAAACTGAAATCGGAACCATCAGTTCTGGATCTTAAAATGAAGAATCAAGATTAGAATTACTTCCCATGATTCCAGTCCGATTTTGAAATCGAAACCGCTATTTTTTTTTTTTTTTTTTTTACTTTCAAAGTAAAATTTAAAATATAATTAAATGAATTTCAATTTTTAGTAAGATATATTTTAAACTCAAAATAATAATAAGGTCCGAGAGTATTAAAGTATTTAATCATGTTCTTTATTTATTTAGAATACACATTTATTTATGCATAAACACATCAAACATTAATTGTAATGTTAGTAATATAAGATTATATAATACTGTTGAATCTGGAAAGAGATTTACAAATATAATATATATATATACTATTAAGAAAGAAATATTGTTTTTAGTAGAAGTTTGTATAAACTAAATTGTATATGATTTTAAGTTATTATATCTATTGTGCTGTTGAATATGTAATAAATTTTATTATTAACATGAAATAGTTTAAACCTTTATAACTATATATTTAATATTTGTAGGTCTCGAAATGGGGGTGGGCTGAATTGTTTGTTCAAAAATTTTTGCCAATATAGATTAAAAAAAATTGTTTTTCTTTTTATGGAGAATGCAGGTGATAAGCAACAAGTAAATTAACATAAATTAAAGTACAAGTAAATAAAGGAGACGGCGATTCATAGAAGTTCCTCCTTATGAGTTAGTCCTCTCTCCAACTCCACTACTAGGGATCTAGTCTTTCACTTCGGTTATTTCAATAATCCAATAATAAAAAAAAAAGTTACAGCTACCAATAGCTCTTAATATATCTTTCTAGCCTATCACTCATCAATTCACAAACTACAAGACTTTTATAACCTCACTTCTATGCTAATCTTCACTCGAAAAGTAAATAAAGATGTTACAAAAATGAGAAAATATGATTTCTCTAACTTAAGCTCATAGTATAAAAATTGTAAAAGAAATTCACAATATTTGTCAATGTGCTCAAAAGGATTTTGCAAGTTTGAAAGAAAATTCCAGATGTTCTTGTTGTTCTCTCATATCTCATGTTTAGAATCTTGAAATTTGGAGTGTAATATATATTTGTCTCTTGAATGGTTCTTCTTGATAGAAATCTTCAAACGTACAATAAATCCCATATCTTTTAATGACTTCTTTGTTGCACGGATAAGATCGATATCCCTATTTTTGTGGAGTTTGAAAATCTTATCTAAGTATTCGAACTTTGAACTATTTGATCATATCTTGTTATGTTTGTTATGTTCAAATGCTCTTGATATTTATCTCTATCCGATTCTTCAGCATCTTGGTTAGATTTTTTAATTTGAAATTTTAAAAATCCCTCCATATGCAAATAAGCTTTAATGGATTACATCTTTATCCATATCTTTATCCGTTGTGATTGTTATGTCGAGATAAAACTCTATTGAACTTGATTTGATATCTTTGTTGTATCTTGGTAAAACATCTTCATAAAACTTGTAAAAGCATTTTGTTGTAACTTATAAGAACTTTTTTGAAAACTCGTGAAATACTCTTGAAGAAAGTCCTTATGGATTATTATCCTCTTCATGTGGAACGAATTAAGTACATTACTCAAATATACTTAATTAATGGAGCTGGAGCTCTAAATAAATCCAATTTGTATTTTGATGATCGATAAAAAGTGTATGACCTTTCATTCTATGAACCAACTTAACATTCATGTCATTATCTATTCAAGTGTCTATTCAAAAACGTCTATCGAAATATCTTTTTATCTGTCTGCTTAAGTATCTGTCATAATAATTGAAAACTTTGCTCTATACACTTAAAACAAATTTATTAAATATCTCTTAACATTTTTGTTATCATTAAAACTTATTTAAGAAAACCCAACATATTTTGTAAATTTTTTTCTCAATTTTTCTTATTTTTCGATGAAATCAACTAGAGTCACTTATTTTTTCTAGTTTTAAGCCAATGAACTACATAGGATCTAGGAAACTAGCAGTTCCAATTTTGAAACCGTTACCTATGTAAGGCTGCAAACAAACTGAGTTGAGTTGAGCCGAGTTTTTAAAGATTTTGCTTTAATCATTTAAAATTTTTCGAATTCGAAATCGAGCAGTGTTTTGTTGAGCCTAAAATTTAGACTTGAACTCAGCTCATTTAACTAAACGAGTTTTAAACTGAGATTGAGCTCATCTCATTTATGAAACAGGCTCGAACTAAGTCAAGCTTTTTATCAAGCCTATAAAGTTTTTATTAAGCTTGAAATTTAAGCTTGAGTTCTATTTGTTTAAATAGTCCATTTTCCTTTTTTTTTTTCAAACCTAAAATAATATATATATATATATATATAAGTTTTTCCATAAATATACATACATAAATATTGAATAGAGATTAGTTTTTATTGTTTTAATTATAGATATATATAATATATTACAAATAAAAAATTTAAAAATATGCTAAAATGCTTATTAACGGATCTATTAACAAGCCTACCCATGAGCATGATCACAAACTTAAATGAACTTGTTCACAAGCTAATGTGAACTTAAATCAAAACTCGATCTCAACTCGTTTAAATTAAAAGCTTTACTTTAAACTAAAACTTGACTCATTTACTAATCAAGCTTGCACTGAACTCAAGTAGCTCATAAGCAGCTTGGCTCATTTGCTACCCTACACTATGTTTAGTTCAACCATGGCTGAAGGCCTTTCTTTTCATTGGTTTTATGATACGAAAAGTTTAACTATGAATAAATAGCTTGATTTTTTTACCAAAGGATAGCCAAAGTTCTCTTTATTATATTCGAATACAGGTCCTGATATTAGGCTCAATGAAGAAAAACAAAACAGTTGTATAAACAACTAATTTTGTGGGTCATCCGCCTTTCGAATTTGGACAAAATGTTTAAATCAATCCTCCACCAAATGAATCTGGACTCATTATCAATTTTCATTTATTTCAATTTAATTATTATTAGGTCTTGTGGCTGTGGGTCATCCGCCTTTTGTATGACCTTATTTGTTAATATTAGTCTATAAATTACCCTTTGAAAAAAAAACAAGGGGAAAAAAATATTAAATTCAAAACTCAAACTCAACTAAGTCTCTATTTGATTCGTTCGTATGTTGACGGCACGTCACCTTTTCGATTCAAGCTATTTATCAACAGCAAATATTGTTACTTATAAACAAATTAAACAGATTGAATACAAATTGAATATAATTAGATACACATACAAATAAAAATCAAACAATCTAAACAGGTCATAACTTTGTCCTGGAAAACTCAACCTCAATAAATGTTGAAATCAAGCCTCCACCAAGCTCAATTAGACTCCTTACCAATTTTTTATTTATTCCAATACAATAGCAATATATGTTGTGGATAGTACCTAAACTATAGCAAAATATATAATTAAATATATAAATTTTAAGATTAATCAGCTTAATGCAACTAATAGAATTTTTCATATATCAATAATATCTCTATCGTATTGATTAAAGATGCCACATAGAATAACAGTAATAAAAATGCTACTGGTATACACACAAAATTCTTTTAGATCCTAAAATTATTAATTTCAATATCCAAATACTTATTATATATTTAACAAAAGTTCAAACATAATTCGTGATATTAATACATTTAACATTGATTGAGTCTCTTGAAATCTATTATGTCCCTATATTAAACTTAAGGTCAATTCAACTTTAACTGTTCTTAGAAGTGCATCAAAATAACCGATTAAAATTCAAACTTGCCTTACAGACTGTTAAAATTACAAGTTCGATTTGACCCTGGCTGTATCCAACTCGTGTAATTTCCAAGCAAGACATGACATGGCTTACAAGCTATAAATATAATTCCTTCACACACCCCCGCATTCGTACAGCGCAAATTTCTATGAATTGGACTTGTTCTTGCTGGATTTTTTGGTGGTTGTAATTAGATCGACCACAATGCTTCGTGGAGACAACATAGGAAAGGACATATCATCTACAAACGATTAAGTTAACATTGCATTTAATCCCATCTCCACAACTAGTACATGCAGCTTTGGCAAGTAACACAACATTATAAGCCTGGGAGGTTTCGATTTGTTCACTAGATAAATAAGACGGTGGTGCATTGTTCATCTATACATTAATAGGAAGAGGAAGGAAGGGGAAGATGATGATCTAGTGTGTGCGTGGGCACTGGTGGCGATGGAGATACAGAAGTGGATGAGGAGCGCTCGGCGTGGCAAAGCTGGCGCAGCTTGGTGGGAACGTACCAAATAGAAAGGCGAGGATGGGCGTTAAAAATGGCATCGATATCCCAGTTGGCTCGGCGTGCTGCAATAGCCACCAGTGGCCTGTAACATGCCTGTCTCCATGCTCCCACATTTTCACCTCTTTCCTTGAATGCTCTCCTAATTGCATTAGATGTCTCCTCGTCCAAACAATGCAAGGCGTAGCAATGCACGTAGTGCCTCATCTTGGGCTTGTTTATATAGCTCGCTCCTGCCTTCTTAGCAAATCTGAAAACTTGATTTGTTACCTGCAGCCATCCATAAGCACCACATGAAACAATGCACGTTTCGAAAACAATTATACCTGTGTTTTATACACAATGCATATATCCAAATAAAACACACGACATGTCCATAACACATGATCTGTAATGCCCAATAAATCTCTTCTTGAGCTGGACAGTCCTAGTATCACCCCAATGCACATTTATAAAACCGAGCCAGCTGGGGTTGATTAGGAAATTACCTTGGTGGGGCATTTTTCACCCCTTTCCTTAGCAATGTTCTGGACTTGGATCAAGAATTCCCTGCACTGCTCATAGAGATGGAAAAGGTAATCAAGCCCATTCTTTTTTCCACGCGCCACTTCTCCTGGCTCGGTTACAATGAAAGGGTGCTCCCTCTGTCTTCTGAGATCTCCCTCCTCGTCATCATCCTGGCCATCATCAACATCGTGCTCATCATCATCATCAATTTGTTGGTTGTCACCGTCCATGTCCACTACTCCACCTTTCCTTCTTCGGCGGTGCTTCCTCCTCTGGTAATTCGCCTCACCACTTCCTGTTCCCACACCATCCTTGTCCTGCTGCACTGGTTCCTCAGACAGGCCTGCTTGAATCAATACAACAGTAACAAAAAAAAAAAAAAAAAAAGACTTGCTCTATTTATCAACATATTATTCTCATGCCTTCTCTTCACATGTATACAAATTAATCTTTTCCACATAGGCATTTACTTTTTCTCCCTTTTTTCCACCTAAACCCAAATGTAAACAATCACAACTATTCATTTACTTTAGAAGATTAATCTCTCCATGTACAGTATCGTTTGTAATATGAAATTTGCTTCTCCGCTGTAACTTCTTTGCTCCTATATTGTCTATGTCTCAAGTAATGTAAAGACTTCCTGATTTTTTCTTTAGGGGACTCACATTTTATAAAATGATTACAGGATTCTGGCTCATAAAGTGAAAATTTTCTTTACTTGACCTGACAAGCATCAATCTTGGCCTTGACAAACAACAATTATACAACAGGAGATGTCACGGCAAGAAAACTGGTATAACTTCTTCTACTGATTTTCGGTAGCAGAATTTTTGTCTTTAGGGTTCTGTTATGAGCAACATTGAGTTATGGGGGAAGAGGAACGAAAAACAAATTACAAACCTTCCTGCGAGAGATTATCGAGGGCATTAGTGTCGGACGGCGGATGCAAGAGGCGTCGCCTGGTGCACGAGGAGTTATAGTCATGAAAATCCTCGACAGCCGGGGGGAGAAGTCCTAGGCGTCTCTTATGTGCCCTAATGGCAGCTTTGATCCCATACCTCTCTCCAACCAAAAGCTCCCAACGAAATATATGACAAAGACTGTTCATCATCTCGTCAACTTCCTCCTCCTTCATGTCCACCAGCGTGTTCACCGTAAACCCTAGCTCCGCTATCTTCGCTGCCGTAACATACCTTATACCATAAGCACCCAGCACCTCCTCCAGCTCCCTTTGCCTCGCATCCTGCTGCTGCTGCTGTTGCTGCACTTGCGGCGGCAGCGGAGGAGTAGTTGCAGCTGTTGCCACAACCACCCGGGGGTCCCACTTGAATAACTGATGGCACCCGGTGAATGCTTCAGGATCCATGGATATTTCTTTTCTTCTTTCTCTCACACTACGCACTAGACACTACTGGCTACTGTGCTTTGCAACTGTTTGATTGAACTTAACTACTTAAGCCCTAAAGGGTCTAGTCTAGACTCTAGTACGTGTGTTTAATGTTAGGTTTCGGTTGTTTTGTTTCCTTATACTTGTAATACTTGACAATACTTCCTGTTTGACGTGACTGTTAATAAGTGACTTCTGTTTGGTATAGCAATCTTTATATTATTCTAATATTTTTCCCGGATAGTAACGCAACGGAACTGGAATAGGAAGGTTAAGAACGAACTAGTTAGCTGAAAGTAAGGAAGGGATAAGGAAACATTTTAATTCTCATTTCACAAAGGGTTATTACGTGTGATTTAGATTCATTGGGATCCAAAGTTTTCAGGGTTTCAGACTAAACCCTGTCCACTCATTTCCTGAAACACAGTGTCAGTCAAGACAGTGGATTCAGAGATGAGTGGTCTTGTCAACTTTTTTTTTTTTCTGTGGCAACTTCACATAGGATTGAATTCTGAATCAACAGACACGGTCATAGAAGTTGTACTAAGAACACTGTAGTAGTCAAGTGAAGTGGATTCACGGAACTTTAAAGCCTAAAAGCTGCTGCCACCGTGCCACCAGACAACAGCAACAATAGCGAAAGGTTGAGAGCAACGGTTCCATAGCGTTTTTGAAAAACAAGCAAAGACTGTATTGTACTTTTGTATGCGTCCTGGGCCGGCGGTGTTTGCAATACGACAAAATGTTCTGCCTTCTCCTGGTCCTTTTACCCGGTATTAATTGGAAATTATTTTCATTGGTAAATATGAGCTCCCAAGGTCCACCATGTTTGGAAGATGGAAATATGAAAGGAAAAAAAAGGTAAATGGAAAGCAAAGTTATACATTTGATTATATTATTTTGTTAAATTGTAATTCTATTTGGTACAATGTTGTGCTAATGGCATCGCCGTAGTTTCAAGTAAAATAATTTGTCAAGAATCAAATTATGAAAAATAGATATTTTTACATATAAACAGATCAAACAGATCAAATATAAATAAGATATATAGATATAAATAAAAATCAAATAACCTAAATAGGTCCTAAATAAGTTGATTTTTTTTTTCTTGCCAGTTAAATAAATTGAGTTAAAATGATTCAAATGTCAAACTTAACTTTAATTTTAAATTTGAAATTCAAGGAATTTAGGATTTTGAATTTAACTTTCATTGTTCATACAAACTTGGCAGAAAAAAAAATCTCAATTTTTTAAAAATACAAATGCTTACCCTCAATTTTCGTTTGATTACCCATGATGTGCCGTAAATCATAATGCCGACGTCGTAAGTATATTACTACATTGGAGTATCCATATCCTAAAAAACCTCTAAAAGATCTTGAAATTGTCACATCGGCATATCAAGAACCGCTTTTTATAAGAACATTACTACCACTCCCTAAGGTTTTGTTTGGGATAATGAAACGAATCTAGACGAAAAGATTGTAGAAGGAAAGAAAATAAATGAAATGAATTATTAGAGAATTAAAATTCTTTAATATGTTCGAAAAATGATATAGAAGTATGCAAGTTGGTCAAACGGGCTAATCCGATCGAAACTACGTTA
This sequence comes from Combretum micranthum, assembly GCA_024138025.1. Lineage (NCBI taxonomy): Eukaryota > Viridiplantae > Streptophyta > Magnoliopsida > Myrtales > Combretaceae > Combretum > Combretum micranthum. Next base: position 864,205 of record JAMXBD010000368.1, read on the forward strand.
GCCCACGGGTTAAACGAGCTAAAAAAGATTTGGTTCACTTTAAAAACGGACCAAAATTTCTTGATTCTAACCCAATCCTCTTTGGCCAGTGGATTAAACAAGCCAACCCACTTCTTAATCTATGTAACTTACTTATATATTTTTGTGAGTTGAACTGACCAAGTTGAACCATTTAACCTATCAATGCTAATTTGACAAAATGTAAATGATAAAAAATATGAAATTTTATAAGGTTTTATATACATCAATGACAAATTTCATTATTATTTTAATTACTTATATATATATAAGAATAAGTCTTTTAAAATAATTTGTTGAACATTATATTTTGTTTAAAATAATAAATATATACTTCAAATAATATTATGATGGATGCGTATCATTTTGTCATTCTTTATCACAATTATCACATAAGTTTTAGCTCATGCTGATAAGTCCCAATAACAACGCTACTCTAACAATTATCTCCCCTACAATTTTTTATTTGATTTTTTTATACACATGGACCAGCCAAGCCACTTAACCCATGGTCATCCCAATTTGGCTCGCAGGTTAAACGGGATGAGTAAGTTTAGGCCATTTTTAAACTAGTTGAAAAAAATTAACCTTGACTCGTTTTAAAAACAGATTGAATGGGTCGACCCACATGCTAAAGCCTATTTGCATGGCTCTAATAATGAAGGGAGGAAAATGAAAGGATTCTTAATTAGTATAAAAAGAAAAATAAGATATAAAGATAAATTACTTATATGGCTTAGAAGATAATAAGTAATTTAAAAAATAATAGTACTGGAGTAATTTAAAAAAAAAAATTCTCTTCTCTCATTATTTACTCTGTTTTTTAAGGAATAAAAAAAATGGTGAGACTTAAGAAAAATATTATATCAATTTTCTCTCCCCCGTGTTTCCCTTTTAAAACAATTAAGGGAATAAAATATAATTCCTTCTATTCTATCCCCTTCCTAATCATTCGTTCATTCATAATTCACTTATACTAATGGACCTACTCGAGCCAAGCCACTTACCTACCATAACTACCACTTTTCAATATACAACATACAATTTTTATACATAATCTACCACATCTACAACCTACCATACCTACAACTTTTTAAACAAACCTACAACTTTATGCAATATACAACGGTGGATCTTGCATCTTCCCTATAAGTGACTTGATTCAAGTCCAACCCCTTATACCAAACGCAGTGTAACGTTCTTTGCATAAGATCTTTCATGCCTTTTTATGTTTTGTGAGTTTCATATATATTCACATAATGCACTTAATAAAACAAAACAATTTAAAAAAGACATGAAAATCTTACCTTTTATAATCATTTTAAAGGATTTCAAAAAGTTTTAAAGACATCCCACACCCCATAGGATCTCAACAATTACGTTCTTCACATAGAATCCCATGTCAATGACATAGAGGGGGATACTCTTAGTAATATTAATTGTTTTATTTGAATATTTTAATTTATATATATAATATTCAGTATATTATGATAAAACGAACACCCTTTAGCTGAACTACAACATTGTCGTGCGTAAAAGCGCAGTTGTGCTAGGAGCCTAGGACCGCACTAATTCGGAAATCTTCAAAGCTTGAAATTTAAGAATCTTAGTAAAAGCTTGCATTGATACTCATATGAAAAAAGTAATCTTTGAAAACCTAAATCTTCTAACGAGTTGATAGCAATATCACAGATCGAGTTATCAACCAAGGATAAGGACAAACTGCATTTTGAATTTCATTGAACAGGTGGTATGTATAAGTATAAATGAACAAACACAAAAAAAAAAAAAAAAAAAAAAATCAATTTATTGCACCGGGAGATGCGACAAGGGTAAACACGGAAAGTTTTAGTATACCCTCTCTATAACGTATTCCAACTTTAATATACGAGGGATAAAGATTATAAGAGGTATGGAGAGGATAAAGTGAAAGAAGTGGTAAACAGGTACTTGAAAAAGCAAGATAAAGACTAGTTAGTAGTAATCCCATAATTGTTGGTCCTTGTCTCGAAAGAAAGAGGCCAAGTTGAAGAAGTGCCCCTTTTGATAGTGAGCTAGGCCGGTTTTTGGCCAAATTTCTTCGTTTAGGATCTCAAATAACTATTTTTAATGTTTTTGATAAGTTTTATTTTTTTATAACTTTTTAAAGGAGTGTTGGTTTGTACGCTATTTGTGGAGTTTTATTTGTTTTTATATGTACTTCGTTTTAGGACCCTTTTACTATTTTACAATTTTGGTTCTATTTTTAGTGGCTTTTAAGCTAGCCTATAAATCGTATGTTTTAAGGTAAATGAATAGTCACTTATCATATCTTTTCAGAAATACAATATTTCAGTCATCTTTGCTTTCTTTATTCTCAAATTCTCGAATTTCATATATTTCTTTAAATTTAGATATCAAATACCTAGGAATTCTCATAATTAATTAGTATTTGAGGATCACACTCCGGATATTTGCAGAATCAATGGCTTGTGATATAAACCAATCTATTGCATCAATACAGGGATCGCAAGTATCAAAGAGGAAGACCAATTGTCGTTGTTCTTGCAGGAACCACCAACATTCAATAGACAGGTTGGTAGTGATGGTGAAGAAGTATAGCAAAAGAGAGAAGTTGTTTTTGAAAGTAAGGTAGATTTTGAATTAGAATGTCGAGAAAAAAAGGATATATAATCAATTTTTTTTTATTTTTTGTATAATGAATTATCGAATACATATGTGACATGGCAATAACATGTTGTTGACGTTTAAACATTTATATCATGTCAATATTGATGCAAATAAAATTAGGAATGTAAGTATATGTAGATGTGGAGTTCTGCTTTAACTAGTCATGCATATAACATATGAAACTTGTGCATTACATGACGTTAAAATTTTAGCATGGAAATAACACTTGACGAGATGACTTAGCAAGAATGACGAGCAAGAGGAATTAACAGCCTCAATATCTCAAATGCACAAGTGACAAATAAGAGAATTTGAACAGATCTTGCACATCAACAATGTAGTTCATGAGCAATTGGAGTGATAATCACCTTAATTATTTACTTGATCCTTGAGAGCAAAGTTTCTTCTATATAATGTTGTTCGTCTTTTATCTCCAAAAGTTGTAAATGAGGAGTAACTAAGTATTTTTAGCCATTTGGTATGGATAACAACTATCAAATTATATCAATGACTGATAAGAGATATAGTAAGACTTATTTCATACCTATTATGAATGAGTCTACTATAGCTATAGCTAATAGCCATTTTTCGGAGTACATAATATATTTGAAAAGAGGTTAGATGTGGTAGAACGATCCAATAATCTATGTTCCGAGCCCATTCCATCCTCTAAGTCATCTCAACAAAAGAACCAAACTTGTTGGATCATGTTACCTTACCACGAGTTTATATATAATTTAAAACCCCTTTACAATGTTGCATTAAAAAAAATAGTGGGTGTCAATGGTTTTAACAAAGTTTACAAGAATTGTTAGTATAATTTACCCTTTTTAATAATATTTATATCCAACTCAACTTACACTATAAACATTTAAACTCAATTCGAAATTGATTATATTTGCAAACTAATCAAATTAAAAATAGTAAAGTTCGAGCTCTAACTTTACAAATTATTTGATTGATTTGAGTTCAAATTCAAGCCCAACTAATTAGTCTAAAGCTCAATTTAACTAGTTTATGAATAATTTAACTCATATACAATCCTAGCTCAGATAGAGAAAGGAATGAGAAGTAGGGAATGAGACAAACATTGTTTCCTCTGGCCCTACATGTTTTTAATCCTACAAGGTGAAAATATTGTTGAATTTCCCAATTTATCCTTCTTCTTATTTGTCTGGTTCTACATTTTTTCTTCCTAATTATGGGTTTGTTTGTTTTGGCTTTTTTTTTCGGCAGATACAGATACTTTTTCAAACTTTTTTCTAACAAATTATTTATCAAGAAATAGATATAGATAAAAAAAAATTGACAGTTCTCATCAAAAGATCAAATAAAACAAATATAGATAAAATTTAGATGCAAATCGGATATATTTACACATATTATTTTAAAAAAGATACAGATACAGATGAAAAACAGACAATCCAAACAGATTACATGAGTATATTAATAATTTTTACATTATATCTAATACTAATTTTGGCACTGTTTTTTTCTTTTTTTTTTTTCTTCATCATTCAAATACATAAATGTGAATCGAATACACTTATGATCATTTCGTAATATTATTTTATCTCATATTGCTTCAATCCAAATTCCTTCCCCCAGAATAGGCATCTTTCAATTATTTTGTTCATCACAAAAAGGGTAAATCGATCTTCACTTCAACAATTAATGTTAATAATATCTAATTGAAAAGATTATAATGCCAACTCCACTAATATAGGTACTAAACTCAATGTATATCTCTTCACAAAACCAATCTCATAACATAATAAAAAAACTTAAAACACCTTCATCTATCGATTTAAATTTCCATAAAATTGAAAAGAAAGAAAATCCATTTTGTCACGGGGTGATCTATCAAGCTTGATAGCGATACTTGTCCTCCATTATATACTACATATATCACGTGGATTAGCATCATATAATTGCCACGAAATTCAATTCTGTCATGGGAATGATATGACAATTGCGTTCCACTACACCAACCATGATCATCGCAATAGGCGACGCAACCAATTTACCATAGACTAGAATGACTAATCAACTCTTATTCCTTAAGACATATTTAAGTCACCAACTCTTTCTTAAGACATATTTAAGTCAGCGCGACTATTACAATTAGGTTCTCCTAATTATCGCGCGAGTGCAGTCGCACCTATCGAATTCAATCCACCATCTCCTTTTACCTCCCATATAACATTTTTATCTTTAAGGATTTCATGATTTGTCATATCAATTAAAAAATAGAGAAATCTAGCCGATATAAAAGGAACAAGATAAAAGCCTTCACACGTGTTAGACAAATGTTAATTAGTCTGGAAGCAAAAAAGAGAAGGGAATTGGTTTAAAGCATCCATCTTTGTCAGAAGTAGGGGTGTTCATGGACCGGTTAACCGGTCCGTGACCTTATTTTTTGAACCTAACCGTAATTATCGATTTTTAAATATCCCAATCCTTAACCGGTTCATTATAAACGGTTAACCGCCTTAACGGTTAACCGTTTTATTCGGTTAATTTATTCGTTTTCGTTTTTAACCATTTAACATAATGGTTTCAACAAATCAAATTAATAATTTCATAAAACCTTTTTTTTTTAAGCTTTTATCATAAATTTTTTCTTTAAATTATTATATATATTACTAGAGCTAAAAAAAAAAGAAAATGAAATTAAGGAAAAGGGGAAAAATGAACCTTTGAATATATCATTATCAATAAAATCAAACTAAATCAATTACCATATTAACTCCATCAATCATAGGACAATAGTATTTTAATCGAAATTCAATGAATATTAATATAGGTAAATTATATGTATATGAAAATCATATGTATATATAAAAAAATAATTATTTGTATATGTAAATTATATATATAATATATTTATAAATACTAAAATGGTTAACCGTTAACCATCGGTTTTTTGTGGTTACAAACCGAAACCGAAACCGAAAATCGGAAAAAATAAAAACCGTAATCCTAAACCGAAACTGATGGACTGGTTAACCATATTTTTCGGATTGGTTTTACGGTTTCGGTTCGATTTTTCGGTTTCATCGGTTTTTTTTGCACACCCCTAGTCAGAAGACCTGTTAGTTCTTAAATGAAAAGCTTCCTTTATCTCATGAAAACCTCTCCATAAAGATATATAGGTCATAACTAAGCACTATTCTTATACAATTCCTATTGCAAGGTTAAAGATAAACAAACATTATACGGGGTAAAGGCACTAGAAAAACACTTGTTGTAAAGTGGTAGCCAAGTAATAAGCAAGACAAATATTATCATGATCTTATAACCTCATGACATCTTCCCTAGTCTCTCATGTGAGAGGTCTTGGTTCGAATCCCCCTCCTCCATTGTAATTGACAAAAAAAAAAGGCAAAACAAATTAAATGCTCTAAGTTAAGGGCATGATAATAAAATAATAAGATAGTTTCTAGTTGATCAAATGTATTATGTATATAATAATGGTAGAAGCCTTTATATACATGTCAAGGTTAACACTGATTTTTCATATATTTGATCTTTTTACAAAAGAAATGTAAATCAATCTCAATGTTATTAGATATTAAATATGTGCATGGTATTGTAGCCAACAATGTTCCAATCCGTATATCATCATTCAATAATTATCTAATTAAATTGTACACTTAATAGGTTTTAGTTAGATGGCAACCCTTTAAGTAAGGAAAGTTTCAAGTAATAAATATAAGTCTACACTAGCTCTATTGCAAATTTAAAATTTTAAATCAGATAGTTGTTATATTAAACTTAATATTAATCAAAAGTGTGTTAAATGATTATGCTTTAACTATGGCACGTTTAAATTTTTCCATATTGTCATTCATGGATTTATCTTCCAAAGAGCAAGCCCTAAAGAATTCTATTTACCTTTTTATACTCAACAATTACCTTATGATCCAAAACCCTTTCCTAACCTTAATTTAACCTAGATAAAGTTTCCTTAATCCCCCCACCACCTCCTTTTGCCTGTTATCTCACTGTAGATATCCTTAATCCTCTGCTCTTACTACCAACCCACAAATGAATCATGTTTATAGATGCTTTCGCATTCAAACAATTCATCCATCAATATTTGCTAACCCTCCATAGACCTCTAAACCTTTATATAGTGTCTCAGTGCTCTTCTCCTAAACCCACTTAATCAATGCTTACACATTTTAAAACAAGCATTCACTAAACCTTAGGCAAATCTTAACTTGTACACCCAAACTTCCCATAGAGTATCGACATCCCATTTTTACCCATCATAATTTTGTCCTCTTTTAACTAGACCTAGAAAGTCCTTAAAGTTGGAAAAAGCAAAAAAAAAAATATTATTATTATTATTACATCAATAAATGAATAAATAAATAAATAAAAGGGGAATGGAAATGGAGGCACAAAAAGGTGAGAAAATGAAAAGTACTAAAAATTAGAAAAATGAGAAAGAATAAAAAGATAAGAAAGAATAAATACAAAAAAGGTTGAAAATTGGAAAAAAAATTCATAAGAATAGTCTTACAATGGTCTAAATGTATCATTTTGGGGTGAAATGATTTTTCAAAGTGAAAAATAATCTTTTAGGTGAAAATATGCATATACAAGTTAACAAAATTAGTAAGAAGTCAATTTTTTTTCCCCAAACTAATCAAGTCAATCATTTGCAAGTCAAGGAAAATAGAGAATTTAAGTTAATTATGACTTTAAATAAGACCCCATATAAACTTAATTGCTAATTTTATAATCAAAATAAAGTTTAGAGCAAAGCCAAGCATCTAACAGAACCAAGTTTGTAATTTTGTCAAATTTGGTTGTTTTTGAAAATTATTTTTTTATATATGTATACTAGACTCATTAATAAACATTTGGGTAGGATATTAAGGAGATTAGGTTCTAGAATATAGGATAAATTGAGTCATTATGTTTAAAAGAAATTTATTTACCTATTGTAGTAGCAAAGCAACCTAGCGCAATTAGTTAAGGATCTAAGTTTTTTTTCCAATTTCCAAAGAGGTCAAGAGCATAAATTTTATGCATTTTAATTTTGAGTAAAGCATGCATTAAACGAGCAATACATGGTATGTTCCTTGTCGTACCAAGTAGTGAGTCTACTTTGCTACATGGCATGTCCCCTGGTGCACATGCCATTTAGTGTGTTTTAATCACACCACCAAGCAGGCACTAAGTGGTGGTCAATGTTGACCATTTACTACAACAATTGTTTTCTCCTTCCTTCCTTGAGTCCCAAACAGAAGGAGAAAAAAAAAAAGCACCTTGATCTCTTTGGTCATTTTAAAACTAATTTTTTACCTTTTTCACAAAAAAAAAATGACAATCCACTATAAACATGGAATATTATTTAATTAAGTCTAAATTTACTTAAAATACATTGAAAAGTGAGTTAAATTTGGCAATCTCAATGGAGGTGCAAATTTGATGTTATGCCTATGCCTTTCATTGCGGGCTCCTCTAGAGACAACAACCTTAAAATCCTTTAGCGGCATCTAAATGGCTTCAAGGATTAGATCCTTAGCCTCTATGTTGAATGTATACCTTTGACAAATTAAGCAACAATTTGTTCAATTGGTTCCATGTCCTTACATTTGATTATGAGCATCTCAAACTTTTTAACATAACAATTCACGTTAAGTCAACCCTACATAAGAATTTATAGTTTCATAATTATCTTCTACTTGTAATAATATGGAGCAAAGTGTATGTGCATAAGGCATTTCATCTCTTACCATGTTTTCACCTTGCATTCTCCCTAATGTAGCCTCTTAGCTTCCTTGCTCTTCTACCATAATGCAACATGATCGGTAAACTTGTTATTGATATAATCTTGTCTTCTCATCATGATTACAACATTCTTTTATTAATCTTGTACTCCCAAACAAGAAATGTCTTTGCAGATTGTTGCCTTTTAGGGTTTATTTTTCATCCTCTTTCTCTTATTTTGGCTTCATTTTTTGTTGTTTCCAATAAATTGTTTATTAAAAACAGATATCGATTAAGAATAGACATACTCATAAACCGATCAAACAGACCATATACTAATATGAAATATATATATGATATAAATACGATACAGATACCAATATAAATATCGATGAAAAATAGACCATCTAAACAGACTTTAAAAAGTTAATTCGTTAATGTCTCCATTCCTTGAATATGATGATTTCCTTAGGCATTTCTTTACATCTCAAAATTGACTCCATCACTCTTATCATATTCCTATTTTAACCTTTTGACATTATCACATGCTCGAATTTACTGTGGCTCTAAAATGTGAAGTCTTGTATTCATAATTATCGTAATTTCTACCAAGTCTAGCAAAGTGTCCTAGGCAGTCTTATACATGAACCTCTTTCCATCTGTTGATACCTTCGTTTTCCAATTTACCAATTTTTCCTTGAGATATTTTCATAAGTAATAACATAACCACGTGAACATCAAACGCTACCTTCAAGCACAAGCTACATAGCAAACTTAATAACCCAGTAGTTTAACAAGTAGTGTGACAAGCATAACCACCCTTCATCAAACTTTTGCTTTGATACCAAATTATGATGTGTCTAAATTTGAAAGCAAAATCTAAACATAATTTCAAGCATAGCTAGAATAAAGGAAATGTTCGATTATCAAGATTAGGTGTGATTTTGAGAAGAATTACTAAGTTAATATAGAATGTAGAGTAATTTACAAATGAGTCTAGGAAAATAGCTAGTAGATTTTAATAAACAAATAAACTATTCTTAAAGTTTTTAAATGAGATAAAATACAAAAACAAACATGGGTGAATCCTTCATTGGATATAATGCACTAAAGAAGATCGAACTATGCTTAATTAATCTAACATGGGACACAGATGGATCTAACGATTACTGACTATATTGTAAGGGATTGATAAGAGTAGAGTATTGCAAGAGAAGATTTCTAGTTCTTAAAAGTTGAAATACTATCATTAACTTGTTCTCTTTATAAGGTTACTAGCAATATTTACAGTGAGACAATTGTAAGAAAGTGTAGCCTAATATGCAATATTTTTATATGAATCGTTGCAATTCTTCATAATGGATGTCTTGATGGAAGACATTGACTGTTTTATGAAGAGATATGATCATCTTATTGCCCTTGTATATATATGTACAAAAGTCAACATTAAAGTAATGTACTCACTCTTGTCTTCACTTTAAAGTCCATCATATCAATTAATTAATGAAATGAAGAGAAATCAATCATTTGGTGAAATAAGTTGGATTAGAAGAATAAGGTATCTCTTAAGGAAACGAGTGATTTTTATTCTTCAAGATTCAAAATAATATCACAACTACAAATAAAGGTACATTGATTTATCAATTACATATGTAAAAATCATGAAGTTCGAAATCTTGGCATTGATATTAAGGAAATAATCACATCATATAAATTATAAAAACATTTTACATGTGGTATTAGAGCATGTTAAAAAACTCATGATTTTCTAATAAATATGTCGAAGTTTCATTCTGAAATGATTGAATACTTTATTTAGAAAATTTATTATAATGGCTTTATTATGTTTTTTACATGGATGGATAAATGAATGGACGTGCTGTTATGTACTCGGTTAATTTATTCTCTAAGATTATTTGGAATATGGGTGAAGAATCTTTGTTTTGAACATTTTCCGCGGAACGAAATACAAACTGGTCCGAAACATTTTGGTTTTTATATGAAAAAGATACCATCTTATTAATCATTCATCGACTTGGCGGAAACGACGCCTCCACTGAACAGTTACTCCATGATTGTTAAACGGAGGGGCTTTTATCTGTGGAAACGACAGGAACGATGAAAATTAAGACATCATTGTTTCATTGATACTTTTTGAATTTGCACAAAACGGTAGAGGCATGAACGTAATGTTAATTTAAAAACTATGGCCAGTAATCCTTGTCCGTTTTGTAACGGTCGAAAAAAAAAACGATTTTTTTTTTTTTTTTTACATTGATGAAACGATAGACATTTATACTTATCTATAAAATTAATTGTTGAAGAATAACGGCAATGAGAAAATTTTGAATTTAAAGAGGGTCGGTGATCAACTAAGAGATAATCACTAAATGAATTATTCATGGTCATTTGAAAATATTGTTTCGTTTTAAAATTATTTAAGTTATTAATATATTATGTTAATATTTTATTTCATGTGAATGTGTTTATATGAAATTTTAATATCATTATAGTTGAAATTTATATGATAAATGATTAGTTAGTCATCAAAGTGGTCAAATCATTAAATCTATATATTTCATTACTTTTCAATGTTTTTAGATTTATCCATAAATTTTATTTGAATACAACATAATAGATAAGATTTGGATAAATAAAAGCTTTGTTATTAAAAAATATTATAAATCATCTAAAGATGATTTTGTTCTTGCTGTACATAATGCAAGTGTTCATAATAAGTATGTTCTATTTGATTTATTTTTATATCCAAAGATAGCAAATATATCAAATAGTATACTTGTTTATTATGATTAATATTTATATATATTTTAGTATCACCCAAACGTGGACTTTAATATATACAATTATGTTATTGCATAAGGTTGATTGAATCTGAATTTGTGTGATTGTTCAAGGCATTAATGTACATTGTTTCTTTAATTATTGTAGTATCTGTTCCTGTTTCTCTGCATTCTCATGCTTCATTTGTTCCAATATTCAATTGATTGAATTTCTCAAATTGGTATAAGCAGGTCCAATTTCATTTAGGTGTTTTGGATCTTAACTTATATCTTCAAATTGAGAAACCCACTGCTATTATTGATAAAAGTAGTGATGAGGAAAAATGTCTTCATAAACTTTGGAAGAGGTCGCACAGATTAAGCTCAATGTTTATGAGGATGACAGCAGCAAACAACATTAAAGCTACTCTTCCCCAAACTAATAATGCGAAGGAATTCATTAAATTTGTAGAAGAGCGTTCTCAAACTGCTGACAAGTCTCTTGCTAGTATATTGATGGGTACTTTGACCAACATGAAGTTTGATGGGTCTTGTACTATGCATGAGCATGTTCTTAAAATGATGAATATAGCGGCGAAATTAAGGACTTTAAGAATGAATGTGGATGAGCTCTTTTTAGTACAATTCATTTTGAACTCTTTGCCTCATGAACAATATGGGCCTTTTCAAATGAATTATAACACTATAAAGGATAAATAGAACATTAATGAATTAACCAGTATGCTTATTCAAGAAAAAACAAGATTAAAGAACCAAAAGTCTCATTTTTTTCATTTTACAAGTCATCTAGAAGTTGCATGGAGTTCAAAGAAAAGGGCTATAAAAGGCAAGAAGAAAGGTTTACACAACCAGAATGAATCTTCTAAAAATGCACAAATCCACAAAAGGGAAATCAAGTGCCATTTCTATAAAAAGGTTGGATACTTGAAGAAAGACTGCTTGAAATGTAAGGCTTGGTTCAAAAAGAAAGGTAAGCCTGGTGTTTTTGTTTGTTTTGAATCGAATCTTACACAAGTTCCTTATAATACCTGGTGGATTGATTCTGGCTCGACAACTTATATTTCCAACATGATGTAGGGATTCCTTACGATCTAAACTATAAAGCCAAATGAAAGTTTTGTGCTCATGGGGAATGGAAACAAAGCTTTAATTGAAGGAATCGGGACTTATAGCTTGATTTTGGAGACTAGGTATCACTTAGATTTGTTCCAAACCCTTATGTTCCCACATTTTTTTGCGATTTAATTTCTTTGTCAAAACTTGATGTATTAGGTTTTTCTTTTAAGTTTGGATTTGAATCTTTCAGTTTTATAAGGACAATACTCCACTTACTTGTGGCATAAACGCTTAGGTCATATATCAAAGAAATATTGCAAGGATTAGTAAAGAATGAAATTCTTCTTACTTTGGATTTTACTGACCTTGGAATGTGTGTTGATTGCATTAAAGGAAAAAAAAAAACCAAACACACTAAGAAAGGAGCCACAAAAAGCACGCAACTTCTTGAAATTATACATACAGATATATGCGGACCTTTCAATGCTCCAACTTTTGGTGGAGAAAAGTACTTTATCACTTTTATTGATGATTTTTCATGTTATACTTATGTCTATCTTTTGCATGAAAAATCTCAATCTATAAATGCCCTTAAGGTGTGCATCAATGAGATTAAGAAACAATTAAATAGAAAAGTGAAAATTTTAAGATCCGATAGGGGTGGTGAATATTATGGGAAGTATGATGAACTAGGGCAATGCCTAAGTCCATTTGCCAAATTTCTTGAAAAGCATGGTATATGTGCTCAATACACTATACTAGGTACACCATAACAAAATGGTGTTATAGAGAGGTGACATCGTACATTACTGGACGTGGTTAGAAGTATGTTAAGTCATTCATCTTTACCAATATCCTTGTAGGTTTATGCATTAAAACCTGCAATATATTTGTTAAATAAGGTTCCTAGTAAAGTAGTTCTAAAGACTCCTTTTAAATTGTGGATTGGTAGGAAACCTAGTTTACGACACCTACATGTGTAGGGTTATCTTTATATTCATAAGAAATTCCAAAGAGTTAGTGGATTCTTTATAGGATATCCTGAAAAGTCCAAATGATATAGGTTTTACTGTCCTAATCATAATACAAGAATTATTAAAACTAGAAATGTCGAGTTCATTGAAAATGGCAAAATTAGTGGGAGTAAAGAACGACATGATGTGTGCATTAAAGAAGTTAGCGTAGAAGTTCTTATACTTTTACCTTCTAAGTCAATTGATCCTAATATTGTAGAAATTCATCAAAGTAAAAAACAATAAAAACAACAAGTAACAGATCAAACATATCATGAAGTTATAAACAATACCCCTATAGTGGAGGAACCACATGAAATAGCATTAAGAAGATCTCAAAGAGAAAGAAGATCTGCTATTCCTAATGATTATGTGGTTTATCTACAAGATTCAAAACTTGACATAGAATTGACAATGATCCAATTTCATTCTCACAAGCCATGAAGTATAAGATTCTATTAAGTGGGTAAATGACATGAAACATAAGTTGAAATCTATGGATCAAAACCAAGTCTGGGAACTCATTGAATTGCCAAAAGGATGTAAAAGAGTTAGTTGTAAATGGGTCTTTAAGACAAAGCGAAGCTCAAATGGAAATGTTGAACGACATAAAGCCAGACCTGTAGCCAAAGGTTTTTATAACGCCCTAAACTAAGGCATTACAACCCACCACATGTCCTCTCTTCAAAGGCACATGCAAAGGCTATAAATAACTAAACCATAATACATAACATCAGATAACTCCATAACTCACATAAAGGATACTCAATATGAAAATCCAGATAATATAACTTCAATAACATCTATAGTGGCATAAACCAAGCCAACTGATAAACTTCATCATAAGAAACATAAAACTAATAACTTATAAAATCCTTTCAATTGGAAACCTAAAGGAAATCTAACAACTTAATACGATCAGTAAAACTTCACTCCAACCGTCTACATATCAGTTGGGTAATCGGGTCCACTATCGTCCTCCCCGGGCTTTACGAATACATTAAAATAAGATAAATCATATACTATCTGGTCTTCACCTATTCCTGAAAAATAAAAAGGAATGAGCACAAAGGCCTAGTACATCAAACCGAAAACACAGGCGTATGATCATACATCAAATAGTTCACACACGACTTAGTATCTAATAGCAAGCACCAATATATTTTGTCATTAATCCAACATACAACACAATTTAAGATCATCTGCGACTAATCCAAAACTTGGAGTAACTCAGACTCCTTAAAACAAGCAGTTAGGAAAATAGATAATATAATACATATATGGTGTTGGGAATCTCCCACACACCTGGATGTCATACTCGCACTACTCCTAAATTACCAGAATCATCTCTCTTGCACGAGTTCACTTAGGACAACCTCATACATAGATCATCAAGTTGCCAGCGTTAATATCACACTTTGTGTAGTTTTTACTAACCACAGCCACTCACAACCAATACTTGATTCAATTATAGTCAGATATAAATTAGGTCAATTTATAAACTAATCGTACAAGCACAAACAAACAAGCATGATAAGGACGTAACTGTTTCCACTTAAGAAATAGAAATCCTATTCTCAATTAAACACCTGAACAAAGAATCACACGTTCCACTAATCAATTACACATTGATAACAACATAGAAATATAAATCCTAAACCCTAATTCATCAATCTAGAATCTCCAACACACCTTTATCCCATGAAACTGTAGAATCACCAGATCTCCAATCAACACCAAGAAATATTGAAACCCTAATTCTCAAGATCATTTCATCATTGTTCATAATTCACAATCGTTCTCAACAACAATTATGATTCAAATTCTCCTAATAACTTAAGATCTATGAATTATAGTTCCAAGTTGAGTCTTACCTTCTTCAATTGATTGTAAATCTAAATCCCCAATTCCTACACTTAGGGTTTTCCTCCAATTTCCATCTACGATCAATTCCCTTCATCAATCAACAACAAAATCTTAGAAAGAACACATCCTAAAACAACTAAAGGATTAAGAGAGGTTACTTACTCGATTCCTTGATGAAATCCTCCTTGGAGAATGATGTCTAGGGTTTGTTTATGTTTAAGAGAGGTTATGAGGGTTAGGCTGATTTTAGATGAATTTATAGAGTTAATTCTCAAGGAATATAGGCTGGTACAAACAGGAAACAAAGACAACTTAAAACTCTCGGTCGCACAAGATCATCCAACGCCGCCACTTAGGCGGCAGCCTTCTTGGGTACGCCGACATACGGCCAAATTCTTCAATTTGCAAAATTTTTCCTCTGAAGCTCTAAGCTGGTGTTTAGGCCATCTCTTTTGCATTTAGGCTGGCAGCTTGGAATTATAGGCTAGCGGCCTATAATTCGAGTACAATTTTCCCATGTCCAAATTCATTTGTTCCAAGATAAAAATACCTTTTAAACAACTATATATTACACTAATACCTTCATTATGAAATATTTACTTGTATATTATAGTCTCACTTGGAAGGATGACATTGATTACAAAGAAACTTTTTCACTAGTTTCAAAGAAAGACTCACTTAGATCATTTTGGCTTTGGTTGCTCATTATGATATAGAGTTACACCAAATAGATGTTAAACCGCATTTCTTAATGGAGATTTGGAAGAAGAAGTTTATATGGAGCAACTTGAAGGCTTCTCATTAAAGGAAAGGAGCATATGGTGTGTAAAGTTAAGAAGTCGATATATGAACTTAAACAAGCTTCTCGCCGATGGTATCTTAAGTTCAATGATACCATAACTTCTCTTGGTTTTAAAGAAAACACCATTGATCTGTGTACATACATGAAGGTTAGTGGGAGCAAGTTTGTTTTCTTAGTACTATATATTGATGATATCCTGATTGCTACTAATGATTTTGATTTACTATGAGAAACCAAAGTTTTTCTTTCAAAGAGCTTTGAAATGAAAGATATAGGAGAGGCAACATATGTGATAGGAGTTGAAATATTCCGTGATTGATCACTAGGATTGTTAGGCTTATCCCAAAAGGCTTATATCAATAAAGCTTTAGAAAGATTTAAGGTGGACGAATGTTCAGCAGGTATAGTTCCAATTCAAAAAGGAGATAAATTTAATAGTATGCAATGTCCAAAAAATGATTTGGAACGAGAACAATTGGTGATAATTCCTTATGCATTTTGTTGGGAGTTTGATGTATCTTCAAACTTATACTAGACCCGACATCAGTTTTAGTGTTAGGATGTTGGGCAGATATCAAAGTAATCCAGGATTAGATCATTAGAAGGTTACAAAGAAAGTTTTGAGATACTTAAGGAACGAAGGACCACATGCTCACTTATAGAAGGTCCGATCAATTAGAGGTGGTAGGCTATTTAAATTTGGATTATGTTGGATATGTCATACAAAAATCCATATTTGGTTACCTATTCCTATTTGCTAGAGGGGCAATCTCATGGAAAAAGTGCAAAGCAATCTGTCATTGCTGCATCAACTATGGAAGTAGAATTTGTGGCTTGCTTTGAGGCCACAATTCATTTTATGGCTACAAAATTTTATTTGAGGGCTTCAAGTTATCGACACTATTAGTAGGCCACTGAAAATTTACTATGACGACTCTGTAGTGGTCTTCTTCTCAAAGAACGACAAGTATTTAAAGGGTGCAAAATACATGGAGATCAAATACTTGGTCGTTAAAGAAGAAGTTCGAAAACAAAGGGTGTCAATTAAACATATTAGTACAAAATTGATGGTTGCAAATCCATTAACAAAAGATTAGCGCCCAATATTTTTAGAGAGCTTATTGAAAAGAATAGGCATTATAGGACATCTGAATAAATAATATTGTATTTGTTTGTATGATACTCTTGAGCTTAAAAAAGGTGTTTATGAAATTTTTGTTTTCTATATTGTATACATGATTGAAATAGAATTATGTTAATAGGAATTATCTTTTATAAAGATATTAAAGTAAAACTTTATTTATCTCTTCATTAATTTATGTTTAAATTATGAATTAATTATGTAGTACATGGAAGAGACTATGTCGAGATAATGACGTACAACCGCCATGACTCTAATTAATTTTCAGTTTAATAATGTGATATATGGTATATCAAATAATGAAAACTTAGAATAATGTTATTGTGCACATTATGTTTATTCTAAGTTATTAAAGAAGCACATATGGCCAAGTGGAAGAATGTAAGAAATTGTGGCCCAATATGCTATGTTTTTATATGAAGAGTTGCAACTCTTCATAATGGGATTCTTGATGAAAGACATCCCTTACTATTTCATAAAAAGCTATGGTACCCTTCCTGTCCTTATATATATATATATACAAGATTCGGCATTAAAGTAATGTACTCACTCTTGTCTTCACTTTAAAGTCCATAAGGAAGAGAAATCATTCATTTGGTGAAATAAGGTTGGATTGGAGGGATAATGTGTCTCTTAAAGAAACAAATGATTTTTATTGTCTAGGATTCAAAATAATATTACAACTATGGATAAAGATACGTTTGTTCATCCTATTACATATGTGAAAATCATGAAGTTCGAAGATCCTGGCGTTGATATTGATAACATAATCATATAATGTAAATTATGAAAACATTTTACAACAATTACCAATATGGAGTAACTATTACATATGAAAACATAATAGTAAAGTAAACAAAATAACTTTCTTAAGTACAATCCTATTTATCGAGTTCAATATGATTAACTACTTTATCCAAACCATAAAGAATGTTGTCCAATTAAAATTGAAACTTTATTTGTGTAATCTTTTCAAGTAGAACCTTCTATATGATTAAAATTACATCTTTTAGCTAAGACATTTTCAAAAGCAAAATATTCTTCTTATTAGAAGCTTTAATATATTAAGTCATAGCCAATTAGAACCTGTTGACACCTCATCCCCCCCTTAAAATATATATGTGGAAATTTTGAAAAAACTATAAAAAAAAATTAAAAAGCATAAAAAAAATAAAAAAACTTGAAAATAAAAAAGAGAGTAGAAAATAATAAAATTATGAAAAATAGAAAAATATTGAATTAAATACAATAAAATATAAAATGAAAAAAAAGAGGGAAAAAAACAGAAAAAAAGTTAGAAAAATATATAGAAATTAGAAACCTCCTCCATTAGGTAAATAGTTTTAAATAGAAATTTTAAATGAAATGATTTAAAATTAAAAAGAAATATATTAGGATGAAAAGAAAAACACAATTTTATAATTTCATTTAGTATTATAGGTTTAATATCAATTTTATAACTTTTTGGGCTGGATTTATAAATCAACTTAGACCCTGGACTCATTTCTTTTTTTATCCACTTTACATTTAATTTATGACGAGCTTTGATATTTATATTTAAGTAGAAGTCGGTAGGCTAATAAGACTAGGAATAAGCTCAATTGGGCTGGTGGGGGATTGTTTAGTGTGGGGCAAGTCCATGGTTTGAATATCATCACACACAAGATGAATATTTTTTCTCATGGCATGTGAGGTGAGCTTGGAAGAGACGCATGGGTGAACTTCATGTGCTTCATCTTCTTCCTTTTAGTACTTCGCCATGGCCAAGATTATGGAGCTCATTTTGAGCTCCTTTTTGTGCAAGGATTCAAAAAGTCAGGCCCCATAGATTGAATCTTCAATGTTTTAACTTTTTAACTTCTAAATTTGAATTAAAGATTGTAATTGGTTTAGTAAAACCATTCATTTTTTAGGTTATTAAAGGGGCACAAACAAAAAATTAATGGCCTCCTTCCTCCTTCTCCTTTTCCTCTTACTGGACTCGCTCTCTAAGAACCTCTCTTGTCATCTTCTCCATCCATCTCTCCTCACCAAAACATTCTCATTATCTCTCTCGTGGTTCTAGCTAACTCTGACACAACGAAGAAAAAAGAAATAAGTATCATGATCTGTTGATACTGCAAATACCTAAAGCGATCTCCTACATGTCTGTTGATTGTGAGAATACTCAGACAAATAGGCATCAAAATTTGAGAACTCCATAAGAGTGCAAATTTTGGAAAAGGGAGAAACATTGCAATATGTTGATTTGCACACGAACCCAAAAAAGCAATCTTCCATCAACTTATTGATGGAGAGATAGGAGAGATGAAAATATTTTATTCCATAACAAAGCTCCGTCTCAACATTTACAAGTCTAGTCTATTTATAAGGTTGAAATGGAATCTAATTAAATGACTTGATATAAATAGAATGACATTAGTCCTATTAAAAACAGTATGCTCCTATTAAACTAACATAATTCTATTAAAAAAGATATTGTTGCTATTAAAATAACATTAATTATATAAAATGTTAGAAAAAGAAATTGCAATCTTCCTAAACTAATAATGTTTTCTTCTTGTGCTTGCACTTTGTTATGCGCCCCACATAATTCTCCCATGTTGGACAAAATGCGCCCTCAAATTTTCATCATTGGCTTATCTTTATGGTGTGATGATATCCCAAGTGAACGTTGGCTTTGGTACTAATTGACACAGTGAAGCAAAAGAGAGATAAGCATCACGATCCGTTGATTCTCAAAATACCTAGAAGGTGACAAGTGATAAATCGAAACTTGTTGAATCGCATATGATTGCTCAAAGATGATCTTTTATGTTTGTTGATTCTGAGAATATCTAGACAAATAGGCACTAAAATTCAAAAACTCAATAAGAGTGCGAATTTTGGGAAAAGGATAAACATTGCAATCTGTTGATTCACGCATAAATACCACAAAGCAATATTTTATCAACCTGTTGATTCCACAAAATACCAGGATAGATAAGAGAGATAAAACAATAATTTTATCCCATAACAAATCTCTGTATCAACCTCTTCTCCCACCAAAGCAAAAACATCTAAATCTTGAATCTTTTCTTCGCATATGCATGTCAAAAAATTAGTTCGCTAACATCAGTAGCCTCAAAAGCATTATCTTTTTCGCTAACATAAATATCAAACAATAGTTCATCATCTATCTCAAAAATATCATTCTCTTCACCGACATAAGTATAAAAAACTAGTTCTCTATTAGCCTCAAAAACATCTTCCTCTACACAAGTACACACATCCTCTTTTCAAGTATCACGATCCGTTGATTATGCGAATACCTGAAAAGTGACCTCCTAATGTGTTGATTCTGAGAATATCCAGACAAATAGGCATTAAAATTCAAAAACTCCATAAGAGTGCACATTTTGGAAAAGGAGAAAAATTGCAATATGTTGATTCGAACATAAATACGAGAAAGCAATCTTCTATCAATATGTTGATTTTCCATCATAGAACACTAAAGAGATAGGAGAATAAAATATTCTCCATCTCAACATTTACAAGTCTAGTCTATTTATAGGATTAAAATGGAATCTAATTAAAAAACTGATATAAATAAAATGATATTAATCCTATTAAAAAAAAAGTATGCTCTTATTAAAATAACATTAATCTTATTAAAAAAGATACTACTGCTATTAAAATAAAATTAATTCTATTAAATGTGGAAAAGAAATTGCAATATTCTTAAAATAATAATATTTTCTTCTTGTGCTTGCACTCCATGCGTTCTACATTAAACCCTCTCCTTAGCTTCTTCTTCTGCTCCAACTCTATCGCTTACTCTCCTTTTTCTCTTTCTAGCTTGCGGCCTTTCTTTCTAGCTCTCATTCCCTCATTTGAAACCCAAAATCAACCATCTAACTCTACCATGCAAATCCCTACACCGCCGTGCCAACCACCATTAACTTATCAACCTCTACCATTTCATAATCCTCAAATGTAAAACCAATGCCAATGCTGAACACACATGCTAACATGATAACCATGCAAACCACCACCGTGACCTGATACCACTAAAGCCTCACCATGCTGCAAAACCAAAAAGCAAAAACCCACCATATCATTACCTTCAACTGTCCCATACATACGAAAACTCAATGACAACAACCCAAACATCATGAACACAACTGTAAATCGATGAAAACCAAAACCATAACACACCACCGCAGCTAAACACCATTCTCAAATGTACTTAAGAAAAGCTATCAACAAAACAAGGCCATCAACTACCAAATTCAAACGCAAAACCTACAAATAATGACTTATGACGAAAAACATACACACATTGCAATCTAATTCAACAACCACCATTTCTGCTACTAGAGGTGAGGCAAATCAGGTAAACGGGCCGAGCTCGCGGTGTCAAATGAGACGGGCCGTTTTAGCCTGCTTTTAAATGGGCCATAATTCTTAGGCTTAGACATGGCCCGTGGGCTAAATGAGCTAATCTGCGGGCCAAAATTATTTTTATAATATTAGTTTATGTGAAAATTAATAATTATTTATATATTCTAAGGTTTTATATATGTTAACGACTAATTTTATGACTATTTTGATTATTTATATATAAAAACAAGTTTTAAAGATGATATTATTGGATACCATATTACGTTTAAATCAATAAATATGTATTTTAAAAAATCTTATAATACTTGTGATACATGCATCCATCCTTCTTCTTCCATAACATACATCATTAATCACTAATGTTATATTATTTTGTTTTTAAACTTCTTCTCCTGCTGTTTGTTTACTTTCTTTTATTTTTCTTCTACTGGCTCGCATGCCAACTTGGCCCGGCCCGGCCCGTTTTAGCCATGAGTTAAACGGGCTAAAATTTTTTTGCCATAACTTGCTTTTTTAAGTAGTTGGTGAGCCGGCCTGCGAATCGCAACTCATATGCCTGCGCTTTTGCTAGCACACCAACCACGCTCAAAAACCCAAAATCCACACACAACACAACGCATCGAAGCACCCACATAAACCAACTCCAACCCACCATGTTAGTCACCTTGTTCAATCACCCTCCAATGAAGAGAGAGAGTTTAGTTTTTGCCTTGGTCAACCCAGTTTTCGCACCAACCCGAATTCAAGTCTAGCTCGTAATTTTTTATATAAGCTATTCTTTTATTCTATTATTTATTCATTTGTTTTATTTTATTAATCAACTTACCTTTTCATTTCATTATTTATTTATTTGTTATTGCTGTAAATTATTGTAATATCATATAAATGTACCAAAAAGAATATAGTGGGAAAACATATAGGTAATAGATTTCTTTTTTTACGGTATCACGTGATCTTTGATTTCACGCGAATCACATGATACAAATAAATATATAATATTCCACATCAATTCATAGATATATTTATATTTATTATACATGCTATACTTTCATGTGTCAATATCTTTTATGCCATGCCTATATGAATTGGATTAATATTTTTTGTCATTTGTTTTATCATGTTGTTATTAAATATTGTGTTGACAAAAGAATATGGCAATCAATCCACTTGGTCTCATGAGCCTTAAAAGCTTATAATGCCGACAGGCCTAAGGAAGGGCCATTATTCACAAATCTTAACCTTCCAGGAAGCTAAAGAGATCCAAGCCTCCACCAAAGAATGTGGCATAAGGTCTCCCCAAGAATGCTTGCCTCATAAGGATTAATTAAGCTCAACTCGGTTGGCCAACAAAATCAAGCTTATGGCTCATAATCTCAGTTACATGCCGTGATTGAGGGGGGAGGGGGAGGGGGGGAGGGACATGATCAGACACACTCGTGGAGCTATAGCTCCCCAGCTTGGGTATCCCATTACCTTAGGTACCAAGTCAGCTGCCAAGAGTAAACCCATCCTAGTATGACTCTAAACACATAAATATCCCCTATTGCTTGGAGCAAAGGAGAGGACAATTTTTCACTATACTATAGACATATTTGCTCTTCCCCATAGACTGACTTAAGCATTGGAGTGGCTACACCAGACAACCTCCCATGCGCCCCCATCAGACTGCTTTCTTTGTGTTTGCAGGGGCTAACTCTACTAACTCAACTAAGCTCGTGCAACAATGTATATTCACAAAAATTTGTAGGATAAGAGCTTTAGGATACAAGAATTTAGATATAAAATTATGAGAAACTTTAGGTCATAGAACTTAAATACAAAGATTAGACATAGACTCAAATTCACTCAATAATATAGTTCCAACATGAATGCATTATTGATTTATATGATACCATGCCATATTTGCAATTGTTGAAGTTCAGGAAAATGTGTAAATATTAGGTCTATTAGGTTCATTAATCTGTACATGAACTATCAAGATATAAGATTATATAAGCTATAAAACAAAAATTTGAGATATGATATGCTATAGTAGAAATTATTATTATATCTACTTGATATATAAGTAGTTCATGTAAATGAAAATTTAAAGGATATACCTTTGTACATAAAAATTAACATAAATCAATACTTAGGATCACTAGTTTTAATAATTTTAATCTTAGTGTAAATATGCCATGATATAGGCTTGAATTTTACTTGTTGAAATAATTTTGATATTAATATGCTCATATAGTATTTTATTTATTCCATTTTGTTAGATATGCAGATATGGTAAGAAGTTTATGAAGACAAAATTTTCCATGTGTAATTAGAGCAATATAACCAGGTTTGACATGAGTAATTATACCAATAGATAATAAGTTTCCTAAAAAACTGATAGGTTTGAACTTGTTAATATTGCTTGTTTGTAGATAGTCACTTAGCTTTGTACGGTACCTATATATGTATTTGCTCATAATATCTAAAATACCTCAAACCTTTACCTAAGTTAGAAATTAGATTTAGATAGTTTAATTGATACAAGAAAAATAGATAATAAATTATGATTAGATAAATTAATGTAATTAAATTAGTAAGTAGATTTAAGTTGAAATTTCAAATTTCAAATCCTTAAACCTCTAAATATGTTGTTTAAATGTTTAATAGATTCTTAAATCCTTAAACTTTGGCTTAATATCTCATATTCATAATCCCTTATAATTTTGAAATCACCTGCTTTCCTAAAACTATCAAATTTTAGCCTAAGCTCAAGTTAAATATCAATTTGATATGAACCAATCTCCTAAATTAAATCCCTATCTCAAGTTCTATATTTCTAATATATTGATCCTCAAATTATTTCTTAAACACTTTCAGAATTAAAAATATCGATCTGAAAGTCTTAAATCTAATACCTTTTTTTTTTTTCCTAAAATATCCCATTTGCCTTTATCTTTTCCTTTTCTTCCTTTATTTTGTTGCTTTCCCTTTTCCTTTGCTTCTTCCCTACGTTTCTTCCTCTTTTTCTCTTTTTCATTTCTTTCTCAAAACCTAAACCTAAATCTCAAATTAAACAAGATTATAGGAAATCAAAGATAGAAAACAAGATAGAGGATGGAGATTATACAAGAAATAACTTCAAGAACTTAGGAGAAGAAGTGACGGAAAGGATCAAGATTGTTCGGTTTGTCTAATTGTTTTTATGCATGTAAATGTTGAAATAGAGTTAAATATATGTAAAACTTGTGATAATGTTGATAGATTAAGGATATATGAACTTGTATGCTAAAAACCTAAATATGTGTATATTTTTATAGGCTAGGTGTTTGATAAATGATCGAAGAATATATGATATAGATATATATATTATATATAAGTGCTTATAGGTTAAGATTATACATGGATATGCTAATAACAAGTTGTTTTGTTGTTTATGTTGGATATAAGTAGCTAAAATTGTGTGAAAGACAGGAAAAAAAAAAAGAAGAAGCAAACTTACCATAATCCCCATGTGCATCACTGGCATGATATGGCCCATGATACATGCAAAGAGGAAAATCAAGTGTGATCACGGTGTGATGAAGGGCATGATCTCCTCTGATCATGTATTTTCAAAGGTAATGGCCTATATCACGACCGTGACGAGGGTGTGATATCCTCTGGTCACAAATTTTCCCCGATCACGGGCGTGACAAGGCTTGTGATGAACATCATGGCCTCCATCATGGGTGTAATGAGGCTAATGATGACAATCACGGTCCCCACACGGCGTGATCTGTCCCCTACTATTATTCATAAAGAAAAAAAGAAAAAGAAGAGAAAAGAAAGATAAAATGAAATATATAAGATGATTAATATAACATGTTAGTTAATTTGCATAATCAAGAATGGTTAGGATAATTTTTAGATTAATAATTAATTCAAGTTCACCTAGTTCCTAAGTATAAAATAAATTTAGTTAATAAACTTAAGTTCAACTTGACTAGTAAACTATAATGAGTTAAAATGAATTAGATTAATTTAGTTTAATCACCTTGGCTTAGTAATTGAATTAAATTATTAACTATAATCAATTTGACTAAGTTTAATAAACTAGATTAAAACTAAAATAGTATAGGCTTAATAAATTATAATTGGCTTAGAATAATAAGTTAGGATGAACCATGAATAACATAAGGAATATGTTGTTTCAAATGTGTGTTTGTTAGGAAATATGAGTATATGGATTATGAACGATGTGGAAATGTTTCTATGATAAATAATCTTAAACAAAGAGAAAAGTAACATTTTGATAAACAATAGAGAATCGTCTGTATTTTGGCAAGGCGATCTTTGCAGCCATAGCGGGGTTCCTAATTAGAATCCGATCAAATAGGGTTTTAATAAAAGTTTGATATAAGTGGATAGTTAATTTAATTTCTTATATGAGTTTAATTTCTTGAAATATATATGGATATCTGATTTATCTTCTAAGATAGTCTAGTCTACCTTCTATTTTTATTTGAATTCCAAATATATATAAAGGTACGTAGTGACGTGCTTGTTGTTTGCTAGGATATGTATCCCTAATGAACTAAAACTTAAAGATGGCCTTTATAATTGAGTGTTGATTGTGCTTATGTCGTTGAATTAGTCCGAGGATCTGCAACCTTATCCCAAGGGGTGTATGGTAGTTTAGGTGCTTGGGTCAATTCCATCATGATGCAATGACATTTGTAAGTGGCTCAGCGGGTAGCAGATGGGGGCAAAATGGTATTGATGTAATGTTTACTTAAGCTTGAAAGGAAATACCATGATTTAGTTCATATTTATGGGAACGATTGAACTAAAATTATGTTATGGACTAAGTTGTAAGTAAGAGAGCGAGTAACGGCTATAAACCCTAAATGATGCTATTTTCTTGTAACGTTATGTAGGAGATATAGGTATTCAGAGTGCCTATATTAACCCCTTGAGTAGCTATTGTTACTTAGGATCCTCAAATTCCTAGAGATTGTTTCGGAATATGAGTGCTCTAGTATTGATTTATTTAATTTAAAGATAATAAAATGTTGTCGCTGCATTGTATTTAGTTAAGTTCGTGTGTCACATCGTGTGTGCTTGTGTTATTGTATATTGGGCTTCAACTCATTATTGTTGTTGTTGTCTTTTTCAGGTGTTGTATTGAAGATTGATGATGATGTGTTGATGATGATTGATGGTGATGATGATTAAATTGGGTATGGGATGAAATGAGAAGAGTTGTTGATGAGTAAAGTGAAGCAAGGCTGATGGATTATTTGTTTTGTTCTTATTTTGTTTTAATGATTGGATCTAATCTTTTAAAGTTGTATTTTTCTTTAAGGCCTTAGTGGAGCCCGCATATTTTATAACAAGCTTTTAATGCTTTGTTTATCATCTTAAATAGGTATTCTCTATTGAGATACTTAGAGTGAATGTTTATTTGAAAAAGTTTAGTTTCATCATTAATCAAATCTAGTTATTTTCATAATGTAATTATATGATTTTTAAGAACTATAATTGGTTAGCAATGCTCGAGATAATCAAATCTTTTAAGGAGGCCTGTGTGTGTAATACTTAAGGTATTATACGTGGCAGGAGGATTTGACTTACTTGGAAATTGATATACTAAAAACCATAAAAATGAGAAATCTCGTAAAAAGATCAAAATATATTTATATCCTTTTCTTACCTTTTTCCCATGTATGGGTACTTATGAATAATAAAAACTACTTTATCAGCTTACTTATAAATAATATCATATAGCTATTTTTTAGATTACCAAAGAAAATAAATGGGGTTCTCTAAATTTAGATACTTACTTTCTAGGAATTTTTAAAATCATGGAATAAAAACTTAAAGTATTTTTAGGATCTTTTAATAAACAGAATTTAAAAGGCTAACTACTTGAACTTGATGGCTTTTCGAATTAAAATCAATCAAGTATAAAACTAAAACAAACTATGAGGACTTGATTCCATTAAAGGATACATAAACACCTACGAGGTGGTCAAATTAATAAAAAAAATTTGGGTATTTTTTGTAAAAATAAAAAAAATCTTTCTTTACGTGTTTTTTTTAATTAAAAATGATAATAATAAATATAGCTTTTTTCATAAAAATGACAATTTTTAGGACTTCCCATGTGTGTGTGTGTGTGTGTGTAAAGAAAAATATAAAATATATTTTCTTTAAAACCTTTTTAAAAAAGCTAAAAAATACAGATTTCTTAAAACCTTTTGGTTTTAATAAAAACTAAGAAGGTAAAATTCCTCTCTTTTAGCAATTTTTTTGGCCTATATGTTCAAAATTTTTAAAGCCCACCCGTTGACAGAAGAATATGGCTATCAATCCACTCGGTCTCATAGGCCCAAAACCCTATAATGCCAGTAGGCCCAGGAATGGCCCACTACTCGTAATGTCCTAACATCTTAGGAAGCTAACGAAATACAGGCCTCCACCAAAGAACATGGCATAAGGTCTCTCTAAGAATACTCCCATCGTAAGGATTAACCAAGCCCATCAGCTTGGTTAGCGACTAGCTTGACCATACTTCGTAGAGTTACAGCTCCCCAGCTTGGGTACCCTCACCTCAAATACCTGGTCAGCTGCTAGAAGGAAATCCATCCTATTATGACCTTAAACACTATAAATGTCCCCTCTGGCTTAGAGCAAGAAAGAGAGCAATTTTCCACTCTACTATAGATATATTACTCTTAACCATAGACTAGCCTAAGCATCGAAGTGGCTGCACCGAGCAACTTTCTTTGCGTTTGCAGGGGATAGCTCTATTGGCTCAAATCAACTCGTGTAACACCACTAAAAGCCTAGATAACCCTTTTGGTTTAAAATAGTAGCCCCCAGAGTCACAATTTCTGATTTTCATGCAGATCAATGGACGAACTAGAAATTAAACCATTATTTGATTTTTGGTTCACCTCTCATTTTTCGACTTTTGCTGGTAGAGATTCCAAGTCTAATCATTTCCAAAAAAACTAACCTTTTTACCAAAAAAAAAAAAACCTATTGATCGATTCCTTACCGAGTGTTCCATATTAAGTAGATGGGTTTAATACCGTTTGGAATCTTGAGGAAGATAGGAGCTAAATCCGTGCTTCGTAGAACCTTATAGACCACTTCATTCAAACCACTTTACTTTGGCTTAGGCTATGGGTCTACCATGTCATTATATAATTTTCATTAGTTGGAATAACACGAAAAGGATGATTTAGAGGGAAAAAAAAGGGTAAGAAGGAGGAGTAGACAATCTTAATGAGCTTAAAAGCTACCAACAAGTAAAAGAGATATTAAACATCAATCCCCACTATTTTTATGAGAAAATTTGCACTCCTCACTCTAAATACTTGTTTGATCTTTTGAGATGATAAACTAGTAGCATGGTGGATTTTCTCTTAATTTCATTTTTTTTACTAAATTTTGATTAAATTGGTATCTACAAAGTTTAACCATCAATTTTGTTCATTAGATTACATATACAATTGAAGGCTAAAATGAATCATCTTATTAAAAAACCCTTTATGGGTTCTTTTCGAATCTAAGGTCATTGAAAGACTTTCTATATCTATAAGTTTGCATGAGAAAGGTTAAAGGAGCATCTACTAGCTCAGTAGTCTTTACTTCAAGCCAACCCCATGTTATATCTCTTAACATCCCAAAATCTATGGACTTTCCTCTTTAAATCTTATCACTTTAGCTCATAAAATCAAACTCCACTTATTATTAAGCTTATACTCTACAAATCAAATTGAACATGCACAAGGAGCATGTTTACATCATTAGATAAACAAGTACAACTAAAGCAGATATTGGAGAAAAGTGAATAAGATAAAAAAGGATAAAATATAAGGACACCTAATTTAAAGGATACATATTAGTATTGCGTGGACACCCCTTGTTGCAGGTGGTGATTCGCTAATAGAGAAAGTGCTTGAGCAAAATGGACCTATACACACAGCACACGGTTAGTGGTGTGCTAGGAGGTTGTTCGATATGATCACTCCAATGCTTAAGTGAACTTGTGAGCTCGAGAGAGTAGAAGTAGTGTAAGATAAGATAACATAAGATGGTCATACTTGTTAAATGAAAGCCTATTTATAATTTTTGGTTATACCCTAACTAGAGGGCCCACAGGATCTTGTTCCATATAGACTTCAGCTTATAGTGAGATAAAATGATCTTAAACTTGAGATGATCGCTACTCGAGGTGGAGGTGGTTGAGTTTGAAGTTATTTCGAGGGAGGTTAAAGTAAGATGCGGATGCATCGTCCACGATGAGTAAAGTTGGGGGCAATGGTAGCAATGAATTAAGGAGCTAGTTAGACTGGAGTTCCTATGGAGCTTCATCACAAGGCCCTAGTCCTCTTGTGGGTGAGATCGTTATGGGCTAGGGCCTTTATAGGGCTTTTTTATAAAAGCATTTGTGAGACTATTCATAGGCTTGCTTGCCTATTGAGTCGATGTTGGGCTTACTAGGCAAATGACTTGGAAAGAATAAAAAAAGGAAAAGATAAGTTAGCTAATATTTTCTATTAATTTGGATTTATCCATATTTTTAAAAAATCCAAACCATAAGTTTCAATAAAACTAGAGTACTAATAATTTATTTACATCAACAAGAGTTGCATGGTTCATTTTGCACTATTATAAAACAAGCCAGTAATTCATTTACACACATAACTAAGAGTAACATGAACATAACATATAAAAACAAAGGGAAAAGAAGAAGTCAATTCTACGTGATTAAACAAATTAATTCCACATATTGATTACTCAATTTAATAAAATTAAATCGCATAAAATTTAAACAAGAAGTAAAATATACATATGCATTTGAAAAACTTATAAATTTAAGGTCAAAATCATTAAGAGGAAGGAGCATTTTCAATAATCCAAGTAAAAGAAGATTTTACTTATTTTTTCCAACACCCTTCATTAAAGGTATACCACATAAGAAAGTGAGACCGTTGTAATACCACAATCTTATTTAGTACACCTCAATAAGTGTTCTAAACCACCTATCTTTTTTATTTTTATTTTTTAATTCTTACAAAATTGACAAGCACTAAAATCATTGAAACAACTCCTGCTGCTCTCAAATGGACCCCGGTTTTTACGTTTCCTTAATATACTTATGTATACTTTTTCTTGTTAAAAGTTTATATGTAATTTTAAATTTATGAATTAAATAATCTATTTGTGGAAATATTTTCTTCAATCATGGAATGGTTAGATTCTCTAGTTTTTATCGCGACTTTTGGGTTGGATCTTTAAATAATACAGGCAAATCCATATCAATAAATATATATGAGTTGACTTTCTTTTTTCTTTTTTTTTTCCAAGTAAGATAAATAGTGGAATCCACATTTCTACCTGGGGTGCAGTATTAGATTTTCTAAATAAGGAATGTTGATGTAATATGAAATAAATTGTATGATTATCGACTCACTTAAATAAAAAATTACATAAAATTAATTATCAAAATACTAATGTAAAATTGTATCTATAGGACATAATTCTATTATTAACATATTAGTCATATATAAGATGTGACTCACGTGTTAATACAAAAATATCTTAAAAATGTGATTACTAACACACCATACAATTATAATGAGTAAATTGGTGAATTGCATTTCTAAGATACAATTTATTAAGGAAATAGGTAAATTGCATTTTGAAAATCCGATTTAACATTATATAACTTTTATTAAATTGCATCTTAAAAAGACAACCATTTAGTAAAATTATAAGTATATGTTGAACATGTGATCTAACATTTGTTATTTTGTAATTAAAATCATCTTGTTTATATTTAGGGATTTTTTTTTTAAGAAAAAGTTTGTTGACTCATTTTTCACCCATGTAATATATGTAGTTTAAAAAGGGTGTCACCATATTTTACCTTAAAAAGAATATATATGTTGAAAAAGATAGGGAAAATTACATTACAAGGTCACAATATTTAGGAGTAAGTTCATTTTAGGTCATAACATTTCAAAAATTTCAAAGAAGTTACAACATTTAGTGAATAAGTTCATTTTATCTTTACAACGTTTGGGGTAAGTTCATTTTAAGTTATAACGTTTAGAGAAGTGGAACAATTGATGTTACTATTAACACGTATCAACAATAAAAATATTTAATTAAAATTCAAGAAACCCTTCTTTTAAGGTCCTATTTAGGGGTATTCACGGTTCGGTTAACCGGTCCGTGGCCCTATTTTTTTATCATAACTATAATAATCGGATTTTCAATATTCTGATCCTAAACTGATCCATTATAAATGGTTAACCATTTTTTTTGGTTATTTTTTTTTGGTTTTCTTTTTTTAACCGTTTAAGATAATGGTTATGCAAATTTTGTAGTTAACCATATTTTTCAATATGTCCGTAAAAAAAAAAAGTATTTTTTGTATAATTATATTAAAAACTATAAATTAAGAATGTGAGACCTGTAAAATAATTATTAATATATATCAATGCTATCAAGATAATCACCATAATAGCTTTTTACTCAGGTATTCTTATCAACCTTGATTAATTGAGCTCAATACAAAATCTCAATCAAACACCACCATTCCAATTTTCAAACATATATGCATTTGTTTCTTCTTATCTAAATCATTCATTTTAACATAATTCATATTGATAACACTAAAAAAATATATATGGGTATATTATAAATTATATATATTTATAATTACGGATAGGTTAACCGAATCCATCGGTTTCTAGAATCTAAAAACCGAAACCGAAAAAATTAAAAATGCTAATCCTAAACCGAAATCGATGGATCGGTTAACCCTTTTTTTTTTTTTTATTGGTTTCTTGGTTTTGCTTCGATTATACTAAACATTCTTTTTTTTGCACACCCCTAGTCCTATTGACATGTATTATAGGAGAAATACTTAATTAAATCTCATAAGATACTTTTCCAAACGTTATGACCTATTTTGAATTTTTCGAAACGTTATGACTTAAAATGAATTTATCCTAAATGGTTGTGACCTTCTGATATAATTTATCCAAAATAGATATTGACAAAATATAATATTAGCAATAAAAAGAGCTTGGCAAAAGAAGGAATATGAAATAAAAGGAAAGTCACATTAAAATAAAATCGGAAGATGCATAAATTAATTTTTGTTTCTTATGTAAATCTTGAAATTGTCTTTTATATCTCCATATTGCTGTAATTTTATTCCTTTCTTTCTTTCTTTTTTTTTTTTTTCCGTTATTACACCAATAAGAGATAGGAGATTGAACCTCGATCATCTAATAAAGCAACTGGTTAACTGTTATAAGGTTTTCAAATCGTCTGATCTGGTAAAAACCCTACATGGTTCAAACTTATAGGTTTTAGCGTCGGATTTAGATATAGAATAAAAACCTTATAGGATCAAAGGGTGGGATCCAGATTCTAAAAACACCTAATGGATATTCGGCCCGAATGCCTGATCCGATAATAATATTAAAAAACTAATAAAAACATTTGCAAAAGAGCTTAAAATTGAGCATTTTCTAGACTTATAATCATATTAACCAGCCAATTCAGAACCCATTATAGTGGGGAGAAAGTCCCCAGTCTGCTCGAGTCCTTTCGGCAGCACGTCTATACTAATTGCTGTTCTATCGTCCCAGTAATGGATCAAAATTATGCAACTTGAAATCCGTCCATAAACCAATATTAAAACTGTAATTCTTAACCCTACCTGTAACAAATTCTGAGAATAAAAGGGAGAATTTGAAAAAAAAAAAAAAGATTTGAGTTATAGGTAAATTTCATAAAATAAATTTAGATATACTATAAAAACCTTATATGGTTATAGGATTTGGTTTAGTATATCCTATAGGATAGTAGGCTAGATATCGAGTTTATATAATTTATTTGAAATCTGATCTGATTACATCTCTAATCTCACTTCCTTGGAAGATCAATGATAATCTCACTAGATTAGAAAGCTATTCATGCTCTAATTTTGTTCTATCTAACTTTTTTATTCCTTTGTCCATCTATGTATCATTTTAGCTTTGTTTATCTATTTATTTAAAACTAAGAAATGAAATAGATAACTTCGGGAGCCATATCTCACTACAAAATTAACAAAATTGAATATTAAAAAGAAAATAGGCCCACAAATGAGCAAATATCAGATAGTAATGCAATCATTAACAATAAATTGGAGCAGTATAAATACTGCACTTACACAATCTTAATAGCAGCAAGGAAAAAGAAAAATGCGAAAGAAAGGATGATGTGACGACTTTTTCACATTTTTTATGTCAGGAAATTCCGTGGTTCGGTAATTAATTTTGATAAGATTGATCCCGTTATTATCCAAAGGCTCACTACATACTCAATCACTAAAATAGTTAATATTTTAATTACTACATTTATTTTAGCTTTTGGATAGTTGACTATATCCCATTAACGGGGCCATAGAATTTTCAAAAAATTCTATGATATTATTGTTAATTTTAATAGTATCGATCTTACCAACTATTTAACAATTTATATTCATATCTAATTATGATTGCATTATTAAAATAGTTAATATACCAATTATATGACACAAATATAGTTATTGGTATATTAACTATTTTGATGGTGCAATCACAATTAGATGATAGTTGTGTAAGTAAAAATTAATGATAGATCATAGAATTTTTCAATCATTTTTTCTTTCTTTTACTACTTGATTTTGCAGTTAAATTTTTTTTATGAGTTTTTGTTCTTTCAGTGGGCTACATTAATGACATTTATTATGATTTTGACTAGAATATCTTTCAATCTCCTTTTTTTTTTTTAACTAGTTGTCATCATACAATACATTAAAGTTATTTTGCTAGTTGTACAAATGCCAATTACCATAATTTTGTCAGTGTACATTAATACACATATTTACTATAGTTTGACAGTATATGTCTAGTTATCATCATAATACAATCAAACTTTGATAAATATATGTATTAATGTACCTGTTGACATCTCTTATTAGTTTCGATGGTAACAAAACTAATCAAATGTTTCTAATATATTTGTCAAGTGTGAAAAAACAATAAAGTATAAAAGCAACATTCTTAAATTTGAATATATACAAAGTTTTCAAATTTTGGATATCAAAATCTTGATACTAGAATCTAAATTGGACGAATGGATTTTTTATGGTTATATCGTAAAAGATATTGAAGACCTAGCTTCATGAATAAAAAATATAAGTGAAATATATTTGATTGCTTCACTAAATTAGGAATTAATTCGAAGGAGATAAATTCTATAATATTCGAAATTATTTTTATTTTGGTAGAATTAATTTTTTTTAAGGTTGATATAAACTTGATAATATTTGATTTGGCTAGTAAAAAATAATTGAAGATGTGTTCTAGAAATATTTTGAAGACAAAGCATGAACTTGAAACGTGTTCCAAGTTTTCAAAATTGCCAAGATATCAACAAGATTATACATTGTCTTATTGCCAAGATTTGAAGAAGCTTCATATAGATAAGGAAAATAGTAAATATTGGTTGTGTGAGAAAGGTTTACAAGCCTTCTATTATTGGAAAGTGCTGAATTGTGCTCACTCAAACTTAAAGAAAGTGCTATAACAAGCTTTGTTGAGAACCTACTTGGCACTTACAATCAGAAGCGAATTTGCAATCTCTATTACATTGATTTTAGAGGATTTTACAAGGTGTAACTCCTTCTTGTTATTGTTATTGTTATTATTGTAAACTATCTCTATATAGTTGTGATAGCGAAAAGTTGACAAAAACTGTCCTAGAGTTATGTTAGCTCATATTAAGATAAAAAGATGGTGTAGTTGGTTGCATTGCATGGAAAAGCAAGACTCTTTACGTCTTAATCAAGTTTTTTTGATTAGATTAGTAGAGTAACCAGTATGAATGATTGATATCTGAACACGGAGCTGAAAGAGTAGATTGATATACAAGGCGGAATCAATATACATCCTTACACATTTCTCACAAACTCTATTTTTATTTAAATTCTGCAATTTATTTTATACTCTAATAATTCTGTTATTGTCTAATAAATTTTTAGAATCCTAAGTTATTAATTGTAAAGAGATAGATTTTAAGCTTTCTTAATTAAGCAATCATGAAGTATTGTAAACTGTTTCCAAATTTAAAGAAAAAAAAAAGTTACCTTAAGAACCAAACAAAAACTGTTTTCGTGAAAGTTGTTTTCAATATATAAGGTTTTATTTCAAAATCTCATCAAAATGTTTTGGAAAAAGATTTAAAATTAACCCGTTCACCCCTCCCCGTCAAAATTGGTTAGTTACTTTAAAACCAACATCTAAATGTTGCTGATATATGTAATCATTCATGTAATTATTACTTAATTAATATTTTTTCACACATATGATGTTATAAAATTTGCTCGGTGGTCACAACATTCAAGTGTGTGCTTACTATATATTTCTTTGTTGTTTCTCTTTTTATAAATTAATCATTTAAGTTTCTTAATATTATTTTTATATGACCATTTCAACTAGATATCATATATATATTTAACTTTTATTAATATTTTATACAAACTAAAGTAGTAAAATACAATCAATTAATTTTAATTTTATTTTTATTTTTAAAATGATCTAGAATTCAATTGATCAATTTTGAATATAAAATGCATTTGCAAATTCTTCATCAAAGTGGATTTAGTTGATGATGTGGATACTCTTGACTCCACTTGACCATTTATAGCGAAAAATCATAAGACGAAGGATGGAAGGGTGTGGCAATGACTTGTCCATCAATTGCAATAGAAATTCCATAGTTATTGTGAAACTGAGAGCTGAAAGCCTAGTGTGTAAAAAAGTAGCAATCTTTCACTTTTTTCATGGATGGAAAAAGGAATAAAATATTAATATTTTTAAAATTAATTACAAAAATATTATTGGAAAAAAATTATTTTCGATTTTAGGCAATAGATCTCGTCTCTTAAAAAGACGAAGTTATAAGTGTGTGACCTCGTCTCTTCGAGAGACGAGGTTGCACTGCATGTGACCTCGTCTCTTCAAGAGACGAGGTCAGCCATATGTGATCTCGTCTCTTGAAGAGACGAGGTCAGGCTCTTTCTCCACAAACTTTACTTTAATACTTGAGAACCCAAAAAATTACATATAAAACCTGTCAAGTAGAAATATAAATAGCTATATGAGCTATTAGCCATGCTCCGTCGTGGCTAGAGGACAAAGAAACTGTAGTATTCCCAAACCCAATCTAAATACAACACAGTTATAATACCATTCCGCCTAAACACACATTTTCAATCCCAATCCCAATCCGAATCAATCAATAACAGTGGTATTGTGATTGTTTCTCAACACAGTACAATCAAAATATGAGAATTTGTAGACTCTTAACACATAATATAAAATGAAATGCTGATTAATTATTCTCTTAAAATGTACAAGAGAAAAGGAGTACAATTTACATAGAAGAATAATACCAAAAAGTAAGAAGCTATATGCAACAATCAAAATAAAAAAAAAAAACCTATCATTTACTACTGCTGCTGATGTATGTCCCCCCTCCCTCGTCCTTAGCCTCTACCCCGCCTCAAGTACGTCCTGGGTAACGGGGTACGCAGATAAGGATGCTGTGTAGATGGAACAATCTCTGTAATTGCAGCATCCTCATCTCCAGTAGTAGTACTGTACTGATGGAATGGGACAGGGTCTGGCTCGACCTGTGTGAGGCCCTCCCCCATATCATGTGATGGCGATGGTCATCTCTTCTGTGGAGCCAAGGGGGTATGGAACTCAGTGTATGACAGGTCTGGCATGGAGGTGTCCCCCATATAGTAAGATGTCGATGACGGGCCAGCCTCGTCCTGAATGAGCTGGGAATGACCACCCTCATCAAGTGAAGGTAGATCGGATGGCTAAGGCTCATCTCTGATCTGAATACCTGGTGCTCGAGATCGTCCCTGACCCCACCCCCGTCCCCGCCCATGCCTCTGTCTAGGAGGCTATCGGCTCTGTACGGTATGAGACTGTGGGTCACCCTGCGTTGCTGCTAATGGTGGAGCTGGTGGCACTGGATCATTAAAGTTCAACCCTATAAATTCTTCCACTACACGACAGACATCTTGTGCAGTGGATGGAGTGAGCTGTGGGGGCATGTCTGGGATGCTATAAATGAAATCAACCTGCGAGTGATAGCAAAAAATTATCGGTAAGTAGTTGACAAGTCAGTACATGTCCATATAAAGCTTATAGAGACAGTGATCTTACCATGTATCGTATGATAGCTCTCGTGCGACCGATCCAGCGTCGGGTGATTGCATGATACCACTGGAAGTAATCATCAGATGTCCCAGCAAGCAAATCTGGCAGCTCAACTATACAATCACGCTGAGTATCCCACTCAACTATCCACCTAGCGTGCTCGACCTGCCAGTTCCACTCGGAAAGTCCTCTCATGTCAATCTCATGGAGGGGTCTCATGTCGGCAGGGGGGGTTGGGATCCCTTGGAAGCCACCAAACTGTCTAAGCACTCTGTCAGGGTAGTAGTGCTCGACTAGGTAGAAGCAAACCAGTGGGACCCGTGCACGCCAAACATCGTTACCCGCTAGGCAGCATGGAGGCAGGGAGGGCAAGATCGAACTATAGGGGTCCCACACCACCTAATGCAGTAGGAAAAGTGAAATATTGCGTAAATAAACCATCGAACTATAGCAATTTAAGAATACAAGACACTGAAAATCAATTGAGGTATAGGAGGGAACGAATATCATACCTGATGCGCTGTCTGTCTATCGAAAGAAGCGCGGTACTCAATCAGCAAATGAGTCAATACTCGGGTCACGTCAAAAGTCGCACCCCAATGGCTAATGAGTTGGCGGCCCACGGTAACTAATGTGTGCAGTCAACGAACTGGGGCAATGTAGGGGAAGTGCTCCCATGCCCATATCTGCTGGACAACTAACGGTTTTACCATGTCCCTCGTGTCGACGTGGGAAGCCAAGCATAGCTGCCTATATAGCCAAGCCAAACAAGCTACTCTCCACGCGTGCTGCCCTGCTGTCTCAAAGTCTCGGAGCAGCTGGAGGTACATAAGATGGACGTAATTAGAGGACTTGTCTGCAATAATAAATCCCCCAAGCAGCAACAAAATGTATGCCCTAGCGTGGCGTCTGATCATCAAATCATCAGCAAAATCAGGTAGGTCGGTGAAGTGGCTATCCAACCACGACATCTTCAGGCGACCATCATCCATATCAACACCGGGCTAGGGCTGGAGTCCTAGCAACTCCTCGCATAAATCAGGCCAATCTAGCTTAGCCGTGCCCGTAACTGCCAATCCATCTACGGGGAGGCCCGTAAGGACAGCAACATCCTATAAGTTCACAGACCACTCACCCATGGTTGTGTGGAATGTGTGCGTCTCTAGTCGCCACCTCTCGACCAAAGCTGTAAGGAGATGCCAATCCAGCTGAATGAAAGGCATTTGGACCGCCCCTATGAACCCTGCCTGAGACAGGAATGGCACCAGTCGCTCGTCAACCTCTATAGGTATGCCAGCTGGTCGCCTGAGCCTCGCCTCTCTACGCCGACAATGCAATACCTCATGCTCCTACAGTAAAGTTATCACATTTATTAAAGACCAATATCACCTTAACCATCAAATCTGCAATCACTGAAATACATAAATGAACAAACTTACCGATCCCAGGCTAGAATCGACCTGTGTACAGGCTGCTGGGTGAATAATGACCTATCGATCGGTCCTGGATCCATCTGTGAAGGAAAAATAAAGAGATGTTGTTATAGTCGACATATGTTGATTAAAAACAAGCATAGCAAACATACGTTAAATCATGACTCATTAGGGCAATAATAAAAACATATGAGAATAAAGAATTACCACTACGAATCAACTGCCCCGTAACTAGTCTACCCGCCTTTGCTTATTAAATATGGAGTTACAATTGTAGAAGGTTTTCCTTACCAATGCTGCTACAGGTAAGCACCTAGCATCTTTTATAACTGAATTGTAACTCTCTGCCATGTTTGTTGTACCTTGG
Source organism: Combretum micranthum (assembly GCA_024138025.1). Lineage (NCBI taxonomy): Eukaryota > Viridiplantae > Streptophyta > Magnoliopsida > Myrtales > Combretaceae > Combretum > Combretum micranthum. Next base: position 903,738 of record JAMXBD010000368.1, read on the forward strand.
CCAAATCTAACACCTTCATCGTAAGATAAAGTCCACATGCATGGAGGCAACTCGCGAAAATATTGTGCTGTCCAAGGATTGCTTTGAAGTGCTGTATTAAAATATCCAGGGAACTTTCGACTCTGGGCTTAATAGGCAGCTCTTTTTACTCTTTCCTTACATTCCTTGCTTTTGGCCTTCGAATTAAAGTTGTTGGCAACATGCCAGATACACCAGCACCAAGGCCAACCTCTAGGCCACACCGTACTCTCACCTTTGACCTCACTCCTGATACCGACATGCCGGTCCGATATCAATCAAATGTTGGATCGATCTTTGATGACGTGTTCCAACACTTTTACAAGGAACCAACTCCATGTTTCCGCCTTCTCCTCATCCACAAGAGCATACGCCAATAGGACTATATGATTTGCCCCATCTACTGCCACTGCAATAAGCAATTTGTGCTTGTATTTGCCATACAGGAAGGTACCATCAACTGTGATCACAGGTCTGCAATGATTTAACGTATATAACTTAGTCAGTGAATATCAATCAGCTAAAACAAAATTTAACAATGATTACAACACAGACCTGCAGTAGTGGAACTCCTCAATGCAAGGACTAAATGCCTAAAAAAGCTTATCTAAGAATACGTGGCCGGCGGTATTTGAATCTTGAGTTTGCCACTCAACCTTTGTTCCTGGATTTACCTCAGTAATTGCATTAAGTAGATTTGGGAGCTTCACATAAGACGTCTCCCAACTTCCATACACCTGCTCAATGGCCTTTCTCTTTGCCTCACGAATTCTCTTGATATGAACATCATACCCGAACTGCTTTAATATATTCGTTTGAAGATCCTTCACCCTCACATTTAGAGAATTGCGAATCTCCAATATTATGGCCCTGGACAAGCTGGTGGAGTCCAACTGAGAGTGATCCTGTCCATGGATTTCATCCAAGCAGGTGTGAGGTCCTTCATATTTAGTGATGTGAAACCACCCACCATGTTTCTTATAACTGCCTCTGAGTCTCCACTTACAATCTCCGTTATGGATATCAGTACATTTCACTGCCCATGCTCTTGGGTCCGAATCCATCACCTTGAAATTATAATGGTTTGTTATGTGCCACATTTTAACTGCCCGTATGAGATGATCTTTGGTCTCAAAACGCATCCCGACCTTGAATTCATCGCTGAAGCTCCAATTCTCAGCACTCATTTCCTTCTCATCATCATATGCTGCGTAAGCACTACCAACTTTAGCATTGAAAAACGGAATTGGCACTGAGCTCCCTACTACATCAATGTCAGTAGGAGCAACGAAATGGTCCCAGTTATTTCCCCTTCGTTGTACCTCGGGCAAGGCATATTGTTGTCGAAATACTTCGACATTAACATTTTCATCATCATCATAGTCGTCACTGGATTCACTTGTCGATGAGTCTTGCACAGCATCCATATCATCACTACGTACCGATGTAGGTCCACAAAATTCAAAGTGACCTATTTCCACTTGTGCACTGTTTATTGTCTGAACTGGAGTAGAGTTTGAGTCTACCAACCCCTGGCCCCCAATATTTCTATCATTGCCCATTTCCCCTACAGGTGTCTGTGACATTTCAGTTTCCAATATCTGCATATAAACAGCCACTGAGCTTTTTGTGTATACCAACATCTCTTGTGCCGCATCATCATCAATCATTGGAATAATATCATAACGTAGCGTCCTATCTCCAATAGCTACCCTATGATATAGCTCCACCCGATGTGTACACCTATTTACCTTTAGTCTATTGCAAATAATCTCCGCCATCTGCTCATCTGTTGAATTCCTACTAATGCTGACCATAGCAACAGGCCGCTTATCATAACCAAAACCATCATCCCCTTACACAATATTACCATGAGCGTATAGTATGAACTTCGCCTTATCCATTTCCTCACAAATCCTGCCATCTTATCAAAATTAGCTTCCACGCATCAAATTCACAAAATCATACTTATGAATTGCATTCCTCGTAATATTTAACATAATTCCTAAAGCTGCACCTTCACTTTCAAAGTTGAAATTTAATTTTCTAATCTATTATGCTTTCTCACAAAAATTAGCTTTTTTCATCACATATTTCCATGCCATACCAAAGCGCCATACCGATGCTAAAGTACTAAATACACCCCATTAACGACAATTGAAGTTATTTTTAACTTTTTTCCCACACTCAAATTCCTAAAATAATTATCCAACAACAACTACTTAGGACATGATTTTTTTTTAATGCAAATATTATACATATACATATCTATACAACATACAAGAGGAAAAAAAAAACGTCGACGTTGGAATCATGCTACAAAAATATTCTAATAATACATACAATTGACATTCAACAATGCAGCATGAATGATTGAAAAAAAAAAAAAAAGAAAATGCGCGAAAATCCAACCTCAACGTTCGCCGTCGGTGGTTTCACACAAAATCTCCTGCTTTCGATCCTCCTACTCACGAAATTGCAATAAAATCAACTTCAGAGTAATTAAATCAGCCAAATGAGGAACAACTACGGATCGATTTGATGTCGGCGGCCGCAACAATCGCAATTCTCTTAATTTGGGGATTAAGGTTCCGGCGAGGGAAAGGGGGAAGAAAAAGACGCACGTGAAGTTTATAATCCACTGACCTTGTCTCTTCAAGAGACGAGGTTAATCACTAATGACCTCGTCTCTTTTGCTGTGCAACCTCGTCTCTTTGAGAGACAAGGTCATTATAGAATGAGACCTTGTCTCTCGAAGAGACGAGGTCAGGCACTTATGATCTCATCTCTTCAAGAGACGAGGCCATGTTGTATAAAATCAGAAATAATTTTTTTTCGATGGTATTTTCGTTATTAATATTAAAAAATATTAATATTTTATTCTTAATATTATTTTTATATGACCATTTCAACTAGATATCAATATATATATTTAAGTTTTATTAATATTTCATACAAACTAAAGTAGTAAAATACAATCAATTAATTTTAATTTTATTTTTATTTTTAAAATGATCTAGAATTCAATTGATCAATTTTGAATATAAAATGCATTTGCAAATTCTTCATCAAAGTGGATTTAGTTGATGATGTGGATACTCTTGACTCCACTTGACCATTTATAGCGAAAAATCATAACACGAAGGATGGAAGGGTGTGGCGATGACTTGTCCATCAATTGCAATAGATATTCCATAGTTATTGTGAAACTGAGAGCTGAAAGCCTAGTGTGTAAAAAAGCAGCAATCTTTCACTTTTTTCATGGACCTCCATTGAAATTACATGGTGTTTTGCTTTTTCTGAAGCAATGGACATGGTCTTTTCTTCTCAATCATGCTCCTTTTCACTTCCCAACATAACCACCACTCCTCCACTCATTCCTACTGCTAACACCAAACCCTTCCCAGCTCTACACTTTCGCCGCAAACCACCCCTCCGTTGTAAGGCAACCGCAACCCATCAGGTTTCTTCTTTTCTTTTATCCATTTTCTTTTGCTTTTGATTGAGTTTGCTGCTGTTCTCCGTATAATGAGATTGTTTGTTTCATCGTGGTTTTTGGAATCAGATATATGTTTCTTAGGGTTTAAGAGTAAGAATCGGAGATGGAATTTTGGATAAGTGAGGAATTGAGAGCCGAAAAATTCGGGAAATTGAGTGTTTTCAGTAGTCTTGTCGTTATCTAAATTGGATTGGGTTCTGGACAAGTAAAATTCTACGCTTCCAGAATAGGCTGCCTTTGTTTACCAGAGCAGAATTATCATAAGGAATATCTATTCTGTGTAAGATTAAATAATCAAGAAATTCTTATACATTTCCTTTTAAAATGCAACTTTTTTTCCCACCCAAATATACCCCCCAACTCATAAAATAAAATACACTGTTGCAATTGCTAAATGGAACATCAGAGAATCTAAGTATTATAATAATTATGTGGTCAAACAAGCCCGTGGATGTAAAGAACAATAAATGCCGACTGAAATGTGGATTCAGAAACAAGTTATTGGCATTTAGTGCTGATGCTTGATTGCTTTAATTTTTCTGAATGTGATCAAAGTTGGAATATCAGGTTACTGTTAGTGATTGGCTTTCTTTTTTTTCTAGTGAGTGGTGAGTGGTGAGTTGTGAGGTTCTTGTTATTGAATTGGATATGCTGCCTATGGTCCTGTAAATGGTAGCGGTGTTTCATGTTTATATTCATCCAATTGGTGGTCTCGATGACGTTGATCTGCAGTTTGCTTCAATGATGATGAATTTCTGTGGTTCTGACTTAATTCAGACCAATTGAACGATCATCCAATTCAACCTTAGCAACACTAGCTTTAGGTACTATTAATGGCCATTAAGCAACGGATGTAATTTTATCTACCTGCGGAAAGGCTCTTCCTTCTGGTGATTCTTGCACTATCTTTATTTACCTTATTGTTTCAATTCTATGACTTGAGAGCTTGCATGTCCTCTGGTGTTTAGTTTTTGTTTACATGTCTAGTGGAGTTGGTGCATGCTAATTTTAGTAACAGGTTTCCTTTGCTTTGACCTTTGAATTCAAGACAGCTGAACTTGAGCTGGAGAATCACAAACATAATCTTTTAAGAGCTGTTCAGGATACACAACGGGGCTTTGTTACAAATTCTGACCAGCGCTCTCATATCGAGGAAGCTATGGTATGGTAACTTCTTCAGTCTTCACAAGTTTAGCTGCTGCGTTCTTACATTATTTTCCATGGATTCAGCCACGTTTTTTCCCCCCCTTCTGCTTCAAGAAAAATCCATTAAAGCAAAATGAAGGGTCGGATAATACTATTTTCAGATCACTTGTAAAAACAACAGGTGATTGTGGAGGGATATTCTTCGGGTGCACCAATAGATCTGGTAAAGTTGGATGGGACATGGAGGCTGCAATATACATCTGCACCAGATGTCCTGATTCTTTTTGAATCAGCTGCAAGATTTCCATTCTTTCAGGTACTTCGAACATGAAAACTGCAGTAGTGGATCTTTTTGTTGAACAATAAAAGGTCTTTGCTGCTTGGTTCAATTGTGAATATGGTATTTTCTCCCATTCGTGGTTTAAACCCAGAGATGTTCATCATTTCATTCTGATTTGTGTGATTATGCAGAGAATGATTGTGCGAAGTCATTCCTGGCTTGACACTTTGATATTGACGATGATAGCAACTTTTTACCTGTCCTTATCTTTTCCTCAATAAATTACTGAAAGAAAGTTGTTCAAACATCTTTATAAGCAATTGAATGTGCTTTCTTTTTCTTTTTCTCCTGCAAATTCTTTTTTATTTGGGTTTGGGTGTTTTAGGTTGGACCAATCTTCCAAAAGTTTGAGTGCCGGGAGCAGTCTAATGGTGGTGTTGTCCTTAATGTTGTTCAGTGGAGCATTCCAACATTGCTCGAGGTGCACTTCTTGTTCTGCTGTTTTTCCCTCATTGGAGAAATATTTCTACTTTTTGCCCATCTAGGTCGTCACTTTCATTTTCAGTAACTGTGCAGTCAATGATTGGTGCATGACAGTTTGCAATACGTTTATTGCTCTTGCATGTGTAAATTTCTCTACCCATAATAGGCACATTAGCTAATTGACCCAGAAAGACTTGCCAAAAGATGGAGTTTAAGGAATGTTTGAGCAATTTATTGGAGCATTGCTTTGGAAGAATTTTTAAAGGCCTATAAAAGAGAAGAGGTTGGTTGCTTGAATGAGCTGATATTCTTATGTCCAAAATTACCCTGAATATTCACTTCTCTTTAGCACCTTGTGATGACTGGAAATTCATCTTGATACTCTGTTTCAGCTTCAATGACCTACTTGCTTCACATTTAAACGTCTTCCGCCAAAGAAAATTAAAGTATATCAACTGCTCATTGAGAAAGTATCTGCTATTATTCCAAAAGAAATAATTCATCTGCAGTTGCACTCATATACTTCAGTATAGGTATCATTGCACTTGTTAATATGTTTCAACAGCGTACGTTTTTTAAGAGATAGAAATCTTCAGATAAAACATGTCTACCAATTCTTTAAAATAAATAAATACAAATTACATCAAAATAATTGCAAGATAACCAATGCTAAATTGCATCTCAAATATGTGATTTATATGTTAGCATGTGAATTTCATAAAGAAAATGCAATTTAGTGTTTTATGTACAAGTATATAAGTCAGATGTCATACATGCAATTTATGTGGTCATGGTGTTTACCATGCAACTAGAGTCGTCCGTCTGACATGTGAATTGCTTGTAAAATGAAAATCCTGTCTAATAGATGCGATTTTGTGTTGGTACTTTGGCAGTTATTTCCATATAATTTTATTTACATAATTGTTATTTGATCGGATTGGCAATCAAACAATTTCTTTATAAATACTTAGTCTTCATGCCATAATGTTAGGGTAAAGCTCTGTCAAAGAGAACTGTTTAGTGCAGGAAGAAAGCTTTTACTATTTGCTGAAAGTCCATGTAGACAAATATTTACTGTTGTCTCTTGCTCAACAGGAAGAGACTGGAGCAACTCTGCTTGTTTCAGCTAATTTCTCTGTAATTTCTCCACGTAACATCTATCTCAATTTTAAAAAGGTGAGGTTCCTGGTCCCTTTTTTTATTTTTTTTAAATAATTTTTTCCTTCGGAACATATCAAGGAAGGTTTTTTGCATACCTTTTTAATGCTACACTTCTTCCTATATTCATGGCTGACTGAGGGAACCTTTTGTTCAGCCTCCATATTTGATTGTATATTGCCAAATTTTTACATTCTACACACGTTATAATTCTGCAGGTTTCAGGTGGTCTGCCTTATTACCTTAACATATGAGCTTGTTTAGAATATGTGGTTATTTCATGAAAGGACGTTCTGTTTTGTTAATTTCACGAGATCATATATGTACAACCTCATTTAAAGTTTTAATGTATACGTGCAGATTACATTTCAAAATTTAAAGATCAGCCAAGACTTGCAAGCTTTGATTGCTCCAGCCATACTACCCCGTACCTTTATGAACCTACAGGTAAACTGAATGGCTAAGCACCTTTCCATGAATTTCTTGATGGGCTTCTCGCATTTCACCTCAGAATACTAAACAGAAGGGGAGGACAAACTTTTCACATGTTAATTTATTCTTGGAACATAATATGCTTTGTCTGTGTTTGGCAAACTTTCAAAAGGTGGAATGTTATGGAAAGCTAATGAAAGGAGAAAAAAGGAAAGAAAGCCAAATGAGAATAAATTTTCATATTTGTTTGGATATGAAAAGTGAAAATGGAAGGAAATGACTGAAAACAAAATAATAGAATGACTTTAATGATTCTGAGGGTGTTTTAGTAATTTTAAGAGTTTTTTTTTTTTTTTTTTGCCCTTTTCTCTTGCTTTTCATCCCAATTTTGGAAAAAAGGCAAGGGACTTGTGTTTTTTTTCCATTTCCCTTGAATACATTTTTCCATGTCAACAAAAATACCAACACACAAACATTCACCCCATTTCTCTTTGCTTTCTTTTGATTTCATTAAATTTCTACCGTTCCCGAACAGTGTTAATCTGGAATAGAACAGAACATAAACTTGAGCTATCTTGCTTGTATGAGATGGACTATTATGCTGTCTGCCCAAAAAGGATTATTTTTTCATTCCTTTTGCAATGCAACTCACTGCTCAAAGTCTCACATGGGGAAAGAATGGTGAAGATATGTGGATACTCTGATTATAGCAAGAAAAAAAAAAAAAAAAAATAGCAAATGGACTTTGGATAAATATTAGAAAACAGATCCAAATAAAACATAATTCGTCTCTACATGCATAAATTATTGAAGGGTTTGAAAGATTGCTCCTTTGCAGATTTTGCAGTTCATACGTTCTTTCAAGGCACAGTTTCGTGTAAGCAGTGATCCGAGCAGGTATGGTGCTCTCATTCACTGTCAGTGTAATAGATAATGTGACTCATCATCATGCCTGTGAATGAGGAAATCCATGTTACTGCAGGCGGTCCGTTGGAGGTTTATATTACCTCTCATATTTGGACAACAACATGCTATTGGGTAGAGCAGTTGGAGGTGGAGGAGTTTTTGTATTTACTAGAGCCCAGCCTTTTGATTCATGAGCTATGAGGGGATTTTTGAATATTATATATTTATAGAAGTAATAGATTTATCTAAAGGTTTATCACAGTTATATCAATAATATATATATTCATAAATTATTTTAAATATGGCATAATTACTATAGTTTAATTTGAAATATTGATGTTAAATATAGCTATTGGTGTTTTTTTTTTTAAATATATTTTTATGTGAAATAATACGAAATTGGAAGAATTCCAATTCTTGATGGATTCATAAAATTATGTCATTTTCTATTAAATCATGTAAAGTTGAACTCCAATCATTTTTTACTCAAATGGCGCACTAGAAAAATATTGGTTTTATATGACCATCAATGATCTTTTTGCATTTTTTCATAGGGAAAATATATAATGGTAATATAAATCACGCGGACATTACACGTCGTATGCAATACCCATGGAATCCTTCCTTCCTTTCTTTCTTCTTTTCTTTTTTTTTTCTTTTTGTTTTTTCTCTTACGAGTACTGTATAATTCAAAAGAGTTAAAACTCTTCGTAGGTATGTAAAGATCGAAACTTCTGCAGTTTTTCATTCAATCGACATGTTTGATGTCTCCTGAATTAATTTTCAATATTATATATCATTTGCCTCTGATAGTTGAATATGGGCCGGAATGCTGAGATAGCGATTGCTCGCTGGAAAAGTGATGTGATCTGCTTCTTTTTCATATTTTAGTACTATAATTGCTATGCAATTAGAAAATTTATTCTAGAGTTTGGAGAGAGTATGGTGAGGATTGATCTAAACAATGATACCATGTAATAGATTTATCTAGGGTATTTGATAGAGTTTTGTCAAAAAGAAAAAGTAAAAAATTATGGAGTTTTGTGTATACATATGTATGTATGTATCTCACGGTCAACTGCCTCAAACAGCGTCTTCCATTCCTACCAGTCAACACTGCTGCAGAACTTCATGTATGCACCTAGAACTTTGTGGGGTTGCCCGACATGGAAGAATTTTCTACTCTGGTAATTACAAGATTTATCTAGGAGCATAGAGAGAATACGGTGAGAAATGGCTTGACAATTATACTATATAATATATTTATCTAGGGTATTTAATGAAATATTGTCAAAAGAAAAAAAAAAAAAAAAAACAGTATGGAGCCTAAATGGCATATGATATATATGTGTATGTATACATAGTTGATGACTCCCCTGCAATGCGGGTTGTGTGTGTATCATTGAGCAATAGTGCTAGGCTTATTCTAACTTCTGATTCACTGGAATGAAAATAGGACGATGGAAAGGAATAATAATTTTTTTTATTTTATCATTAGGGTAATTTTAGAATATATATATATATATATATATTTTGTTAGGAATAATCATTCTTTTAGTATAGAGAAGGAATAAATATTTCTTATTTATTCCATATTTTATGGAATGGATATCTTTTCAATAGAAAATTTTGCATACCAAATGGAGGAATAAAGATTTCATGGTAATAAAAGTGAGATACTAATTCTATTCCAATAAATCAAACGTATTGTTTAGTATATACAACTTTAAGACAACCTGCTTAATGGAGTCGGGTCTTAAAATAATCGTGAGGTTGTACTCGTCAAGGCTTTTTTTAGGATCATCATCGCCGTCGGACTAGCTAATTTTCAAGGCATAGCTGTACATCCATGCATTTCAACTTCTTTCTGGGTGGACCATACTCTTATATATCAGGCTATTCCAAAAGACAATGTAAACAAGTACAAGCTCTAATAGTTACCTTGAAATAATACACGTATAAACACAATTTGCACCTATGTTATTCCATCATAAGTCGTTTGGAGGATATACATTAGCTCAAAGTATATCAATATTATTGTTATCATTTAGTTGTGATTCGTTATTGATCACTGGCTGTGGAGAAGACTAAAAGTAGGTGAAGAAAAAAACAGCACTAGAAACAATCAAATTGGCAATGAAATCATTATATTTTTCCTTATGCACTTGACACCAACAAAAATTTTAAATCATGCTATTAGAAAAACTTCCATGTCAAGCCATCACCCACTTCCCAATGAACAGAAACCGAACAAAGGGTCAAAGTCTCAACAACTTTCTCCAGACCCAACATCAGCTTGAGGGCGCTTGTGAAGGCCAGAAAGCTAGAGCCCTTAAGGAAATACTTGTTGAACCAACTAATTCAAACACCCCAGAAAATCTCCTTGGATTAATTGTCACATTGCAATTAATAGGTCTTGAGGGAATTGAAAAGGCTATCATTATAATCATATCCGTTGGCCAAAATTTTCTAAAACAGTTCATTATTTACACTACTCTACACTCTAGCTACCCTACACCATGGCAGTTGGCACCACACGCGAAGTTTTAATAATACACAATAGACAAAACGTTCTTGCAAGAAAAGCCCTTGCACTTTGATCACGACTAATTCAAGGTATTTGTAAGTCAACTACAATTTCATATTATAGCAATAGAAAATAATAATCTCTTCCGATTCATATGCCGATAAACATTAAAATCTCTCTCAACTATACAAATAAGAACTTGAGTTTTCAGAATTCTAAAACTTAAAAGAGATGATATGGAACAGATCAAAACTGTGTCTAGCATGGCCATGGTGAGGAATACTCTTTTATCTCATCCAGAATCATGTTGCCCCACATTTAATTTGATTTCTATACAATGTCTAACAACATTTACCTCACCGTGGCTACAAGAACAAAATCATTTGAAGGATTAAATCAGTGAAGTTGATGATGCCTTCTCCTCCTCCTCACCGGTTCCTATTCCTAATCATACGAGGATCAAGGTGGCCAAATGACTCATCCTGAACAATGTATATACAGATCATGTCGATGGTTCAGTACCCAACTATGCTGACCAAAAAAAAAAAAAAAAAAACATGTTTTCTCACTTGGAATAAATTCTGTTAAATGAAACTTTTCCCATTTGCTGAGAGCATTACATCACCTTTTTCAGGTAATTTTTTTGCTAGTATAGCAATTAGCCTGACTGTCAACAAAGCAAAATTTTCATACTGGTGTCGCCATGAAAATGCAGTGTCTCATTTCCATTGACAAATTGGCTCAATGTCCGTTGGAGAATAAATGGATAAAATCCCTTGGCCACAGCCCGCAACTACATCATCTCTTTTGACAAATTGTTATGCCATCACCTATAGGCACCTGCAAAATCCAAGTTTCAAGGCTCCAGCATGTTCTATAAAAGTTGGCACGATATATAAATCATATCATTTTTCTACCATGCTAATGCTTATTCGGTCATCATCCATTAGTTCCTTGTTGAAACTCCTGATGCTGATGGTCTTTGGATCATTTATCTGCTTTTTAATGTCATATGAGAAACGTCATCATATTAAGAATCAGCAAGTGTAATGGTTACAAGCTTACCATGGGGTCAGCAACTTTTCCATGCCAAAGGACATTGTCAACAACAATTAGGCCTCCCTTTTGCACCTGAAACGAGAGATCGATTTCCCATCCTTTCAATTTTATTAACTCCACAAAAGATCAAATCGGCAGAAGAAAAAAAATGAGCTTCTTTTAGTAAAAGCAGATACTCATGAAACAACATGGAGGATGCCCTGAGTCTCAACAAACTATTTTTCCAGGGAAGAGGCATTCCACTTGAACCTCCAGTCTCTTAATGTGCTCTCTTTTCTGTCTAGAGCTTCAATGCATAATAGCTGGAATTATCCTACAGATTTTTTAAAGTTGTAGTAACAAGTTTCAATTAATCTTAGTTTCAAATGCGATTGTCATCTTACTTTTAAATGAAGACAGAGTAGAATTTGAATCCCTTTTTGACAAGATCTGGTCATTATGAAGGTTTACATATGACATCTAAGAATATAATGCATGCTGTTGTGTTAAAGTAATGAAAATTGAAAGTTACTTCTCGTGATATTTTTCCTATATAGAACAGCATTAATTAGACTTAAGAAGGTTTATAGCACAAAAGTGGTGTCCTAAACAGACAAGGGAGATACAGTATAGAGCAGCAGAGTGACATCTCCTTGAAGAATAATTCTGTAATCCCTGATAAAGAAGACTGCTGTCTCCTGGGGTGAAAACATCGTCTCACAAGAGTTTCTAATTGCTTTGTTTTTCAGCCTTCTATATAACAAGGTCAAAACAGGTTTTTCTTGGGCCAACCAGTATCATCCTACAAGGAAAGGGAGTGTAATAGGTCCATGCGATTCTGGAATAATAATGACTAAGAGTTGCAAATGGCATCAGTTTGTTGATGATGATATCGCAAAATTACACCTTACCAGTCAAACTTCACTAGTTTCCAATAGACAAACGGTATGTTCATCCTTCCAGTTTTACTCAAAAATATGTAAGATAAGTCCCTCAATGTTGCGATTTGAGCTTTCTGGAGGGTAAGTCTACAAAGTCAAGCCTATCAACAATAAGGGTATACACTAATATTCAATGTGGTACATTTATTGTGTAGTGCTTTCAACTGCAATGAACTTTGCCTTGGATGAAAACTATATTTCTGTGGGAAGATCCCTCAAAGTTGGAACAAAACAAAGTTCCATTTGTAAGTATTTTCACAATTAATAACATCGAATTCTGACTCGTTCCAAAATTTTGGCTAATTTTGTTCCCTTAGTACCTTCCAAAAATTTTTGGGTTTACTAAACTTTTCATTCAAGATAGAAGGGATAAAAAAATACTTATATACCAGTTTCAGCAGCAATTCAAAATATTCTTGATTCATCCTCTTCTCAGCATCAACAAATGCAAAATCATAGCTGCATAAAACATGCACGTACAAACCATGTTACATTGTTCTTTTAAGAAGACATTATTCATGAAGGACTAAAGTGAGTCTAAAAAGGATCTCCCATGGGTGAACAACAGGATAGATTAACCCTTTAGCTATTTTGATAAAAACAAACACAGGATTGATAGACTCTTTATATGCATCAAAGCAGCCACAGCAAACAAAGCTTCCTTATAATTATGAAAGCATCTCTGGAGCATTACTAATCATATGTACCTGTCAGATTCGCCATTAAGAATAAGAGACTTCAAGGTATCTGCTGCTAGTCCATGTCTCACATCAACCTAAATATAAAAAATTAATCTAAAACAATAAATATGTCATAAAAATATTTTTTGCATGCCTGCAATTGTCAGCAGTTAAATCTCAAAAATCGCATAGACAAAAAATAGTTTTGCCTACCCACAACTGGTGGCAGACAAGCTATATCAATATGCAAGAAACAGTATAAAGCTACAAAGTCAATAAATATAGGGCACCTTGTGAGCAACCCCAGCCAATTGATAATATTTCTTAGCAATTTCAAGTGATCTGGCATCTCTTTCACAAGCAACTAAACGACCTGATTCAGGAAGGGCAAGTGCAACTGCCAATGAAGAGTATCCCTGTTTTTTAATAATAACCAATACGGGAAAAAATGAAAAACCTAAATTAAAAATGGGAATAAATTGACTGTGCAACAAAAGAGAAAAATATGAGGATAAATGATTGGCATCCCAGTTGTTGCAGTAAGCTAGAGTGAAAGAAAACTCAAATCTTGAGATGGTCACAAAATTCAAGTATCAAATATCGTTCGAGCATCATGAGCAGAGAAGGGAAGTTGGTTGATGTCATCGGAAATTGGTTTGGGGAATCAGTAGCTTATAAATCCATGCCAACAGGTACATCAAGTTCGAGAAATGCATAAGTATTTTTTATCCTTTCTCGCTTCAAATCATAGGTTTCACACATTACAAACAAGAATGATGTCTTCTTAACATAAAGAGTACTACAATTGGCTGACAGACAAAAGAATTAACATCAAAAAGCCATGAAGCAGCACAAAACTAAAAGTACCCTAGGGAACACCTCTAATTTGCAAGTTTCAATTCAAGAAAATTGAAAATCGAAAAAATTGGGATGCTAAAAAACGAACTTGGTGGAGTAATAAGCTACATTCCCACTAAAAACACCGAACCTCTTGAAAAGGAACAATCTTGAACACTATGTAAGATTGCTACGCATTCTACTAAGAAACGCAAACTTGTAGAAATGAACACATACAGTATAAACACCAACTTCAATACATCGTTGTGCCCCAAGAACTCGAACAAGCATTGCAAGGAATTGTGCCTGATCAGGAGAAACCTAGGAAAGGGACATAATTGTAAAAAGATAAGTTGGTTTGATTGTGACATCATCATTTAACAAAACAAGCAAAATTCATGATAAATTAAGAAAACTGCTTGACATCCAACCCCTAAACTCATTCATATTCAAAATTCAAACTCAGCACTGCACCGTTTAGTACCTGCATCTGGCTTCCACGCATTGATGCGGTCTCCTCACGAAGTAACCGTAATATCTGCAACAGTAATTAAGACATAAAAAGGAAAGAAAGAAAGAAAACATAACTTCTACTTCAAATTCCCACCTCCTAAACCAATGAAAAATAGACAGAGCAGTTAAAAATACCGGGGGCTCCCGAACATTAGAGAGGATGTAGTCATAGAGTCGAGGTGTTAGGCTTATAACCTCTTTATTTCCGTATCTCTCGTCTTCTATAGCTACTACTTCCTTCTCTGACTGCGGAGAAGGGAAGCACCGGCGTTTTTGGGTGCTATGAAAATGGTGATCTAATTGCGATTGACCAGAGCCAGTAGCACTAATACTAACACTGCCTTTGGGATTAACATAATTATAGGGCAATGGCAATGGTAGTTTGGATATCCAGTTGTGATTCCATTGGAGTTGATAGTAAGGTGAAAGCAAGGAGACGCAACGATTCAAACAGCATCGACTTCCCATTAACTTCTTCTTCTTAGTTGTTTATTGCTGCAGTGGGTTGGGTTGGGATGGGGGGTTTGGGTTGAACAAGTGAAGATTGTGATGGACTATGAGTGAAAGCCGAAAAAATGGCTGCATAGAGAGCTAATAAAAATAAAACATGAGCCCATATTATATAGATATATAGCAATTTCTTTTTTATTTTTATTTTTTTAATTTTTGGGCAATTGTTTTATGGCAATTGATGTGTATATTTTATTCTCATAAAACTACTTTATAATATTTTTTTAATACATTTATGCTACTGACATGGCAAATATCCATTTTAATTATAAATAACATCACAGTCGCTACCTAGACTTTGCTAAAATAAGTAATTAGCCATCCAACTTTTTATTGATCAATTTCATACCTGAGTAAACTAACCTCCACACTCAAACACACAAACCCTCTTCTTTATAGTTGCAATTTAGACCATCTTGTTTGTGTCGACCATGAAAGGAGGGTAGAACCATACCATTCACCGAAAAGTTTTGTCAAAAACTCTCTTATTTATCTATTTATTTAGGGTGCTCCTACTTTGCAAACGACATCCCTTTTTCAACATGAAAACCTTAAATCTGAAAATTGGTTAACTGTTGTGTTTGCTATGACTTTATGTCCTAATCATATTATTCATTGGTTGTTCATGTTTGATGACGATTCGAAGCATTTTTTTTAAGTGGGAAAGATGATGTGATGCCACTTGTCATGACGTAAAGCGATTCCATTCTTTATTGCATATGGAATCTCTATTGCATCTGTTAGCTATTTTCATAATTTTAGGCACAACTAGCTGCACATTGGGTAAGATCATGTCTTTCAACCATAACTTTAGGCTAAAACAATTGACCAGCTTGTATAATTACATAATTCTTGTCTGTAGAATTTATATTTCGTTAAAATAATAGTAGTAATGATCATGAGACCGAATTTTGCAGCATGGCAAAGTTAGTAGATGCATCCATAACCTCATCGAGTTGATCGACTACCACTAGCTATGGTCCTATGCTTTGCAAGTGCGGACTGAAAGTAAGACTGTTCATTGCTAGGATGGAGATGAACCATAAGCGTCTTTTTTTATGGTTGTCCACACTACAAAATAGTAAGGATCATAGTTAGAATTCTTAATAAGCCAAATGTATGTGCCATATAGATGCGTAAGTATTGAATCAACGCTTTCATGTTTATGCTCTATGTTTTTGTCGTACAGGATAAGGGGTGCAACTACTTATGCTAGGTCCATTATAGCGTAGTAGTGACTATGTTCTTGCTAAAGCTCTTAACGCTAGATGGATAAGGTATCAGTTGATGGAGTCAAAGCTAGAAGAGATGAGGGAGGAAAGATGCCGATTGTGGGAGGAGATGACACCACTCAAGGAGATTGTTCATGGTAGCAGGATCGAAGTACACAATGATAGGGTCAATGAAGCTAGAATAAAAGGTAGCAATAATTTCACTTAGATGAATATCAACAAATACATGCTTATAGGCACTTGGGTAGGGATTGTGATGTGTCGGACCATTAGTAGTTAATGATGCCATGGATTGCGAGTGTTGTGGATTTGTTGCTATGTTTTCATTTTGTTCCCTTGTTAACTTGAAGGAATGTTCACTGTACTAATGTATTTATTGACTTGTGTTTGTCTTGGATGTTTTGAAATATGAATGGAAAGACTCCTTTTTTGGTTCTAGATTTGAATTGACTATTAACTACCTAAGCATTGAACAACTACCTCAATTGTCCTTCTTCTTTGTGTTCTCCTTTGTTTTCTACCCATATGTTGTCTTTCTTCTTTGTGTTCTCCTTTGTTTTCTGTCCATATGTTGTAATTATTAGATATGTCGAGCATATTGCATTGATGTCCTTAAATGTTCTACCCATGTGATTGCTTTTGCTAGGTGGAAGGAGGGCATTCCCATTGACAATTCTATCAATGGCCTTGGCATTAACTTTTGTCCATACTTGACATTAAAGTACACTTACTGAAATACCCTAAACCTTCATCTAAGCTAGAAATTAAGTTTAGATAGATTAAATAAGTCAAATGAATTATAGGAACTAATTAGACAAGTTGACATAATTAGATTAGTAATTGATTAAGTTGAAATTTGAGATTTCAATTCTTAAATCTCTAAACATGTTGTTGAAATGTTTGGTAAATCTCTAAACCACTAAACTTTAGCCTAAATTCTAATTTCTTAATTTTTGTAAAACTTGAGTTCATTTGCTTGTATCAAAGTATCAGTTCTTAAAATCGAACTCAAATTAAATATCAATTTGATCTAAATTAAATTCCTAAATTAAGTTCTTATTTTAAGTTCTTAATTTCTAATGCAATGGTTCTGAAATCATTTCTTAAATATTTCTAGAACTAAAGATATTGATATGAAAGTTCTAAATCCGATACCCTTATTTTAAAATATCTCAATTTTAACCTTATTTTTCCTTTTATTCTTTTGTTCCCTTGCCTCTTTATTATTTTCCTATTTTTCCTTTCAAATTCGTCTCTTTCTCTCTCTCATTTCTTTCTCTTTTCTTTCTCTCCTTTTATCTCTTCAATCTCTCAAATTCTTCTTTATAAATCTCAAATTCAATAAGGAATAAAAAAGAAACCAAGTGAAAGATGAGATAGGAGAAGAGGAACTCAAAGTTAGAAGAAGCCCCATAAGAAGAAGAAGAACAACAAGAAGAAGAAGAAGAAAGAAGAATAAGAGATAAGTTTTGCTTTTCTTTGTTTTCATTATTATTTATTTTGTATTAGTTTTTGTATATGTTTGTATGTGTTGACTTATTGATGGATGCATGTTGAGTTGTTGAGGAAGATGATGAATAGTGAATTAGGGTTGATGGAAGAGTTGATGGTGTTTGAAATTATTGGATGAGTATAGAAGAGTTGTTTGAACTTAAAGTTGACTTGTATGTTGTTTCAATTATGTTTGGTATGAAGTATGTTAAGTTTGTAATGTAAAATAAGTGAGGAAACTAGTTGAATTTTGAAGTAAAGATAAAGAAAAAACGTAGAAAATCAACGTATGGGAGTAATCACGGGCATGATGGAGCCCGTGATGGTCTCGAATTAGTAAACAATTTGACAAACAACTAATCACAGGCGTGATCAAGAGTGTGATAGCATCTGATCATGCATTTTAACTTCACCACGGGCATGATCAAGGAGTGATAGCCTCTGATCATGCATTTTTCCCTAATGACAGGCGTGATAAGCCCCCTGACAGCACGATAATGTTTTCATAATTTGATCATAACTTTTTCATATAAACTTGGATTGAGGTGATTCAAATCACGTTGGAAAGCTTAAAAATAGATCTACAACTTTCATGCTTTAAGTTTTTGCAAATTTAAAAAATATTAAGGCTGAAATCTTAATTCTTTCTAGCTGCTACGTTTTTCAAACAAAATTGAAAACTTGTTTTACTATATAAAAGTGTGTAGTTAAGTATAAAATAAATCTTTTTGAGCTAAAATGAGATAGATGAATGATATTTGATATGTTATATTTGTTGAATGATATGATTAAGCATGAGTTTAGTGAATTTAAAGACTTAATAAATAATTTGATTAAACATAAAGTTAGATATAAAATGAACTTAGTTAATAACGTAGGTTCAACTTGACTTGACTGAATGGACTTGAATAAACCAAAATGAATTAGATTGATTAAATTTAATGAACTTAGCTAAGTTTAAGTTAACATGGGCTTAAGTAACATGAATCTTAGCTATAAAACGAACTTAGTTAATTAATCTAAGTCCAACTTGTCTAGATGAACTTCACTAAGCTAAAATGAATTAAATTGTTTAAGTTTAATCAACTTGGTTTATTAAATGAATTAAATGACTAACTATGATAAATTTGGCTAAGGTTAAGCTAGAATGAGCTTAGTAGTTAATAATTGGCTTAGATGAATGAATTATGATGATCTTTTAATAACATGGGAATATGTTGTTTCAAATGTGTGTTTACGAATGTTTGTGGTATATGAATTATTTGTTGATGCTTTGGTAATAAAACACTATAAAAAAAGAGAAAAGAAATTCTTTGACAGACAAAAGAGAACTGTTCGTATTTTGGCAGGGCGATATTCGCAGCCATAGCAGTGTTCCTATTTAGTGTCTAATCAAATAGGGTGTTAATAAAAGTTTGAGATAATGATTAACCAGTTTAAGTTCTTATATGAGTTTAATTTCTTGAACAGATGTTTACCCCTGAATCAACCTTCTGATCTATCTTCTAAGATAGCTTATGTCCTACCTTCTGTCTTTGTTTAGATTTCATATAAAAGATATTGTCACGCCTCGAGAGGTAACCTAAACGTGGCAGTCCACCGTACACAATATTAAAGCCTAGGAATGACTACCTCAGTCACGCGAAGGCTTCCATATCATGTACAAGACGTATATCACAACCAAGGGAACGCATCGGAGTAGCACAATTTACATTGATAATAATTAAGTAACAAGGAAAATAAAATACTTATCATAAAGCATAAACATAGTAAATTACGATTCTTAGCGGTATATCCCTCTATTGTCTTCAAATCAAAATAATAAAATTTCCAAAACACTAATATAGCATACATTACATATAAGGAACCTTACAAGATAACTTCATCGTGTGTTCCCAATGCCTTCATAAAAGTTTAACATCCTTCTATGACTTAATGTCATAATCCTCGATTTAAGACATAGGTATACCTGTTTCAACAAAATTTATGGGGGGATAAGCTTACAACTAGCTTAGTGAGCTATTCCTTTTCATTCGCACCATGGCTTCAAACAAGTTCATTTAAATTTTCACATATATACTATGCATACAATGCAACAATCACGTGATTACACAAATATATGTAGCTATTTGGAAACCATATATAGAACGGATTTATCCCTCCGTATCGAAGGTTAGGGAATTGATGATGAAATCTTCGATCTTCTACTGCTAGTCCCTAGGTCCCGACCAAAAGCATTCGATTGGCTCGGCTCTGAACCTAGAGTCGCATTCCCCGAGCAATTTGGATTCTCTAGGAAGGAACATGGCCCATGACCCACCATGATAGCAGTCAATCCAACTCTACGTGTAGGAGTAGCAGCCTTCCGAAAGAGCTGTGACTCGATGGATGCTATGCGTGAGCGTTTTATTTTTCCTAAGCCAAACCTTATTAACGTTTATTAGGGGGCGATCAAACAATTTGGTAAGCAATAAGTAATCATATAAGTAAGTAAACAAAACACTTAAACAGGCAATTTGAAGCTATGATATTCTTAATTCTCATTTCACACATAAGCATAGAATCACATATATATACATATCCCCGAATTCCCTATACATATCCATTTTTATCTTTTCTTAGTATACTAATGCCACTACCTTCCAAGCACAAGCAAGGTAACGAAATTAAGAGGAATAACTCACTTGTCCATTTCGCAATCTTCTTAGTCATAGAAATCCTTAGAAAGGGTAATCTCTTATCCTTCATCATCTAGAAAAAAGAAATACTTGGGATGAGCATTTCCTAGAAATTCTACTTAAACTTTCTAATTCTATTTCACTATGTTCGTCAAAATCGCATATATGAAATTCCAATTTAAAATGGCCATAATTTACTCATTTTAACTCGAATTCGGCATTTACTATACTGTTTTCTACCTATTCGAAAAGATCTAACCATTTCTAAGGTTATTTTTGTCATATAAGGTCATTTAGGTTCCTAAACCGTAGGGTACAGATTCAAAACAAATATTTCTAGATTTTGCGAAACAATTTTCCAACTCACCTTTATTAAAAAATCCTTTAATAAAAAAAAAAAAAATATATATATATATATATATATATAATTGATAAAATCCTTTAGTATATAGATAAGCTCACTTTATACGTAAAAATTCTAATGATAGTGTCTCAACAATTTATTTCATAAAATAATTCATTTCGAAGTGTTAAAACTTAACTTGACAAATTTCCTTTTTAAGTATTTTGAAGAAACTTTACATTGTCCTAGGTTATCATAAATGAGTATATTTTTATTTTATTTTCTTCATTCCTTTTTCCAAAATAAGTAAATTTTTCCTTTAACTTTAGTATTTTATAATTTCCACTTCTAGTGATAAAAGATCAAAGTTATCAAAATTCTATTAAGTTGTTAATAACCTATTTATAAATTTGCATTTAGAATGGTTTTTAGAAAATGAGTCTTTTCTTTTTATATTTCTTGTTAAAATATAAGTTCTTGTTTTCTAAAACTTGGTCTTTTATTTCCTCTATAAATTTTATTTGAAAAGAATCCTCTTTATTGATAAAATCCTTTGTTTTTTATCTTATCATATTTGTATTCTTTGAAGATAAGTTCCTTTGTTAGAAACTTGAAAAACATTATTTTCCTAAGTGGGTTCATAACTTTGTAAGTTGATTTTTTATCTTAACTTTGATAATTAGTTTGCTTCTTGGTTATGTTATGGAGTTGAAAAGGGTTTAATCTTAAGCTTTTTGTGAAAACTTTGAATACTAATAAATTATTTTATTAAAACTTAGGTTATCATATTATAAAAGGAAAGTGTTTATTTCTTATATTTCCTTGGTAAAGCTATTTTTGTTATTTGAGAAAACTTGTATTACTCCATTTCTATGTTGTTGATAATAATTCCATTATTTAATGACAAATCATATAATAGAAAATTTAGTTTCAAGTTCCTTTAATAAAGTAAAATTCTACTTTTAAATTTAGTTGAGACAATATCATTATATAGATGCATGTATTAGAGCATGTAAAATAATAAGAATATGAAAAAAATACCAGTAGCAAATAATAATAAGCAAGATAATAAAAATATTAAGTATTAGGAACCTTAGCTTCATCAAGGTATCTCAGTCAAATATTGGAGCCTTAGCTTCATCAAGGCATCTCGGGACTAAGATTAGAATAGTCCCAAAAAGAATAAATAAAATAAAGAAAAGGTGGTTTTGACTTGATATGGACAAGTCTAAGACTAGAAA
Source organism: Combretum micranthum (assembly GCA_024138025.1). Classification (NCBI taxonomy): domain Eukaryota; kingdom Viridiplantae; phylum Streptophyta; class Magnoliopsida; order Myrtales; family Combretaceae; genus Combretum; species Combretum micranthum. Next base: position 925,691 of record JAMXBD010000368.1, read on the forward strand.
GAAAGACTAGTCTTAAAAGAGCATGAAATAAATAAATTGCAAAGCATTAAATTAAATAAATAACAAGTGAGCTTATATGCTCTAAAGATTATATATAAATACATACATATATTTAGTTAGATAAGAATAAGAAATTAGCATAATAACAACAATAAAATCATCATATATATGAACATAATAACAACATAATAAAAGTTAAATTTCATGTAAAAAACAAAACATGAACATGTTGTTGCTTTTACTACTCATATGAGTTTCAAAACAATACCATAGTCATGTTAGGTTACATAACAAGAGTAAATAAATGGTTGGAAGAAGTTTACTTAAAGTGTTTATGTGATATGAAGATGGTAGATGAATGGGGTATTATGTTGGTAGTGATATATGGTAGATGGTTTGTGTATAAAGAAGGATTTTTATGAAGAATTGGTTTAAGAGAGTTTTAGTAGAGAAAAATTTTGGAGAGAGGATTTGTGGAGAGATTTTGGGAGAGTTTTGGTAGTGAAATGAGTTGTGTGAAATAATGAAGGAGGAATGGGTATTTATAGAATTTTGGAGTGAAAATTAGATATGATTAAATTAATTGAAAAAGAAAATAAATGGAGAGTGAAGAGAGAGAGAAATGGACGTCAACAAGAGAGAGGGAGAGAAAATTGTTCAAAAATTAATTTTAGAAGAAAAGTGTAAAAGAAGTTTAGTAATATATGGTGTAGAATTTTTATAAGAAAAGAAAATTATAAGAAATAGGTATGTAGGTGTAAGAATAGATAGTAGAAAAAGTAGAGATAGAAAAATAGTAATGAATAGTAAAAAAGTACTATGAATAGTAAACTAGACAATTAAAATATTGGTAATAATAAAAATACACATATAAATGCGATATCTGTAATTTTTAGCTATCGAAAAATTCTAAAATTGATATTTTTGGAAAACTTATATTTTTACGAGTCTATTGGTATTAATAGAATATTTTTTCCATCCGGTGTACCGAGGCAAGGTTTTTGAAAACTGATCTCGTTCGGATTCGAAGGACACTAGAAATTCATGAATCTGATATTTTTAAGCTTTCCTATATTATTATGAATTATTATCAACAATTATTTTCATTTCATTGTTTAGGGTTTAAGAGCGCGAGATTGCTGGATCTTAAACATTAAGGTTTGTTGTAAGCTTTGTTGACTTTTCGGGTTCTGGTTTGACTTCCAGTTTTGTTGAGTTATTTGTAAGATCATACAATTTTGGAGTTTTGCCCGTATTATATTTTTAGTTCAACATCTATGGTTTATCTCATTTTAGTTTTGATTATTTAATATTTTTCAGTTCTCGGGATCGTTTAACCGAGTCTAGGGTTAAGGGTTGACTCAGTTTGACTTTTGGTGAAAATTAAAACTTTTGATTCTAAAATTCACCAAAGGATTTAAGATCTTAGTATTTCGTTGTCAAGCGTTATTTAGATATGTTGTCTTGATTTGCGTGTTAAGAATCAGATAGATATTTGATTTTGTACGGATGTTAAATCAATTGATAGTTGTATTTTATATTTTGTTTCGAGGGTTCTCATTTTCTCAAGACTAAGAATTCTCGTGTTTGACCTTATTTAGAATTTGATTTTAACTTAAGTTGATTTTCAGGGTTTTGGTTTCGGTATTAGACTTCTTAGATTATTATCTAAGAATTATGAAAATTTCAAGGGTTTACAGATACACAGTAACTTACGTGTTGGATGCTGGGATAGGCATCCAAAATGGATTAAGAACTTAAAGACGACTTAATTAATTGGATGAGTATTAGTTGTGTTTTTCACAGTTTAAATCTGATTCCTGCCCTGGAGTGGAAGATCAATATTCAGTCTGAGAAGTGGCACCTTGTCCTGAGATGGTCACGATAGTTTAGGCGCTTAGGACACTTTTATCATTGAGATATGATTTTCCTAAATGGTACAGCGAGTAGCTAATGGGTAAATGGTATCAATGTAACACTTACTTAAACTTGAAAGAAAATACCATGATTTAGTTTACGTTTATGGAACGACTGAACTATATATATATATATAATATATATTGTGGACTGTGTTTAAGTAGAGTCGGGTAACGGCTGTGACCCCTAGATGAAGCTGTTTTCTCGTTTTTGGATATACCATCTAGGAGATATAGAGATTCGGACTACCTATATCAACCTCCTAAGTATCGAAAGCGTTACTCAGATCTCTAGATTCCTCAGGCTTCTTCCAGAGTATGAATGATCCAGTGTTGATTTGTTTACTTTAAAAAGAAAGATAATAACTTGTTGATGTTACATTACATTTAGATAAGCTCGTGTGCCATTCCATGTATGATTGTGTTACTATGTGCTGGGCTTCGGCTCATCCTTGTTATCGTTGTTCTTTTTACAGGATTTGTTATTGATGATGAAGATGAGTCATGTTATTGACGGTGGTGTGTTGTTGTTTGTTGTTGATGATGACTCTTGAGAGGAGGAGGATTATGATGATGATGTGGTGATTGTTACGCCCCAGAGGGTATCTTAAACGTGGCAGTCCACTGCATACAACATTAAAGCTAATGAATGACAATCCGTATCACCAGGAACTTTTATATCATATGCAAGCGTGCTTCCAAATAGTAGAACTCACAAGGGTATTACTTTAAAGAGATAGCAAACAGCAGGCATAAACTTAAATATATCAACATAAGATCTTCATTCCATAATAAGTTCGTACATCATCTTAGGGGCATTCCCCCGCCTTAAAGTCTTTAATCAACTATACTAATAACAAAATAAGCATAACTACTACATAAGTCTACTAAGAAGTTTATGTTCAAAACTAAAAATACATAAACTTCCTCCAAAAACTCCTAGTAGCGTAAGCTCATACCTGGCACACTGGGCTCCTCGGGCCAACCACAGATAATCATACTGTAATAGAAAACTATAAGGGTATAAGCAAATCTTGCTTAGTGAGATAATCCCTAACTATATAACATTTCCATATGACAACCAAGTTATTTAATTCAAACATATGTAATGCATCAATCACATGATCAACCAAATACACAAGATTAACCGGAAATCAAGTGTAGCATGGATTTAACGCCCTCCATGACAAGGGTTGGGTGGTTACAGGCCCATACGACCATCAATAATTGCGGATTTCGCTCCTGCTTGCCCTCTAGACTTCTTGGCTCCTACTGGCCCATGTAGACTTACTGGCTCCTACTACCACCACTACTACTTCCTCGTTTCCCCTCACACGAAGAATAGTAGTGAAAATAATGTGACTCACAGTATGATATGCATGAATAATTTTTAATTAATCATTTAACCATATAATTGAATTCGTGTTAGAAGATCAACCATAATTTCACCAAATCAATACAGAGTCACACTTTTATTTAACATCTCTCTTTCGATATACTTAATTTTCATCAACAATTATTTCATAACATTTTCATTCTTCCTTTTCCTAATTTCTAGCCACTAATTACAAGCACAAAAGAAATGTAACTTAGAAAAGAATTAACTCACTACATAATCAGTAGGTCAATCGAAATAATCCTCTGGATAGAATCTCGGGTCTCTCGTTACCTAAACAAGATGAAATACCCAAAATGAGTCTTTCATAAAATCATTCTTGAAGTTTCAAAATTTCTCTCAAAATCGCGGTAAAAATCGTAGAAAAAATTCCAACTTAAAATGCAATAACTTGCTCATTTTAACTCGGAATTTCACGTATAAATATACCGTTTTCTACCTACTCGAAAAGATCTACTACGCATTTCTAAGCTTATTTCATAAAACTAGTCGTTGGGTTCCAAAAAGACACAACCAGATTGCCACGAATTGCAAAAACTTGTTTTCCTCTTGTAAGCAAAGCTCAAATGAAAAAGATAAATATTTCAAGTATTTTGTAAACTTTTGAAATATATATACATATATGTAATGACTCATAACAAATGGATGAAGTAAATGAAGTTTCTCAACTCATAGAAAGCAAGGTTTTAAAACTTTGTGATTCTATTGAAATATTCATTTTATTTTGAATGATCTTGAGTTACTGTGATAAATATTCTTTTTCTAAATTTAATTTCTTTAAATTCCTAAGGAGTGGTTTTATTTTCTAAACTTAGATTCCAATAATTTTGTAAAAATTATGACAATTTTCTCACAAGAATACTTTAGTTCCTTGATTTCTTGGGCTTATTTTATTTTAAATGAAAAGGTGTTCTACTTAGGAAAAAGATGAAATTATTGTCAAACTCTTGTTTACTTTATAAGTCTTTTGTATGTTTGTAAAATCTCTTTATAAGTTCCTCTAAACATTAACTCCATATTTTTATTTCTAAAGGAAAACTTTTTATCTTAAGAAAACATTTCATTTATTTATTTTGTTGAGACAAAACCATTATGTTCATACATGAATATGAATCATAAGCTATGAAAATATGAAAAGAACATAATAACTTAAAGGAATAAGCATATAAAGAAATAAATCAAGTATTGGGATCTTAGCTTCATCAAGGTACCCCGGGACTAAGAAAAGACTAGTCCCGAAAAAGGAAAAGAGAAAGAATTGTTTTGACTTGATGAGGACAAGTCTAAGACTAGAATGATTAGTTTTAAAATCAACTTGAAATTAAATAAATTGCGATGAAGTAAATAAATTGCATGAAAGGTAAATAAATTGCAAGACAATGAGCTTATATGCTCTAAATAATATATATATCCATATAGATATATTAGATAGTAATAAACATAAATGAAACATAAAGGAATTTGTTATTATGAACAAAAACAAAGTATAAACCTATTGTTGCTTTCTTAACCTTCATGGTTTTAGAAAACACACATTAAGTTCATACTAAGTAGATGAGCATAAAGAAAGCTTGAAGGATTTTCTTGAAGAAAGTTTACCTAAAGAAGAAACTAAAAAAAGCTTCTTGGAGAGGATTTTTGAGAGAATTTGAGAGAGATTTTGGTATAGTAACTTTAGAGAAGAAGATGGCGTGAAAAAAGTGAAGGTATGAGGGGGTATTCATAGGAAAATGTGGGAGATAATTTTGTGTTAATTAAATAAATGAAAAATAAAACAAATAGAGGGAAATTGGGAGGGGGCCGAAGCCAATTACATGCATGGGGAAGACAAAATTTTTTTTTTTTGTTATTTTGTTAATTAAAAGTAAGAAATGAAAGATGTGAAGTTGTATTAGAAATGAAAATGTGTAAGAAATAGGTGTATGATTTGTAATAGTAGGTTGTAAGAAAAAGTAGAGATAGATGAATAGTGTAGAATAGTAGAAGATAGTGTAATGTAAAAGTAGACATGACAATTTAATGCCGGTAGTAAGAAAATACGCGTATAAAAGCGATATCTGATATTTTTAGCTACCGAAAAATTACAAAATTGATATTTTTGGAAACCTTATATTTTTATGAGTCTAACGGTATATTCAGAATATTTTTCTATTCCGAGCTTCTGGGCATGTTTTTCAAGAACTATGTCCGGTCGGGTTTAAAGGACACTCGAATTCCTTCAATCTGATATTTTTATATAACATATAGCTATTACGAACTATAATAGCTAACTTTTCCAACTTCGTTTTCTAGGGCTTGAGAAAACGGCAATGCCAGACTTAAGCAGATACGGTAAACTAGGGTTTCGGTGGACTTATGAATCCGGTTGACTTCTGATTAGGGTTTAAGCTTTTAAATTTGGATCCAAAAATTCGGAGACTTACAATGATGGTGATGATGGATGATGATGATGTTGTTTGGCTCGGGTTTTGGAGCTTTTGTTGATTCAGGGAGGATGAGTGGAGTGAGTTAAGAGCATGGATCCGTTTTTAGTTTTTTTTTTAGAGATGATTCATCTATAAATTTGTATTTCCATAAGGGCCTTTTGGTACCCATATGTTTGTAAAATGATTATCTACCCCTAAGAGTAGATTATAAAATATTTTATTAAAATTTTGTTGCTTAGAAAGTTGGTCTGCTTGGTGGGAGTAAAGTTTTTATAATAAAATTATTTTATAAAATAGATTTTCTACTGCTAAATCATGTTATTTGAAAATCTAACTAAATAATTTCATAACCTAAAATTAAGTGACAATATTCAACATAAACAAAATCTTTCAAAAGAAGTCTGAGCGTGTAATACTTTAGAGTATTATACATGGCGGTAGCGCCTTAATTGATTTAATGTTTGGTTAAATTTTTAGGGCATTACACTTACATTAATTACTAGCTAGGTTTTGTTTTCGACAAAACTGTTTGTTTATTTGTAATCCCATACTCCATTCTTTCTTACTAAGGATTAAAAGCAATTCTTTACAATTGGTTTATCTCCAAAAATAACAAAAGGCAAAAAAAAAAAAAAACCTAAATGAACAATTCGAAAATGATAACCAGAATTTAGGTAGAAGTTCCTTCATATGCTGCTAGTCATTGCAAAAGATAAGCTTATGGTCGAAGACTCGATAGTAGCGGAGAGCTTATTAATGTACCATTTAGTTTTTTGCCTAGAGATAAGAGTGTAATTCTGTAATACAATAACAAATGAAACTTAAAGTTGGGTTGATTTATTCTTATTTTTACTATTAACACAAAAACAAAAAATACACAAGTAGAAGCAACACAATCTTTCACAAGAATTTTGCGGATACAATATGTTAGTTCAACAGTACAATCAATATTTTAGGCAATAGCCATGCCACATTGCCTACATAGGCTATCAACAAAAGTGGCATGATTTCCTTAAGTATATTTACACATAAGTGACCATCTTAATACAACTTTATATTCAACTAATAGATGTATGAAATGGTTGACCTTACCCATTGAAGCTCTTTCTATTTTCTTCACTGCCATAACATCCAACTAAAAAAAAAAAAAAAACTAAATTGGCAACCCTTGTTACCATTCAACAACCTAACTTAAAGCTATAGGTTGTAGCCAAAATGGATCGACATGACATTAACATAACAACAAAAAAGCCAAATGAACTTAACCATCCCTGTTCATTTGACCACTTCAACTCCTTAGCACATAAACCTTACTTTTTCTTCCTATTCTCTTGGGTTGGCACACAAACCTCACTTCTTCCTCCTATTCTCTTGGGTTGGCACACAACTTAGAGGATCAACCTAATCCCCTTAGAGTTCTTAAGGTTTAGGTACATCAGGTCGGTGTTTTTCTTTTGGTAGAAGTTGGCCATTTGAATATAGTCATTCCTTCTTCTAGTTAGTAGCATCTTTTTGGCTTTTTATAATTGGCCCATTTGGTCGCTTTAGCCTCATTAAGTATGGCTTGTAGCTGCACTTGACACCAAAACATGGCAATGTATTGCTCTTGACTTGGCCATTGCACGTTAAAGGCTCTTTCAAACCTTGTTCCTCGAGCGGAAACCCTTCCTAAATTCTCCACATGGTTGCATACAAGAACAAAGCACCATTGAAACTTTATGTTACTATTTGCTAATTGCAAGCAATCTATAACATGGTTATGCTATGGTCGAATACACTTATTAAGACTTATTTGACGATAGTTGTAGACGCATCAGAGTCGTGCTGTTGGGAATGGTTTCCTCTTATAGGGTTGCAGGACTTGGCTTGTTGCCAGTAGGTTTAGGTGGCAGCACAGCTTAGAGTGGTTGGTGTTTGACAAGTGCAAGTGATATCCATGTGATATTTAGGAGTTTGCCACATAAGACATAATTGCGTTCTTCGCATGCTCAAGGGATAAATATACTGGCATTGGACATATGTTATCGTCCAATGTATGAAATTGAAAGCGTCTAATTCAGAAAACATACAGCATCTAGACCTTTATAAGTTTCTTTTAAATTTGACATTTGCAATATAACAACTATTAATATGTGCACATCTTAACTTATTTAGGGTGGCTGGATTTTGGCAAGCGCAGATGACTTCCATAGGATATTTGGGGAGTTTGCCACATTACACATAGTTGCATCCTTCATTTTCACAAGGGATAAACATAATGGCATTGGACATTCGTTGTCACACCCCACCCTCGCAGGCGACGGCGATGCGATGCCAGGGCAGGCAAACCCACCACTGGCCTCCTAGTGGTAATGGTCGACACCACCATTGCATCATGGTGACCCCAACCAACGCATGCCCTGCAGGATACCACGGGCACTATAGGTATTGTTACCCTTAGGTAGATTTGAACCCAGTTTGCAGACTCTAGGATTCGAACCCCAAACCTAAGGCTTTTGCCTGCCCCAAAGGCAGCACCTCTTACCAATTGATATGCGATGCCAGGGCAGCAAACCCACCCACTGGCCCCCTAGTGGTAATGGCTGACACCACCCATTACATCATGGTGACCTCAACCAACGCATGCCCCACAGGGTACCACTGGCACTATAGGTATTGTTACCCTTAGGCAGAGTTGAACCCAGTCTGTAGACTCTAGGATTCGAACCCCAGACCTAAGGCTTTTGCCTACCTCCAAGGTAGCACCTCTTACCAGTTAATCTGCAGATCAATTGGTAAGAGGTGCTGCCTTTGGGGCAGGTAAAAGCCTCAGGTCATGGTTTCGATCCTCAGAGGTTGCAGACTGGAGTCAATCCATCATGAGGGTAACAATACCTATAGTGCCCGTGGTACCCGTTGCGGCATGCGTTGGTTGGGGTCACTATGATGCAATGGTGTGTCGGCCATTACCACTAGGGGGCCAGCGGTTTGTCTGCCCTAGCATCACATCCAGAACCTCGGTAGTGGGGGGCGGGTGTGACATTCATTATCCTCCAATGTACGAAATTGCAAGTGTCAAATCAGAAACATACTACATTTAGACCTTTATAAGTTGTTTTTGAATTTAATATTTGCAATATAACAATTGTTAACATGTCCATATATTAACTTATTCCTTTGAATTGAATTAAACCAAACCAAAAGAGTGTGGTTTGATATTTTATGCCTTTGAAACAAACCATACTATTTGGATTATAATTTTCCCTAACTATAAAATTTTGGTCTAATTTAGTTTGATTCATGGATTGAATCATACTTTGTAAGTTAGGACATTATATTTGTACAACTTATAATCTTATATAAAATTACTCAATTAATTTAATATTAAAACATATTAATATGACTATGTTAATATTCAAGCAATTAAAATTTTGAAATGTCTATTTATAGCTAATTTCATCCATGAAGTTAGTATCCTATAAATATAATTTATGAGTTACAATCATAAGAGCTATATACATATATTTTTAATAAATGCGAACTAAAATCCTTTCAAGCACAATATCACAACAAAAGAATTCATTTATTTATGAGTAAAATATTTATGTATATTTTTTCATAGTTTGAAACTTTAGATCATGACTTATTATGTTGATCAAAACCAAATATATTTTTTTTATTTGATTCAATTTTAAAAATTTTAAATTAAATTAGAAAAACTAAACCCCATATATATACTTATATATATTAAATTTGATTTGATTTACTTGATGTTTGACTAGCCCTAATGCTCACTCCTAGTGAGCAATGTGTTATAATGTTGTTGTAACATGATAGTTAACAAATTATGTTCATTTATCACAATGTAGCTCCTATCAGCATATCAAATGTATAGGATTACAAAAAAGAGTGTTGACTTACAAAAAGAGAAAAAGGAAAAATAATGCAAAACAAATAGTATGAGTTCTGTCATTAAGAAACTGCATAAATATAAACATTTTACTCACTTAGTATCAATGTACATCTCCAATGCAATTTTTATATTACTATTTTATGTGTTTGCACCACAAAATATAATTAGGACCGACTCTCTTGCCAAACTTTTGTTGCATCAAGCAAGCACGATGCTTATTCTGCAAGCCCAAGTTAAAATATCATACCTAGTGTCTAGTCCTATTGGTCATGTGTATCTTAGTACGCTTCTAATACTTGAATAGGTTATTGGATAGAATCAAAATCCATTCTTTATTAGGCCATTAAAAGCCTAACCTCCTTCATTTAAATGCTATGACAACTCATTGGGACAATGACAAATTTGTCCTAAGTTTAAACTTATAGGAGTATTAGTGGCCCTCTTTCCCTCTCATCGTTAGACTAATAGGGTAACACTCTGAATACATACAATATTGTACTGAAGGAATTAAGTCAAATTTTGATGAGGAAATATATCGTATAACTACTCACTTGATAGAGTTAAGTTGCACTTAATCGAAAAATATATGCCCTGATATGTTCAATTTATGTTTGTGCAATTTATTTATGTTTGTTGATAATGTTGTAGGATCTAGCTGCATAGTAGCTAATGCCCAACGCTAGACATGCCTCAAGGCATGGTGTCCATATGCTAGCATTATGAAAGGACCAATAATGTGAAATGCAGCTAAAGTCTGAGTGCAAGGTGTTACGTCCAGATGTTAGGCATTTTTTATGTGATCAAAATGTTCTTAATTTAGTGTAGTAGGTCAGTGTCTGAACGCTAGAGTATGGCATCTAGACACTAGTAGGGTTCATAACCTTCTACTCTTTGTTTTACTTATGATGTTCGACTGGTAGCATGTGGCGTTTGAACATTAGTTGATAGAAAAATAGCCATTAGAGTATTTGATGCAAAGATAATATTAGGAAAAAATGTCTAAAGACCAAATTGTTTCAAGAAGCTATAAACAGATGATGCTTAGAAAATTTAGATGAATTAGTTGAGCCATAAATATTGCAATTAATCCTTTGTTCCTCTCTCTTGCTAAAATTATTATTGGTACATAGTTTGGTTTAGCTTTATAAAGTAATGTTATTTGTTATTTCACTTGCAAATCTGTTTATGGCACCACTCTGGGATATCTTGTGATTTAGAGAGATTTTGAGTTATGCTTAATGTGATGGAGAACTCATTGTAAAGATAAAACTCTTGTGAATATTATGTGTATTTTTGTGGTTGCGTTGTTGTGTAGCTTATTAGGAGAAAATTCACTGAGATAAATAAAGTGTATGCGAAATCTTCAATCAAGAGGCATTTGTAAACCCATGGAGATTGGAAGGTGGACTAAACGCCATGTTAAACCAGGGTTGATCTCTCTATCATTTCTCTTTTACTCTATTACACTTTACTCATTGTTATTATTTACTTGTTGAATTGCTTTACTTAGCCATTAAATTTGAAAAGGGGATAAAATAATTCTAAAACTCAATTTTCCTCCTCTCTTGAGTTTGAGCCTAGGAGTTAATCGATTTTACAATTGTTATTAGGGCTAGTATCTAAGTAAATTACTTAAATGCATTTAGGGTGAAGATTATAAATACAAACACTTTAGGCTTTTTGGAAAGTGAAGTTATTGTTGGGTTTCCATAGGGTTTTAGGATTTATAAAGATAAAATCTTTTGCAATAGAATTCAAAAGAAAACCCTAATCCAATATCCATGTATTTTTATTAGATAAAAATAAAATAAATAGTTTGAATTTATGCCTTAACCTTGAAGTTTGAAATCAATTGACAGATCGGATTGTAGGTACCGCGAATTCGTAATCCCCTCTATGGTATCTATATGAATGAACACTTCGTCAAAAAGATCCTTCACGTGCTAGTGTTATCTAGAACATTTCTAGATTTGATCGAGAAAATATTACTCACGACTCTCGTGTTTTTTCTTTTAGTGTTTATAGAATTTCTCTACAAGTCTAATGTTGACAACACATGTTATTCACCCTAAAACAAACTCTTATGTCTTGTTTATAATAATGTCAATATGAGTAATGGCATTAGTGCCCTTAATCTTTATAAGGATAAATTAATTTATTAATATAAGAATTCCTAGTCCAAATAGGAATCATTATTGTTCTTAACAAATTAAGATTAATAATAAATAAATTATTATTCCCAGCGGACTTATTTAAATTTAGTCCATGATCCTTTTAGTTCAATCTTTTGTGTGTAACCCTGTAGGTTCATTTAATGTTGGTCGTTGACCTAAAATCATTTTAGTCAACAAAACATAAGCGACTTCTAGCAAGACATTATGTTAACTCAAATTAAGTGAAGATCAATGATCTGATTTTTACCTAATCTATGACCTACGTCATTATCCTTTTGTCACATGATATCTAGATTGAACATAAAGCATGAATATTATCATCCTTATATCATTCAATCTTATAGTTTATTGATCTTCAAATGAACCGACAAAATAAATGAAATTGATCACACTATCAATTCATTTAAGCACGACCATACATTTCTTAGTTTCACTTATCGATGGGCCCAGAGATATCTCTTCCATAATGAGAGGGACAAATCCCATCTTAATCACTCAATTTCCTCTACATGATTTACATTATGCTCAATTTCAACCTTTGTAATTATCCGGTTAAAGACAACGTTTGATTAAGTCGAATCATAATGTTCCTCATGTTGGAACCTATGGTAATTTCAGGTCTATGGGTATACTGACATCGTTATTGTAAGAATAACATATGACACTAATCCATGTAGTGATCTCATAATGGGTAGTCCAGTACATAGCCCTCTAATATGTGCTTATGAGTTTGATTTGTATCCCCATATAAATAAATATGTCATGACTATCAAACAAAAACTTATACTAGATTTAATTCATTATCACTCCCATAATAATGAGCATGTAGGGACTTTTAGAATAATTAAATTATTCATGGATCCAATTATAAAGTAAACATGCAAATAATATAATAGAAATGCCTCTGTATCAATAATATATATATAATATATAATGATAATATCCAGTAATTGCCCTAGGGCACAATCACTAAAAACTATAAATAAGTCACATCTTTATAATTATGTGTGTTGGAAATGTAGAATGACAATCTTTTTAAAAGCCTAAGATTGGTTACTATGAAATATAGTTGAAAATGGACTCATTATCATAAAGAGTAAAGAAGAAAGAAATAATACCAATGTAGAAAGAGAAGAAGTTCAATTAAATGAAGTTGCTATGAATATTTAAACATTGTGGTTTGAATGAGAATAATTTCAGCAAAATATGTACATGCGAAAATGCTAAACAAATATGAGATGAATTGCAAACTATTTATTGAAGAAATTTTAGAGTTAAGGACACCAAGATAAGTTTATTGTTTATTATTAGAGAATTTGAAATTATTAAAATGAAATCAAATGAGTCAATCCTTGCCTAGAAAATGGGAAGTAAAGAGGACGGCGATAGAAGAGTATCATGACTTGAGCCAATTGTGAAAAGGAGTAACTCCTTGGCATACTCAAAACACATGGGGTGACATTGAAGCAATGAGAGGAATCACAAAGAAAGTAGATAGCTTTCAAAGCTTCTTGCTTCTACTCAAGTGAAGAAGATGAAAGTGAGAAAGATGACGATGAAGAGTTAGACAAGTTAACAAAGAAGTTCATAAAGTTCTTGAAGTACATTAAAATGTTGAAAATAAAGATGGGTCTAACTCAAAGAAGGAAAAAAGGAAAGTGGTTATGTGCTACAAATACAACAAGTTGAGACATGATATGGGCTATTTCCTCTACTCATTTGGGCATATTTATGACTCTTTATGCTTTAATATTTTTTACTTTGAAGATAATTGGTACTTAAATAGTAATTATATTTATTTTAGGTATAAAAAGGGCAACATCAACATTTGGATCAAGTTTTACAAGGATTTGAAATGGAAAAATGTCAACCAAGCAAGATTACGACTGTAACTAAGCTAGTGATCTTCTTGGATGAAATTTAAATGTCAATTGCTGGCGTAATCTACATGGAAGGAAAGGGAAATTTCATTAAGAGAAGATTACAGCATATTCTATGGCCGTAATCATGGACGTGATCTCCGCAGGACTTATCCAATGGATCAATTACGGTCGTTAGTTGAAGAGGAAGTAAAACATACAGAGGACACTACGGTCTAGATTACAGTCATAATAATCAGATGAATGGACAAACAACCCTTTACCAGAAATGCTTACGAGCGTAAGAGGCTTAAGAAATTAGATCTAAAGAGATTACGGTCGTAATCCTCCCTAACAACCCTATTCCGAGGATATAATGGCCTAAATTACGGCGTTGTGGCAGTTACATATTTTACTTTTTTGCACCAATTCGGGATTTAAGCGCCTTTTCCAATATGAATGAAGCCAACCGATACCTTACTTCATCCATAAGATGTATTGAATGGAAGAAACATATATATAGTTTTTTCTTAACCATTAGAAGAGGATATCAATCATTATAATGGTTTTTATCATTGAACACACCATTTTTTTTTCTCTTGTAACCATCTATAACACATCTTACTATTTTGTTATTCTACTTCTGTAAGACGGTGTTGGTACAAGATTGTGATGTTTGTTTCAATCATTAAGGGTTTTTTTCTATCTCTTCCTTCTTATTTATCTCATTATGTATTGTTTTGTCTGTATCATGAGTGAGTAATTGTTAGGACTAGTGTAGTCATGTTTTAGCATGCATATACATGGAATAATTGCTAAATGTTGTAGAATTCACTAATCTCTATAGTGTGTTAAAGAATGCTAATTTTAGATGGTGCAAGATTTAGAATTAGACTAGATTTTCATAGGATGCGATTGAGAAATCTACCTATGGAATAGATCTAAGCTATAGGGAGAGGTTGCTCATGATGCCTGGAGATAGGGTTGTGAAACCTTATGCGTATGTAATTAAATTTACCATTGGGATCATATTTCAAAAGCAATTCTAGCCAACTGTTAACAAGAAAGAGATTCTAGTAGACAAGACTAGGATTAGGGTTCAATAGACTCGAGAGAGATATTAAACTAATTGGTGGAATCCCACGGTTAGAAAGTCTATAACAAATAACGAAAAAGGTATTACATGTTAATTCATTGGTGAAGTAAGTCTGATTTATTGATTGTTTTTGTAAACTAATTTTGTTGATTAATATATTATAATATAGTTTTAGTTGAGAATAATTTATCATTTAATATTAAATCTTGATCTAAATTAATCTGCTAGATAATAATCAAGAGGGTAAGTAGTAGTACTTGCTAACGGCCTCAAAGAATACGACTCTATAACCTATTACTATACTACATGTGATAGGTGCACTGGCTTAGCGTTGACCTGATCATGGGAAAAGATAATAGGATATTGATATATTAAAACTTGGTCAAATAAAAACGCACACTAAGTTTTTGGCACTGTTGCCGGAGATCAATTAGCAATATTAAGAAAACCTTATTGTTGTTAATCTAGCTTTTTATCTATTTATTTATTAATTTTTATATATTAATCTTTTCTAAACTATTATTTTTCTTATGGTTGCAAGTTTATGACTCGAAATCATCCTATAAATCTAGCTGAATTTGATTCAGAACCTTAAAGGACATTGCATCAGAATTTGCAAAAGATAAGAGAGATTTAAAAAATCGTCTGCTCAAGACAGAAACATTGAAACAAAATCATCTCATATGAGCATCGGAAATAAGAATGAGAACCTAAGAGGGGCTAGTGAAGTTGAAAATCCTAGAATCAATTTGAATCAAGCTAGAGGAAATGGAGGTAATTTGAATCGAGCGGGTAAGAATGAGAATAATATGAGAGTTGAGAATGAGAATAATCAAAGAGTCGTAGAAAATGAGGGTAATAGTCCCATGTGGGAGTTGTTTATGCCCATGATTGATGGAGTTGCACCATCCATTGTATGGCCTACAATTCAAGCAAACAACTTTGCATAGAAGCTTGCATTGATTCAAATGGTGCAAGTCAATCAATTTGGTGGAGGAGCTTCGAAAGACCCACATGCTCATTTGACTAATTTCTTGCAAATCTGTGCTACAATTAAAAGTAATGGGGTATTAGATGATGTTATGCACCTTAGATTATTTCCTTTTTCTCTAAGGGATAAGGCAAGGAGTTGGTTAAATTCCGTACCTCCTCATTCATTAACTACTTGGGATCAAGTAGCACATAAGTTTTTAGAGAAATTCTTTCCACCCAATAAGACGATTTAGTTAAGAAATGACATATTTTCATTCTGTCAGTATGAAGGGGAATCATTGTATGAAGTGTGGGAAAGGTTTAAGGAACTACTTAGGAGTTTTACTCATCATGGAATTACTATGCATGACTTGGTTAGAATCTTTTATACATCTCTTGATGATCAATTAAAGACCATGATAGATGCTATAGCGGGAGTTAGTTTGATGAAAAAGAGTGCTCCTGAGGCTTATGAATTAATTGAAAAAATGGCAAAGAGCACATTCAGTTGGCACAGTGAGAGGAATAAACCAAGACCTTTAGCTAACAAGTATGAGTCAGAAAAGGTTGCCCAACTTCAAGCACAATTGTCATTTCTTACATCTGAAATGAGTAGGATGAGGTCGAGTTTGGATGGTTTGCCTCAAGGTAATCCTCCTATGAGTCAAATGGGACATTCTTATGTTTTTGAAGTCGGTCCAAGCATGGAAGAAGTAAGTCTTATGAATCAATTTGAAAGAGGAACTGAGAATTATAATCCCTATAGTAACACCTATAATCTTGGTTGGAGGAATCATCCTAATTTTTCTTAGAGCAATCAAAATGTACAAAGACTAAGCTTTACACCTAGATTCCCGAAGCCACCACAGCAGCAACTGCAAGCACCTCCACAACGCCTGGCTTTACCACCATCTAAGAAAAAGCCAAGTGTTGAAGACCTTCTGACACAGTATATCCAGAGTTCTGATACACGTCATCAAAATCAAGAAGTGTCGATCCATAATTTGGAAAAGCAAATTAGACAATTGGCCAAAATGCTTTCTGAGAGAACTCCAAGTTCATTGCCAGGTAACACTAAACCCAATCGTAAGGAGCAAGTGAAGGCTGTGACACTTAGGAGTGGACGAGAATTAGGAGATAAAAAAGATTCCATTGAGAAGGAAAAGGAAAAGGAAAAATATTTAGAGTTCATA
Organism: Combretum micranthum; assembly: GCA_024138025.1. Lineage (NCBI taxonomy): Eukaryota > Viridiplantae > Streptophyta > Magnoliopsida > Myrtales > Combretaceae > Combretum > Combretum micranthum. The sequence goes on from JAMXBD010000368.1 coordinate 942,615, forward strand.
ATTGAAGAATAGAAGGAACAGACAGAAGAGTCACATGAGAAAGATTTGGATTCACCTGTCAAGGAATACAAACCTTCATTACCTTACCCATCAAGATTGAAGAAGACCAGAGATGATAAGCAGTACAATAAGTTCATGGAACTATTCAAGCAACTTCATATCAATCTTTCTCTATTTGAGGCACTATCTTAGATGCCCAGTTATGCAAAATTCCTCAAGGAATTACTCTCCAACAAGAGAAAGTTAGAAGAACTTTCTATCGTTACTCTTGGTGGGGAGTGTTCAGCTATCATACTTAATAAGTTCTCACGTAAGATGAAAGATCCGGGTAGTTTTACTATCCCATATTTAAGTGGTAACTTGCCTGTAGAAAGAGCACTTTTAGATTTGGGAGCAAGTATAAATCTCATGCCTTACAAGTTGTTTAAAAGATTGAATTTGGGGGAGCCAAAAGCCACTTGCATGAGTTTGCAATTGGCGGATAGGTCTATGAGATTTCCTAGGGGAGTAATGGAGGATGTGTTAGTTAAGGTTCAAGATTTTATCTTCCCAGTAGATTTTGTCATCCTAGACATGGATGAAGATGTGGATGTGCCACTAATCTTAAGAAGGCCATTTTTGGCTACTGCAAGGCGGTCATTGATGTTAAGGATGGCAACTTAGTTCTCAGAGTTGGTGGAGATGAGATGGTTATTTGAATGCCAGATGTTTTCAAGCAAACAATGATTGGTGATGATACTTGTTTTAATGTCGATTCAATTTATTTTCATGTCTCTAATTTTATGCAGGAATTCTTGAGTAAGGATGCATTGGAATTGAGTTTAACTTATGTAATACAAGAAGAATGCTCAATTAAGGAAGTGAGTGAAATAAGAGAACATTTGAAAGCACTATCAGAATTGAGGAGTGAAGCAGTTATTAAAGAGATTGAAAGGGATGATATAGCGAAATTGAAACCATCTGTGGAGGAACCATAGGAATTTGAGTTGAAGCATCTACTTAATTATCTAGAATATGCATTTCTAGATAAAGATTCTAAGCTTCCGGTCATCATATCATTGGAGCTTGAGGAGGGTCAAAAAGAACAGTTATTGACAGTGCTTGGGTAACATAAAAGAGTGTTTCCATGGAAAATTTCAGACATAAAAGGGATTAGCCCTTCATTTTGCACACACAAAATTTTAATGGAAGATGGGTATAAACCAGTTGTACAACCACAACGAAGATTGAACCCGAACATGAAAGAAGTTGTGAAAAAGGAAATGGTAAAGCTCTTAGATGCTGGATTGATTTACCCTATTTCGAATAACTCATGGGTAATCCAGTGCAAGTTGTCCCTAAGAAAGGAGTTATGACCGCAATGCCAAATGAGAATTATGAATAAATTCCAATGCGCATGGTCACTAGATGGAGAGTATGCATCGATTACAAGAAATTAAATGATCTACTAGGAAGGACCATTTCCTATTACCTTTCATCGATCAGATGTTGGAAAGATTGGCAGGACATGGATATTATTGTTTCTTGGACAACATGTCGGGATATTTCCAAATCTCCATAGCACCCGAAGATCAAGAGAAAACCACCTTCACTTGTCCTTATGGTACTTTTGCATACAGGAGGATGCTTTTGGATTATGTAATGCCCTGCAACTTTTCAGCATTGCATGATGGCAATATTTGAGGACTTAGTAAAGGATGTCATGAAAGTCTCCATGGATGATTTCTCAGTATTTGGGGATATGTTTGATGACCGTTTGAAGAATCTGAAGAGAGTACTTCAATGTTGTGAGGAGACAAATTTGGTATTAAATTGGGAAAAGTGTCACTTCATGGTAAATAAGGAGTGGTTTTAGGACACAAGATATCAAGACAAGGGATTGAAGTTGACATGACAAAGGTAAAGGTTATTGAAAAACTACTACCACCATCATCGATTAAGGCTATAAGTAGCTTCTTAGGGCATGCTAGCTTTTATAGGAGATTCAATAAAGATTTTTCCAAGATAGCTAAGCCATTGACTAAGCTATTGGAGAAGGATGCACCTTTCGAATTCAATGAGAGTTGCTTAGAAGCTTTCAACATTCTGAAGGAAAAATTAACAAATGCTCTAATTATGGTGGTACCAGATTGGAACTTACCTTTCGAATTGATGTGTGATGCAAGCGAATCGACGGTTGGAGCTGTACTTGGACAAAGAAGGGACAAACATTTTCAACCTATTTATTACACCATCAAAACCCTGACACCAACCCAAGAGAATTATACCACTACTGAGAAGGAGTTATTGGCAATAGTATTTGCTTTTGATAAATTCAGATCATATTTGATTTTGTCAAAGGCTGTTTTCCACACCGATCATTCAACATTGAAATATCTGCTTTCTAAACCAGATGCAAAGCCAAGATTGATAAGATGGATTCTTCTACAAGAGTTTGATTTGTAAATCAAGGACAAAAGGGGCGGAAAATCTAGCTGCTGATCACTTATCAAGATTGGATAATCCATATTTGGTTGAATTGCATGAAGAGGATATAAATGATAAGTTCTCGGAGGAGAGTTTGTTTTCTGTATATGTGGTAAAGGATCATGATAATCCTTGGTTTGCTAATATAGCACACTATCTAGTAGGAAAAGTCCTACCATACGACATGGATTATCACAAGAAGAAGAAGTTCTTTTCAGAACTTAAGCATTATTTCTAGGAAGACCCTTTTCTATTTAGGATTTATGCCGACCAATTCATAAGATGATGCATATCTTATAAGGAAGGTCAAGAAATCCTACTACATTGTCATAGTGGTCCTACAGGAGGCCATTACAATGCAAATAGGACGGCTTAGAAAGTTTTAGAATCAGGTTTCTATTGGCTTACTATTTTTAAAGATTCTTATTCATTTATTTTATCTTATGACAGGTCTCAGAGAACGGGAAACATTTCCAAGAGGGACAAAATGCCACAAAAATACATATTTGAATGCGAAGTATTCGATGTGCAGGGAATCGACTTTATGGGTCCATTTCCTAACTCTTACGGTAATAAGTGTATTTGGTAGCTGTGGATTATGTGAGCAAGTGGATAGAAGCTCAAGCATTACCAACAAATGATGCTCGGGTTGTAACGAAATTCTTAAGAAAACTATTCTCTAGATTTGGTGCTCCCTGAGCACTCATAAGTGATCAAGGTACTCACTTTTGTAATGTTCAAATAGAAAAGGTGTTGAAGAAATATGGAGTTAAACATAGATTGGCTTCTCCTTATCACCCACAAACAAGCGGTCAAGTTGAGTGTCAAATAGAGAATTGAAGCAAATATTGGAGAAAACGGTGACCACTAATAGAAACGATTGGAGTGATAAGTTGGATGTTGCTTAATGGGCATATTAAATTTCTTTCAAGACACCATTGGGATCTACACCATATAGATTGGTGTATAGTAAAGCATGTCACCTACCGGTCGAGATAGAACATAAGGCATATTGGACAATTAAGGCTGCAAATTCAGATCTTGAAGTAGCGGGCAAACATAGGCATCTCCAATTAAATGAAATGGATGAGTGGAGACAAATAGCTTATGAGAACAACAAGATTTATAAAGAAAGAGTTAGGAAGCTTCATGATGCAAGAATCTATCATCTAAGGCTAGTTAAGGAAGGAGATCCGGTATTATTATATAACTCCAAACTTAGATTATTCCCGAGAAAGCTTAAATCAAGATGGTCAGGTCCATTCATTGTAAAGAAAGTTTTTCCTCATGAAACTGTGGAAGTAGAGCATCCGAAAAAGGGAATTTCCAAGGTAAATGGGCAACGCCTTAAGCTATATCATGGAAGCTAAGTGGATTGGAAAAAGCAAAGAGGAGTTTAAACTCCTAGAAGTTCAATCAATAGTGTAACACAACATCACGTCGAGCTAATGATGTTAAACAAGTGCTTTATGAGAGGCAACCCATGTTTAATTCATTTTTGCTTTAATTTGCTATTTTTTGTGTTGTAATTTAAAAAGATTTATCGTATAATTATTGTGTTTAGTGGTACATAAAGTAGTGTTTAATGTAGTATTTAAGTTCTATGTTCCATTTATAGAAAGATAAAAGCGAAGGAGATCAATTTCTGGAGATAAAGCAACTTATACATGGAAAATTCAAGTCAAAGGCAGGGAAGTGGACAATATCAAGCACAGCGGAGAACACGATCAAGATTACGATCGTATCACAGTAGCATAATGAATTAGGCAAATTTCTCTATCGGCCACTGGCATAAGCAAGGTCATATCCATCAAAAAACGAACATAAATTGGGAAAATGAAGTAAATTGGGAAAATGAAGGTATGTAATTTCTCAAAATAGATTACCATCTACCCTGCTGCTGTAACAAGCATTTCAAAAATGACCCAAGAGTTTTATAGCCTAGGCTATGACCGTAAATGATGTAAGTCTTTTTCTAAATTTTTCGCAGAATATATTACGGCCTAGGTTACGGCCGTAAAATGGATCACTTTTAATAATTTTTTTTACTAAAAAGATTACAGCCTTTGATACAACGATAATCTAGGCTGTAAACCTACCTTATATAAGCACATGTTCACTTTCCCTCTCCTCATTTTCGAATTCGATGGCCGTTTCTTCCTCGGTCCCTTACGTTCTCTCACCCGCATTTAACACCCATACACCCACACACAAAATTGCTAAAACTTTGTTATTTGAAGTATTTACTTGCCTATACAAGTTTTTAAAGACTCAAAGGTACGTTATTTATCCTTTTTTTTTTCTTGATTTTGCACATCCTTGAACAGATTTGAGGAAAATTTTGATTTTTAGGGTTTTTCGTTTTTATTGAAATTTGATGATTTTTTTTTTTTTAGCATGAATGTTGTTCTTAATGTTAGTTTACATTATCTATGTTGATATTTTGCTATTTCATGCAAGGATTTCAATAATTTTTTTTTTACATGTACCTTAAATTGTTCTAAAAGGCAACCAATTGTGGATCTTAGGCCTTTTTGAAATTCGAAGTTGGGTTATACTTTGATGGTTGATTCATGCAATTTATGATGATATAACATGTTCAAGCATGTATTTGGTACTCTAATGACATAAAACCCAATTTTTGCCTAAAGAACCCTAATTTCCAGAAACCCTAATTTTCAAAATTGGGGATTTTCAAAATTTTGGTACCTAAATGTTATAAGCATGTTTAAGAAGGAATATAAAATCTTCAAAAACAAGTTTTTAAGGTCACCCATTTATAGAGAATTAGTAAAGTTAATTTACTGTGTATTTGTGCATTATCTAGGGTATTTGTGAACTTGAACGTATCTTCTTGAATGTGATAGAGTACTAAGTGATAAATTGGTGTTGATTCTAGTTAATTACTCAATTGTGCTCATAATATTGATTAATAATTAGAATTTGTGAGTGTTAACTGTCATTATTCTTAATGTAGTTATGAACTGACGTATTTTATTCTTATTTGTAGCAATGGCATGAAAGAAGAGTTTGACATCACAAAAGGGAACAAAACGTTCCAAGGCAGAACGTTCACCACTTGGTATAAAGGGTGCAAGTTCCAGCACAACTTTGCGACCTCCGAGTGGTTTAAATGAAAATCATCGTCATCGATTTACTCAGTTGGCAAATGACAAGAAATTGCTTGGAAATATGATTTTAAATGAGAAGGTTTTAGGAGAGTATGGGCTTTTAAAGGCATTTGAAAGATTGCTACCTGAAGGACCTTGGCTCAATTTCTTTACTCTAAAGGAGAAGATGTATAAGGAAGCCACTTTAGCTTTCATGGCATTCTTTGAATTAGGATTCCCTAGTATAATTTCAAGCATTCACAACCACGTCTCGTTCTTTGCTTTTGGGAAGTATTACGACATGGGAATGACAGGGTTCATCAGGAGAATGGGTATTTAGACAGATGATCAGATAAATTCCTTGGAGTTTCAAGGGTTGCCAATGACCATATCTAGAGGGGTTTCCTATTCTAATTTTTGGTATGAGGTTTCAAATGATATTGATTTCCAAGCTTGTAAAGCTCGGGGATCATTCTTCAAGCTATTAAGTCATCGTGTCCTTTATTACATATTGGTGCGGTCTTTAAATCCAAGATTTGATAATCCAGGAGTGGTAGCTGAGTTGGATATACTTCCTCTTTATAGCATCATCAAGGCATATCTTGTAAATATCATTTGGATTTAGGCATCAAGCTTCTGACTCGGGGTCAGTTATATATTTTGGACCTCTTGTCACAAGAGTGTTGAAAAATCTCAACATTTGGCCAAGAATTGAGCCTAGAGATTGTATTGAAGAATCTAAACTCTTACCTTTCATTCCTTTTAGCCAATGGCAGGTAGCAAAGGTATCAAGCCTTGACATAGACATTGAGGGGCTAGGTGAACCTAGTAGTGCACCACTTACTAGTACTACATACTCTGCTGGTAGTCTAGCTCGACTAGAACAAAGAATGGAACAACATGAAGTTGAAATTGCTTCTTTCAAAGAAGAGAATAAAACAATGAAACAGCTCATTAAAGTAGGGTTTCAAGCTATGTTTGAGCAATTCAAGATTCCAATGCCTACATGCTTTAAGTCTAGCCCTACTCATGATGCAGCTGGTTCTAGTCAGCCTCCATCAGTAGAGTTTATTCAACCAAAGCAAGCTGGTCCTACTCAAGCTCTAACAAAAGAAAAGCAGGTACCTCCCACTACATTAGAACAAGAAGAAGAAGAAAGTGAAATTGAGGAGGAGGATTTAGAAGAAGAAGAAGAAGAAGAAGAAGAGGAACAATAGCTTTATCACCATTCCTCAATAGCTAGACAAGTTCCACCTCCACAGCCTCTAATATCCTCTCAACAAGGTAAAAAGAAAAGTGAATCTGAAGAAGAGGATAGTGGAAGTCAAGAAGGTAGTGATGGTAAGGAGGAGCCTCAGTCCAAGCAACAATCCATCATTAAGAGGGTGACAATTCCTCCATCATAGTAGGATCCTCAGAGTTCTAGTCAAGTTCCTCAACCACAACAGGGTAAGCTAGACAGAAGCAGTAGTGGGAGCACTGAGACAGGCTCTGATGAAGAAGAAGAGGAGAGTGAGAAGGAAGACATCAAGAGTAAAACCATAGCTACTGAAGAGAGTTCTGGAAGCAGCAGTAGTGGTAGTGAGAGTGAGGAAGATCCGCATAACTGATCTAGCGGATTTCATTTTCTTTATTTTATCTTCTTTTCATTTTCTTTCTTTATTTATTTTCTTTTCTTTATGGAGCTAGTTGACCTTATGTACTTTGTCAAACCTTAAGAGACTCCAAATTTTAATATATTATGTTCATGATCTTTGCTTTTATTTGTTTGGTTTGTTTTCTTTGGTTGTAAGATAGGACAGATGGATCATGGTGTGGTACAGATGTTAGCTTCTTGAATGAAATTTATGAAGGGTGGTTTGGATTTAAACAGGGCAGTTTCTATTTACTTTTCTTCTTCCATTTTCATTTTTTGTTCCTTTTTCCTCTCAGTTTAGTCTTAAAACATTGAGGGCAATGTTTATCTTAAGTATGAGGAAGGGAACTTATATATGAAGTATTGTTGTGGTCTCTTTAGTGCTGGGATATAAAGAGACGTCATCCTAATATCTTTCACATTTAGTAACTATGTGAATGTGATAATGTTGAATGTTGTTCATTTCATTACATGTTTGTGTACTTCCATTAAGATGTTGAAATTACATGGTAGAATCTGAATGATGTGGTCTTATTTATTATAGTATTTAGGTAATGAATCAACATAAAGTTATAAAAAAAAAGAGATAATTGGTGAATATCTTTAAACTCAACATTATTGTATAGGTCTTCACTCAATTATCTTGAAAGACCAATTTTTGTCACAAGAACAGCGCAATTACACTCATTATGCCCTGTGCTAGAAAAAAAAAAAAAAAAAATTTAAGGATATGGAGGTTTGATGGGGTACCTTTAAAACTTGGGTACCTAAGGTTGTTGGGCTTGGGATAAATTGACCAAGGAAATATCCTTAACAAAATAGATAAAGTTCAAAAAGTCTCGTATCTCGAGTGATTTAAGTCTGCGAGATGCCCTAAAAGGAGAATAACATTTGTTAACTTAGGTGATGAACCCGGAATTATTGGCTAAAAGCTCGCTACATGGGGTATGAGATTCATTACAAACTGGACATTTGAATAAAAGGGGTTAAGGGTGTAGGGATTGTTAGTTGGTATGAAATAGACTCATTGGATGATTGATGATTCTTTATACATTTATGTTAAGAAATTAACATTAACTAATTTTCTTTTATCTTTTTTAGAACTTTTGTCTGGTTCTTTATACGTGAATTCTTATTTAAATGATGAAGTTAAAGGCTGGATTATTTAGATTAGCTTTGTAATTTTAACAAATTTAATGGATGTACATGATTTAGTAAGTCAGAAAGGACAACAGTTCATAGTAATTTCAAGGTCACTTAGTGAAAAAAAAAAGATATTATGAACGAGTAGTTTTCCTATCTCTAAGAACAAATTTTCTGTATTTATCAGCTTGTTTGCTTGAGGACAAGCAAAGCTTAAGTGTAGGGAAGTTTGATAGGGGCTATTTACTCTACTCATTTAGGCATATTTATGACTCTTTATGCTTTAATCTTTGTTACTTTGAAGATAATTCATACTTAAATAGTAATTATATTCATTTTAGGTATAAAAATGGCAACATCAACATTTGGATCAAGTTTTACAAGGATTTAAAGTGAGAAAATGTCAACCAAGCAAGATTACGGTCGTAACTAAGCTAGTGATCTTCTCGGATGACATTTAAATGTCAATTGCGGGCATAATCTACATGGAAGGAAAGGGAAATTTCACTCAGAGAAGATTACAGCATATCCTACGGTCATAATCTTGGACGTGATCTCCGCAAGACTTATCCAATGGATTAACTATGGTCGAAAGTTGAAGAGGAAGTGAAACTTACAGAGGACATTACGGTCTAGATTACGGTCATAATAATCAGATGAATGGACAGAACATCCCTTCACTAGAAATGCTTATGGGCGTAAGGGCTTAAGAAATTAGATCCGAGGAGATTATGGCCTGGATTACAGTCGTAATGCTCCTTGAAAACCCTATTCCGAGGACATAACGGCCCAAATTATGACCATTGTGGTAGTTACATATTTTACTTTTTTGCATCAATTCGGGATTTAAGCGCCTTTTCCAAGAGGAATGAAGCCCAGTCGATACCTTACTTCATCTATAAGATGTATTGAATGGAAGAAACATATGTATAGTTTTTTTTTTTTTAACCATTAGAAGAGGATATCAATCATTACAATAGTTTTTACCATTGAACACACCATTTATTTTTTCTCTTGTAACCATCTGTAACACATCTTACTATTTTGTTATTCTACTTGTGTAAGATGTTGTTGGTACAAGATTGTGAAGTTTGTTTCAATCATGAAGGGTTGTTTTCTATCTCTTCCTTCTTATTTATCTCATTATGTATTTTTTTGTTTGTATCATGAGTGAGTAATTGTTAGGACTAGTGTAGCCATGATTTAGCATGTATATTCATGGAGTAATTGCTAAATGTTGTAGAATTCACTAATCTCTATAGTGTGTTAAAGCATGCTAATTTTAGATGGTGCACAATTTAGAATTAGACTAGATTTCCATAGGATGCGATTGAGAAATCTACTATGGAATAGATCTAAGCTATAGGGAGAGGTTACTCATGATGCCTAGAGATAGGGTTGTGAAACCTTATGCATATGTAATTGAATTTACCATTAGGATCATATTTCTAAAGCAATTCTAGCTGACTGTTAACTAGAAAGAGATTCCAATAGACAAGACTAGGATTAGGGTTCAATAGACTCGAGAGAGATATTAAATTAATTGGTGGAATCCCACAATTAGAAAGTATATAGCAAATAACGAAAAGGTATTACATGTTAATTCATTGGTGAAGTAAGTCTGATTTGTTGATTGTTTTTGTAAACTAATTTTGTTGATTAATATATTATAATATAGTTTTAGTTGAGAATTATTTAATCATTTAATATTAAATCTTGATCTAAATTAATCTGCTAGATAATAATCAAGAGGGTGAGTAGTAGTACTTGCTGATGGCCCCGAGGAATACAACTCTATAATCTATTCCTATACTACATGCGATAGGTGCACTGGCCTATCATTGACCAGGTCATAAGAAAAGATAATAGGATATTGACATATTAAAACTTGGTCAGATAAAAACGCACACCAAGACATATCCAACAATGTTGTCTAAACACCAAGAAGATTGGCAAAGGAGAGAAGGAGGAAGCAATGGTAGCAACATGAAGTGAGGATTCCTTTGACTCCGATAAGGATGTTTAGTTCATAGTTCTAGATGATGGGGGTATGCCCTTCTTCTCCAAACATATCATATGATAAAATGATAGAAATGTGCAATAAATTATGCAATGAATTAGTTAAATTGTGAAAGGAGGAAAAAACTGTTGAAATCAATGACCAAGAAGGTAGGAAATGAGTGAGATGAATTTAAAAATGAATTTAATGAGCTAAAAATTGATAATAATATATTAGCGGAGGAAAATGAATATTTAAAGTTAGAAAACAATAACTTGAAAAGTAAAATTGATGATTTGTGTCAATCATTTAAAAAATTGAAAATTAAGAACGATTCGCTTCATATTGAAAATAAAACTTTGATGTCATGTTTGTTACGTAGATATCATTGAAATAGAATGGATTAGAATCAAAGGAATGGAATGGAAATGAATTAGTTTATATTGGAATTTACCAAAAATACAGTTTACAAACAATAAGATAATAAAATCATATAGGATAAAAAGGTAATTTAAGTAAAAAATTTTAATGGAAGGTTGAAAGGAATCATGATTCCACTTTTTCAAAGGCGGAATTAAATTCTACCTTAGAGCCAAAATTGTTGATTCTAAGGAATCACGATGTTGCCTTCTCATAATGCTTCTAAACGTAGGAAAAGGAATGGAAGTTAGAATCACAATTCTATAGTGATCCATTTCTGTATACCAAACAAGGCATAAAATGAAATGATTTTCTTCATAACCTTTTATATTTTTTTTTCAGATGGCATATAGATGGTAACTTATGGCACTTCGATGTTGATAAAAAAACAAAAGTTGTTGGAACGTATAATGCAAGAAAATTTTTGGGAGAAAATGTTTGATGGCCAAATTATTTGAAGAAGCTATAAATAGATTATGCTTAGCAGATTTAGATGAGTTAGTTTAACCATTAATATTGCAATTAATCATTTGTTCATCTCTCTCTCTAAAATCTTTATTTATACTTCATATGCTTTATCTTTGTGAAAGCAACGCCATTTGTTATTTCACTTGCAAATCTTTTGTAAGACACTACTTTAGGATATCTTGTGATTTAGAGAGAGTTTGAGTTGTGCCTAGTGGGATAGGAAACTTATAGTAGAGGCACAACTTTCTTTTGAGTATTGTGTGTGTTTTTGTGGTTATGTTGTGGTATGGATAATTAAGAGCAAATTCTCTTAAATCAATACATTTATGGAAGTCCTCTGTTGAGATACATTTATGGACTTGTGAAGGCTAAGGGCAGACTTGAACTCCATGTTAAATTAGGCTTGATCTCTCGATCCCTTCTCTTTTACCTTATTGCAATTTACTTATTATTGTTATTTACTTGTTGAATTGCATTGTTTATACATTAAATTTGAAAAAGGGATAAAATAGTTCTAAAACTCAATTCCTCTCCCCTCCCTTACCCTTTGAGAAAATGGTCTGATGGTCTTAGTCTCTTCTATCTTTCCATGATATCTATCCTATTTGTAATTTTAATATCGTGTTTTTATTGGAGTGTACCTCATTATGAGGTAAAGTGTGTTGAGTAAGTACTTTCGAAATGAGACCACACACGTATGTGTTGCCTACTCGACCTAGTCAAAGCTAAGCTGGGTTAAGTTTATCTAACTTATTATTATTATTATCATTATTATTATTATTTTATTTTTATAGAGTATCATTTTGGTAATTGGGCTTGGAGACCAATTTAATGCCACAAACCAATCTTTTAGGTTAGTGGTAATGTCTAAAAGATAGGTCCAATTAAGGATGTCATAAGGAGATTAGGCTTAGTAGGCTCAGAATAGGGATTATTAGACCAGTTTATCCTACTCTCGGCCTAATTCGGTTTTCTTGTGCATAGAAAATTAGATTCCAAAAATATCTTTGGGGCTAATTTGGGATTTATTTGACTTAAATAAGGCTTATATGGATTAAAAATAAGCCTTGAGTCATTTTATATTATAAATGGGCTATTTTAAATGGATAATGGACTTCTTTTATATTCTAAAAGTCCTCATTACCTGCCCAACCCACTACTAAAAAAATAAGGGTTGAATCTCAACCATTGGATCCTTATGAATGATCTAAAAGCTAGCATCGGCTTCCAATATCTATAAATATGAGGTTTCTTTTCTCGTTATTGGGAGGGGGGAGGATCATTCTACATATTATTAAGATTGAGAGTAATGTAAAAACTCCGATAGAATATCTCCATAAAAGATTAAAGCAACTACTTTGTGACTAATGATCAAATCCATTTTATTTGATCTTTTGTTACATTCGTATGCTTGAGAAACTGGGTTTGCCCATTCCTCTTTCCATACCTTTTTCTATGACATTTTACACGTGTCATCAGTTTAAGACTCCTCTTAGGTCAATGGCACATCTATCGCATGTGATTGATCAGCTGTAGCAACCCTACCATACATTTTTAAATTTGATCGTTCAAATTCCGTAACCAAAATTTTTTATTATTATGAAACCAAAAAATATTTATTATCATGAAATTGACAGTTCCTTTATTTTTTTTATCTCTTTTTCAATTATCTACAATTTCTCATTTCTAGGCAATTGTGCATCTTATTGTTTCAAGTTTCTATCATGAGTGCACGCGTTAGAAGTTAACTGTGTTAACCTTAAGGAGCAGACAATGTTTGTTGATTTGCGCTTTAGTCATACCGAAATTCGCTTTTAAGGTATTGGCTCATCTATGGCATAGTCAAATTGATAAATTCTTCCCATACTTCTTCCCTGTTCTTTCTCACAGTTTAAAAGCAAAATACATTAATTTGAACAAAACACTTCCTGTCTTCTCTAAGCTTGAGCCTTTGGATGGATTAAATTATAAGCTATGGTTATCAGACTTTAGTTATATTTTTTAAGCAATTGGTGGTACTATATCCTTTTTGTAGAGCATCCATTAGAGGCTTAAACCTCTGACATAACTGCCACTCCTTTAACTGCAATCCTCATAGAAGGGGCCAAAGCTACTCAAGACAAATAAAAAATTCGAAAAAGACAATAAGATAGTGAGAGACCACTTACTAAACCATATGGACAGCTCACTATTTGATTTGTTTGTGAACCGGAGATTTAACAAGGTCATTTGGGATATCTTAGAAACAAGAGATGGACTTATTGATGCAAGAAAGAAAAAAAAAAAAAAAAACTTCATCTGAAAGTGAGTGCAGTTTCAAATGGTTGATAATAGGCTAATAATGGAGTAAGTGCATGAGTTTGAAAATTTAGTAAGTGACGTTCTCAGTGAAGGTATGAAAACGTGTAAAATTCTATAGACAAATGTATTGTTGGAAAAGTTTTCACCTTTCTAGAGCGATTACAAAAATCATCTTAAACATAGCAAAACATATTTGACCCTGTAAGAACTTGTCAGGCACACTAGAACCGAAGAAGTTTATATTAAAAAATAAGCAATTTTCCTCTTCTTTCTTTTCTATGAAAGCTAACCTTGTTGAATCTCTTAGTGCACCGAAGGCATCTTGCTAAGTATGCCTACAAAACATGTAATTTCATTCAAAAAGTTTTAATTTTATTTATAAAAACTAATATTGACGTCATACCTAAGATGATAAAATCAATACTCTTGTTTCTAAGAGATCTTAAATGCCTATTAATAACCAATTTTGTTCATGAAACTAGCATATAGTATAGTTTTGCATAAACCTATATATGATTTATAAATTATGGTTATCCAAATTTATTATATATAGACACACACACTTTAATGAATGGAAACAAAAAGTTCATTAAAATACCGTGTCACCATAAAAGAATTGTTTTTAGATGTAAGTACAATACTAATTATACATATATATATATTATTTAAAAAATTGTGTGATGAAGATTAGTCAAGCACATAGTTTGTGTGAGAATATACATATTTATTCTTGTATAAATTAGTTATTCTAGAATAGCTATTTAGGATAGTTTATTTGTTTTTGTTAGTTTTAGTTGACAGCTGTAAAGTTTGTTTTGTCTTCTTCTATAAGTTCTTGTATTTGGTTCTGTTTTCTACAGATATACGAAAATCATTTCCATATTTTTCCTCTTATCTTTTCTCTACAGCAACGATAGTAGAAATGCTTTACAATCGTGTTGGATTTCTTCACAGATTTGACATGGTATCAGAGCGCATCTGGTAACGTTCTTAACCTATTTTGTTTTCCTGTTTGTTTCTTGACGAAGGATTATCTTAATATGGCGGATTCATCAAGAAATTTGTGGAGTACGGATCCTTTGTTTTTGTCAAATTCAGATAGTCCTACTATGGCCTTAGGAAACGTTATTTTCAATGGATCGAATTTTCTGATATGGAGTAGATCGATTCGTATGGCTTTAGGAGCAAAATTAAAATTAGGTTTTTTGGATGGAACTATACCTAAACCAGACGAAGATACACCTGAATATGTTCTTGGAATAGAAATGATTCTATGGTTAAATGTTGGCTGTTGAACTCTATGTTACCAGAATTAGGTCAGAGTTTCATGTATCTTCGAACTGTAAAAGATTTATGGACAGAAATTAATGAACAATTTGGACATACGAATGGACCTTTTCTTTTTCAACTCCAACATGATATTGCCAATATGAGACAAGGGAATCAATCAGTGACAGTTTATTACAATAAGTTGAAGAAGAGTTGGGATGAGTTTAGTGCTCTTAATCCATATCCTGTTTGTTCTTGTAATAATTGTACTTGTGCTGTGCAAGAAAAACTGGTTGAATATGAATCTCAAATAAAACTCATGCAGTTCTTGATGGGATTGTCAGACTCTTATGAAATAGTTAGGAATCAAATTCTGTCTATTGATCCTCTTCCAAATGTGCATAAGGCTTTTTACTTGGTTTTACAAGTTGAAAAACAAAAAGAAGTCTCTAATTTGATAACTGGAGATTCATCTGTTTCGGCCTTTGTTGCTGCAAATCTTTGGTTAAAGGTTCAGGATATGATAAGAGGGATTTTAGAAAGACAAAAGTTCGGTGTAAGCATTGTAACATGGAGGGTCATACAATTGATTCTTGCTTTGAGATCAATGGATATCCGGAATGGTACAAGGGAAAAAGGACAAAGAAGTTAGGAGTTCGTTCCAACATGGTTACTGGTGGAACTTATAATGATTTTGCAAATTCTGTGGAAATTCAAAGTACACCTTTAGATTTTAATAATGATGTTAAAGGTGTGGATCCTGTTTTGGTTCAAAATGTTTGTAAACAGGTTCTAAAAATGATGCAAGAGCAATGTGTTCCTGCAAAAGGAGTAGCTGGGGATTCTTCCATGAATTATGCTTTCTCAAATGATTCTTATGTGAATCATGCAGGTATGGCTCATTCTCTTGTTAATTCAGTAGCTTTCAATTTAGGAGTTGGTTCTTGGATAGTTGACACAGGGGCTAGTGATCACATGTCCCCATTTTCCTCTTTGTTTCTTTCTAAAACCATTCTTTCACATCCTATTCATGTAAATTTACCAGATGGAACTGTTAAACAAGTGTTTGAAGTTGGTGATATTCAAATTTCCGAACATTTGTTGTTAACCAAAGTTCTCTTTATTCCTGAATTCAAACACAATCTTCTCTCTATACCTAGAATTCTTAGAGATTTGCCTTTGCAAGTTGTTATTAATACACATTTGTGTTCTTTCCAGGACCAGAGAACTAATCAAAGTGTAGCCGTTGCTCATGCTCTTCATGGACTGTATATATTGCAGTCTAGTTTTCATCATTCTGTTAAAAACACTTCATCCTTCCATGTATCTTCAAATAAAAAGTCTATTGATTCTTTGTCTTTGTTTCATGCTCGTTTAGGACATACATCTTTGTCCAAGCTTGAACATTTACAATGTTGTAAACACTTAAATTTCAAACACTTTCGCTATGATGTATGTCCTTTAGCTAAGAGTCATCGTCTGTCTTTTACTAAAAATGAACATACTTCTGGAACTTTATTTGGTTTGTTGCATATTGATCTATGGGGTCCATATCATTTAGAAACACGTATGGGTGAGCATTATTTTCTTACAATAGTTGATGACTGCTCTCGAGCTACTTGGACACATTTATTGCGGTACAAGACATAAGTGGGTTCCATTTTGACAAACTTTATAGCTTATGTGAAGAATCAGTTTAATGTTTGTCCAAAAATCATTAGAAGTGACAATGGCATGGAATTTATGTCTCATTATTGTCAAAATTTGTTTAAAGAACATGGAATAATTCATCAAAGGACTATTCCTTATACTCCACAGTAGAATGGTCGTGTTGAACGCAAGCATCGTCATCTTCTTGATACTGCTAGGGCTTTACTTCTTCATGCTGGTTTGCCTAAAGATTTTTGGGGTGATTGTGTGTTGACAGCTACATATTTGATAAATAGAATGCCCATGGCTATTTTAGGTTGGCAAACTCCTTATGAAAAATTATTTGGAGAATCACCCACTTATGATCATTTGCGAATTTTTGGGTGTTTATGCTTTGCTGCAAATGTTGGGCCACTTAATGATAAATTTTCTGCTAGAGGTGTTAAGTGTATCTTCTTAGGATATGCTAATGGACAGAAAGGGTATGTTGTATATGATATGACAGCTAAGAAGACCTTTGTGAGTCGTGATGTTGAATTTGTTGAAGATGTTTTTCCTTATAAAAATCAAATAAAGTCTGATGTATGTTCATTTCCTCATTCTTCTGTTCCTTTCTCTCATTTAGATGATTCTGATGATGGCTCTTTTCTTGATTCTACAAATATTGATCTTGCTTGTGATTCCTCTGTTCATATTCCATCTTCTTCTACTACTTTGAGGCGTTCAATTCGTGAACGACGTTCTCCTACTTGGTTGCGTGATTTTGTTCATGCTGTTCATCAGACAAATACTGCTTCTTTTTCTTTTCCTTCTCGTTATCCTTTGTTTACACAAGACTCCTTCTCTGTCTATCCATCTGAGTATGTATGTTCATGGCTAATGTGTTACTTGTTAAAGAACCAACTTCTTATTTTGAGGCTTCTAAATATAATCATTGGAATGTTGCTATGCATGATGAGTTACAGGCCTTAGAACTTAATCAAACTTGGGAATTAACTGATCTGCCACCAGGAAAGAAACCTATTGGTTGTCGGTGGGTTTACAAAATTAAGTACAATCCAGATGGAAGTGTTGCACGCTACAAGGCCCGATTAGTTGCTAAGGGATATACTCAAGTTGAAGGTGGGATTTTCATTCTACTTTTTCTCCAGTTGCAAATATAGGGACTGTACGTCTCTTGTTAGCAGTTGCTGCTATTAGAGGTTGGAATTTACATCAAGTAGATGTAAATAACGCATTTCTTCATGGTAATCTTGATGAAGAAATATTCATGCTTCCACCACCAGGATATTCTAAGGGTCAACCAGGGCAATTTTGTCGTCTTTTAAAGTCCTTATATGGGCTTAAACAAGCCTCACGGCAGTGGAATTTAGAGATTTCTAAATTTCTTCTCAGTCATGGTTTCACTCAATCAGCTAATGATCATTCCTTGTTTACACGGGTTTCATCCACTAGTTTTTTAGTAGTCTGCTGTATGTTGATGACATGATTTTTTGGTGATGATGAGAGTGGTATTAAGTTTTTAAAGGATGCTTTACATTCTGCTTTCACCATTAAAGATCTTGGTCTTGCTCAATACTTTCTTGGTTTTGAATTATTTCGTTCTTCTCAAGGAATTACTCTTAATCAACGCAAGTTTATTACTGATTTGTTGATTGAAACAGGACTGAGTGCTGCTAAGCCTACTCGTATCCCATTACCAGCTGGTACTTCTCTATACACTGATGTTGGTGTTGAATTAAAGGATGCTACTTTTTATAGGCATCTTGTTGGTCGTTTATTATATCTTACCATGTCGCGGCCAGATATTTCTTTTGCTGTCCACAAATTGAGTCAGTTTTTAGCCAAGCCTTGTGATGCTCATCTTCATGCTGTTTTTCATGTTCTTCGTTACTTAAAAGGAACTATTGATATGGGATTGTTTTATTCTACTCATAGTTCTTTTGAGCTGTCTTGCTTTTCAGATTCGGATTGGGGTGCTAATTTGCTTGATAGGAAATCTGTTTCGGGATATTGTGTTTTGCTTGGAAATTCATTAATTTCCTGGAAAACTAAAAAGCAAAACATTGTGGCTACATCTTCTACGGAAGCGGAGTATCGAAGTATGAGTTTTGCTACTAAAGAATTGTTATGGTTATCTTATGTGCTTCAAGACTTAGGTGTTCATGTTTCCTTGCCTGTTAAGCTTTTCTGTGATAATAAATCAGCAAAATTGTTGGCTGAACATCCTTGTCATCATGGGAGAACTAAGCATATAGCCATAGATGCTCATTTTGTTCGAGATCAGGTTGCAGCTGGTTTTGTTACTACTGTTTTTGTGCCTTCACGCCTTTAACTGGCTGATTTTCTTACCAAGAATGTTTCTGAAGTTCATTGCATTTTGCTATGTCCAAGCTGGGCATTTTTATCGCACCATCTTGAGAGGGGGGGAGGGGGGGGGGGGGGGGGGGGGGGGGGGGGGGGGTTGGTTGTGTGAGAAATACATATTTATTCTTGTATAAATTAGTTATTCTAGAATAGCTATTCATGATAGCTTATTTGTTTTTGTTAGTTTTAGTTGACAGCTGTAAAGTTTGTTTTGTCTTCTTCTATAAGTTCTTGTATTTGGTTCTGTTTTCTACAGATATACGAAAATCATTTCCATATGTTTTCCTCTTATCTTTTCTCTATAGCAACGATAGTAGAAATGCTTTACAATTGTGTTGGATTTCTTCACAGATTTGACAGTTTTGATTGGTTTATATACATACATAACCAGCTATACGCTAATCAAACAATCTCTACTGTGTTGAGTATAATTGTTATTAATTTATTTTTACTGGTGTACGTCATACTTCTAAATCGTTTTTCATTTCATATACATATAGATGGATTTTCGAAATGATGTGAAACTATAATTATATACAAGCGGCGGGATTAAATTGATTATTCTCCGAAATTATATATATTTGATAGCTGAAAAAAGTGGGAAAGCATAAAAGCAAAAGGAAAATGATGTTTCAGCCTTCCTATAAGAATTGAAATTACTGATAAATACTATATTATTCATCAAATAAACCTCAGTTGGGAAAAAAAAAAAAAAGGCGTAACAAAAAATGAATGATTTTATTGTTTTATCAAGAGGACATAGATGTAGATTATAGAGCTTTTACAGTCTCGTGATGGGACGTGATGGGACCGTTTTATTAATCATATAATCATTAAAATAAATATAATAATTGAAATATTAACTATCATAGTGATTCGATGACGATTACATATAATGTGAACTGTTGGGTAGTGACAAGACAATGTTAATCATAGAACCATAGAATTTCTTAGTAGATTATTGTAGGAAAACATTACAATGTGGTACTATAACTGGAGTCTGACCACCAGGAGAAGCAAAACATGGAAACTATGACCTTATCATAAATCATTGCCCTAACATACAAAAGGGGTCTCGTCTAGTCGTCTTTCATTAGCCAAATGAAGCTCTTTTGGGTTTAGAAGGATTAACCAAACAAATGTTAAGGAGGTCGCCCACGGATGTGTATTTATAATCAGGGTATAATTTTGAAGCCTCCAGATCGTCCTCTGTCAATTCAAAGCTCATTTGATCACCTTTCACGAATATGTTGTGAATTACTCCTTGTGGAACGTTATCGGGAAATGGTAGAGCTGAAAAAATAAAATAAATTAGAATCCAAAATATGTTACAAAATTAACTAAAATTATGGTCGCATATAAGCAAGATAAAAGGGAAATTGGATATGTGGATTTACACAACAAAAGTGTTGTAATTGATTAGTAGAAGTATATTTGAAGATGAACCATGCTAAAATTCTCCACAATGAAAACATTGCATTTAAAAAGAATATGGTATAGTCTGGTTTTCAATAAAGCGCCGGTTATGTTTTAGTAAAGTTTGATTTTCAGAAAAATGTTCAAAAAAAGGGCTTCTACTAGATATAGTAGAAATGATAAAGCGGAAGAAGTGGTAAGCAGATACCTAAGAAGGTAAGGTAAAGACTGGCTTGTAGTAGTTCATAAATACAGGTCCTTATCTCGAAGGAAACGAGCCAACATGAAGAAGTCAATTCCATAAGAAGTGAGCTATGTCGCTTTTAGGGTAAATTCCTTCATTTAGACCTTCAAACGAACAGTTTTTTTTTTTTTTAATTTATGGGAAGTTTTAATTGCGTAATAACTTATTATAAACACTTCGGTTTTATATGTTGTCTATAATATTTTATTTGTGTTCTTATGTAATTCGTGTACTTTAGTTTTAGAACTTTTCTATTTTTGATAATTTTTTTAGATTTCTATTTTTGGCAGCTTTAAGCTTGCTTATATTATATGCCCTAGGACAAACAAACGGTTAGTTATCATATTTTTCAATAAAAATTTTAGAGCCGTCATTGCTCTTTTCCCAAATTTCAAATTCTTGAGTAAAGTTTCTATTTTTGATACCAACAACATATGAATTCTTAGAATCAATAGGTGTTGAAGATCACAAGCTGGGTATTTTTATGTGAATCAACGTTTTTCGATAAACCTTAATTCAATTTCACGTCAACCACTGCATTAAGAACTAAGTATTGGAATATTTCCAAAACACTATGTTTTATGAAATAAGGATCTATATTCAAATCTTTACAAATATATCCTAAATGAAGAGGCATATTATCGGATTTTTATTAATATTATATTTGCATCCGTAACTTATCCGTATCATATTTGTATCGTATCTGTTTGATCTATTTACGAGTAAAACTTTCAGGTTTTTATTGCTATCTTTTTTTATAAATTATCTATTTAAAAATAATAAAAATATGATACCTAAATGGTATGAAACAAACAAACTATTGGCCGTCCTTATAAGATTGCAAAATTGCTGAAGCGAACCCTAGCTATTAAAAAAAAAAAACAAAAAAGAACAGGAAAGAAAAAGTACTTTCTAATTCGAAAAATGAGAGCTAAGAAATAATTCTCTTACTTTCCGCCAGGTGGACGATGTGCTCTTCTGGAATATGAATTTTTTTAAAAGTCCGACCTGTCTTCTTCTCCCATAAATATATCAAATCAAGTTGAGATACAATGTTTCCAGGAGGTCTATAGATGATGAGTCGATTAGCCACCTCTGGATCTGTGGCTGCTCTTACTGTGTAGTATGCAACATCTTCCTCATAATTCAAAACAGCTGTAAATACAAACAACCATAACAGCAACATATTAAGTTGGGAGGGGGGAAAAGGCAAAAAAAAAAAAAAAAGGCTCGTCACATTACTTTTTGGGTTAATAAATTGACTTATTTAAAACTCGTTTTTCTTCCTTTCATTTCGTTAATACTAAAATGAAGTCTCTAAACTTTTTTCTTTTGGAAAATAAAAAAAAAAAATAGTTTGATATGGATAATGTTGAATTATAGCCCAGATCATTATTTGAATGAAAATTTCATCAAAAAAGTGAAAAATGATTGCTTTTTCCTTAGATTAAAATAAAATTTTTCTATTTTTATTTCCTTTTCATGCAGAAATTATGATCATAGCTATCATCTTCTACTTCTACCATTATATATTTATATCCACCCACTTTCTTACTAAATAGAGCAACTTCTCACTAAACTGTCTTTTTCGTTAACTTTTTCGGCCGAAGTAATGAAATTCAAAAGCGTGGATAAATTTTCTGCTAAACTCTAAAAAGAACACTATGACGTCATAAGACGTTATAATCCCCTTCTTTGCGATGGAAATGTGTGTGTGTGTATATATATTAGTTGCAAATTTTATATTATAATATGGACGGTAATATACCATAAAGATTACAAATTATTATAAATATATAAACATCATAATATTATGTATACATATTTTACTGACAATCGTGTCCTTAATAGCTATTATTATATACCCAGGTGACAACCATGACCTTAAAATATATATATATATATATATATGATGATGATTATATTATGCATGACCTTGACGTTATTTAATATCATTTTAAAAATGATCAAAACTAGGCAGCATCCGCTTTTTTTTTTTTTTAAGATATAATGACAAAAATGGTATTTAAAATTTTGCAAAAAAAATAATTAAATAACTAAAGTTTTATTTTAAACAATTTGATACATTAATAAAACTTATATGATTTTTTTCATATCTAAAGTTTGATTTTGATAATTTTAGTACATGAATAAACTTTTCATGGATTTTTTTATATCTCATTTCACTTGCTTTAGATACGAAAAAGGTGAATGAAAACCTTGTTTAGGTATTAAAATTGTCAAAACCAAACTTCAAGTATGAAAAATGTCAGCAAAATTTTGTTTAGGTATCAAATTATTCAATACCAAACTTCAGATACTTAATTGTTTTTTTTTTTTACGAAAGTTCAAGTACTATTTTCATTATTAATATTTTTTTATTATTTAAATTATGCTCTTGTACCCTATAAAATATTATTATTGCAGAATTCCTCATATATATATGTATGTATGTAATATCAATTACCTTTTCAGGGTTGGTTTGGCACCTGATTTGAGCCACATTAGCCAAACGAACATCGACTTAAATTATAATTATATATGTACATTTATACAGAGTATCACACACACACACACACACTAAGCTTGATAGCATGTATATATTGAAATATTCACGACGATTAACTAAGAGCATGCCGGCGGTTGCTCCTTGGCAACAATTCCAACGAGGGAGGATCTCTATTTCGGTTCTTCTGGTATGGAGTTGGTGCTTATGAGAAGAAGCGGTGCTCTAACAAGGACCGGTTTCAATAGTCGAAATTTTATATATTTTTTTTTATGATGTTACGTGTAATTTTTATTATTGTGTATAACTCATAAGATTATAAAAAGTTATAAAAAACTTTTTGTAAAGGAATTTAGAGATAAAGTAATAAAATTCTTATAATTTTTTTTTTTTTAAATTTTGATGTGATATTTTAAGAATATTTTGGAGTTCTTATGGGCGTGGATGGTCAAAGAAATAAAGAAGTTCACCTTTAGCTTCGCCGGTATCAAAAACAGTGATCTCGTCATGTTTATCATGGGGATGAAGGAGAATATCCACGAAATAAGCAGAGAATGAGTTCGCCGAAACATACGTGAATGGTATTCCGGCAGCTTCAGTGGCTCGCCGGATCTTCCTTTTGTTCTCAAGCACGGCCTCAAATGGTGGAAGCCCACTCACCCTGTCTGCTTCGTTTCCGAACTCGGAGGGCACGAACCTCTGCACACACACACACATATAGATCAGTCTCATAGACACGTCACATGTTGTTATCTATAGCACATGTTATGGACGAGTATGGTAATAGTTATTGGGATTCGTTGCGGTTATGATTGGTAGTATATAAATATTACTAAAATTTTTCTACACGAACAATTTTATAAAAATTATGTAACTTTTCCTGAGTTAGTTAGAACTTATTGACACCTGTTCGCTAATCTGGATGCGTGCTAAATGGCTTTTTCACCCACAATACTGATTCAATTATTATTATTATTATATTTGGGGAGAATTGACATAATCTTAATTGTGATGCATATGTTTCTGGTCGCGCAAATTTTACCATATAAATTTCAGTAAATGAGTATTTAACATGTGTAAAAAGATATTAAATCTCTAAAATAATGTAAACAATAGTTATCGCTTCAAGACACATGTCAAATACTCGTTTGTTGAGATATCAACAAAACAATGGGGACATAAAATGTGTTTCCTATATATAGTACATATATATATATACACACCTTGATATTCCCAGCTTCTTTAATGGCTGCAATGATTTTGTATTGTTGGAGATGTTGAGGGATTGGCAATGTAGAAATCACTATATCCACCTGCCGAAGCAGAGATACCAGTTTTTCATGCTCGTCTAGCTCACCCTGCAATATCATCATCATCCCACAATTATAAATTTTTCAAGTAAATAATAATAATAATAATAATACTGCGACGTCAAGTAGTTGTAGTAGTAGCAGTCCGCATACTTGGACCACGGTGACTTTCATGGATTCAAACTCCTTGAGGAGCTGTAATTTGGAAGTGTTACTAGTAGGCTTGATTGATCGCACATAAGCAAAGGTTTCGTGACCCATTGACACGCAAGTCCTAACCATGAACTTCCCCAGGTAACCACTTGCTCCAAATACTAAGATCTTATCTTTATGTTCACAGTTTCCATTTGCCGCCGATGCCATGTTCTTACGCTCGTATGATTAAGGATGTTGGGTTTGGTGTAGGACAATTGTTGAGTGGACTGATGCCTTTAAATACACACAATACACGTCGAGAAAGTTAAAAAATATGTTTTTCATAGTCCCAAATGAAGAGTGGCCCACTTCACGACCAACGAGCCAGGTGACTATGACAACATTGGTATGGTGGAAACCGACTGAAATGGACAGAAGACGGGGGAAATTAAGTGAATTTACTGTGTTTGGCTATTTTAGCAGTGGCTGAAACAAGATGAAATTGATGGAAGTGAAGGGAAATCTGAAGCCACATTTTTTCTGCCCAAATCTGGGATTAAACAGGCAGAAAAGAAGTGAAATAAAATGAAATGGCAAAAGTACCCTTTTAAAGTAAAAGAAAATACACAATGTAGGAATATTTTAGTCTACTTTATATTTTATTTCTCTCCATTACTTTTATTATCATAACCAGACAAACATCAAAAATATAAATTTTTTCCCATATCTTTCCATTTCCTTATTATAAATCTTAACAAGAAATAAAAATAATATTTTTTTTATTTCATTTTCACTCTTTTCTTTTCTCTTCATTTCTGTCTATTTCTATTTTAAAAAATATTGTCAAACACAGTGTTAGGCTCTCTCTTCTTTTGGCCACCATAATGAAAAATATTGTCACCTACTCTCAATAACATTTGAGAAAAAAAATGTCTTACTCATTTTTCTTGTTCTCTAGTCTAGTCTTCATTTTGACAAAGAAATGCCAAACCAATCAGCAGCCTGCAGGGGTATCCAAATGTATACGTAGCATGCTATGCTGGAATATTATCATAGGTGTCTCTTTTTGATCCCTCTTTTGGTTAATTATACTCTCAGGTTAATCGAAAGAGCAGGCCATAAATAACTGTAATTCCTGTTATTATTGTAATTCCTGTTAATAATATGTATAACTCTTAAAGGTTGGACAATTATAGAATGGAGAGGAATTTCTATTGTTTTGATCAACAAAACCATTTATTTAAAGTAAATATAATTATTGATAAATTAAGTATTTTAGCAGTAAGACTATAATCAGATAGGAATTTAAGTGTTAAATAGCTAATGCTATGGTCGTATTGATAAAATTGATGCAAATGTAAAATTTTTTAGGATGCAAATATCCATAAATAAAAGAGGTTTTTAAAATGCTGATATAGTCACTATGAGATCTCATTCTTAAAATTAAATATGATCCTGTAATAAATTAACACTAACTAAAAAGTTTATAAAAAAATTCTATTAGTGAAAAATGATTCATTGATATGTTACGTGTATGTATGTAGTAAATAAATATCAATATTTTTAAACAAGGAATGGTGACTAGGACTGTGCAAAAAAACCGACCGAACCGGACCGAACCAAAATTTTGGTTATTTTTTGAAACGGTTCGGTTAGCGGTTCGGTTCGGAACCATGAACTGAACCGTATGGTTTGAACTGAACCGAACTGTTTTATATATTAAAAAAATTAAACATATTATTTTTACTCTTATTTGTTTTATTAATGGTACATATCTATATCATACATTTTAAAAACAATTAATTTTTTAAATAAATTAATTGTTTTATTAAATTTTTTACTTAGATATGGGTTAGTCATTAGAATAAAATTAGATTTTTCATAATATGTTTTAATTGTTATGTTGTCTATAAGTAAGATAGATTTTAGAATTTAAACTCTAGTATTCTAACTTAAAAAAATTAATTGTTGTAAAATTTTTTTATTTAGATATGTGTTATTCATTAGAATAAAATTAGATTTTTTATAATATGTTTTAATTGTTATGTTATTTATAAGTAAGGTAGATTTTAGAATTTAACCTCTAGTATTCTAACTTCTGCATATTTCTTTTCCATTTGTCTTACTAATTAATCTAGTTCTATTATTTAGTTACTTATTGATTTATATAATTAGTAATATGTTAGTTAGAAGCATACAACGAATTACATTTTATGTCTTATATTGAGATAAAGTCTAGTATATCATTATAGTTCAAGATAATTCAGAAAAATGAGACTAGTCATAGTTATAATTTTATAATGGATGAAATCTTTTGCTTCCTATAAGTTTTATATGTTTATTTGATAAATGATTAATTTTAAATATTATTGTTTATATTTGCATTAGTGATAAGAAATATGTAATTGAACTTTTTCGATAGAATATATTTTTTATTTTATGAAAAAACGGTTCGAACCGCAAACCGAACCGTATCGAACTATTTTTTTTCGGTTCGAAAAAATTACGAACCGAACTGTATAGTTAGGTTCAAATTTAAAAGAAAAACAGAACCGTAAATTATGGTGCAATTCAGTTCGAGATGCAAATCGAACCGAACCGTACCGTACACACTCTGGTGACAATTCATTGTTTTTCATAACATTTCTTATATCATATCTGGCTGTTGTTACTTCCTTTTTTTTTTTCCCATTACATATACTGATGATTTGGGAGGCTCTTAATGACTTACTCTTCCATCCAAGTTTAATGATAGGAATTGGAGCAATTACGGAAACCTTATGCCAACCCAAGGAGGATCACGTGGGTTATTAAAAAAAAAAAAAAAATTCAAGAGCTACTCTCTTTACATTAGTCTCCGGTCAAATTCCCTCTTTTTTTTTCACTCCAATTTTTCCATTCCGATTAGAGGAATTAAAATTGTAAGAAAATTCAAATAACTTAGACAAGATATAATTGATTTTTTTGCATTAGTCTCCGGTCAAATTCCTTCTTTTAAACTGATAATTCAAGATATGATTAAAGGAAACCTAAATTTTCAAACCCCGAAACTTGTCTTACAAATAGAATAGATAGAAAAATATAGATATAGAGATTAAATGACTACTGTTGAACTCAACAATGATTTGAGACTAGAACAATGAGTAGTAATGAGCCTATACATGGATTTAAACCCTAAATTCAAGATTCCTAGATAGTATTAAACACTATTAATAAGATTTCATAGTAGGTATCAAAAATCAAAGATATATAGATAATTTAGCTTATATATTAAAAGCGATATCGAGTAGTTAACCAGCTACGCTTATAGATAGGAAATGATAACCTAAAGATAACCGTTAGGATTATAAATACACAATAAAAACATAAACAAATGTATAACTAAAGATCCAGACTTCAAATAAATAATTGAATCACACCATTGTTCTAATTAGGGTTTTCTTAAGCTATTGGAGCCTAAAACAAAAGTTTACCTAATGAGCTTAGGAAACCCTAATTGCGGGAGATAAAATTCTAAAAATAATTTATCACGTAAACTTTAAACCCAAAGTTGAACTTAATAACAATCTAAAAAATTTATAAAACTCTATACAAATTTTTGGAGATAAAACTTTTAAATAATTGTTATATTTGTACCCGTTTGACTTATTAAATTATCCTAAAACTAAGATAATTAACTAACTAATATTATTTAATAATTTAATTCATTTCCAGTGCAAATTAAGGATAATTTCGGCTGATTTTCAGTGCAAATTAGGGATAATTTCGACTGAGATCTCCTTAAATCTTGCTCAGCCGAAAAAAATTTAACAAGTAGTTAAGTAGGTTAGCAAAAGTCAAGGAAAGAGATACATCAACCAATAATAACATCCCAAGTCAGCCAATGCATTAAATAAGAGACAAAGCTTTGCAAATTGATAATTTTCGGTGCAGAAATTGCTCTTGGAAGACCCCATTTACAGCTGCCTTCTCCTTCATCATCTATATATATATGTCTCCATAATGAACATAAAAGCAAAACTTTAACTTCAATCAAACAACTTCTAGAGCTCTCAAATTCGTGCTTCCTAACAACCCACCAAACACACACAGACCACACACAAACAATACCAAAAAGAACATAACAAAACTCCATCGAAACTCTAGCTTAAGCTCGGATTAAGGAAAAGCAAGATAAGACAAATTCCTTTTAAGTTGTTTTAAGTATTGAACTTTAATCTAGAAAACATTTCTATTAATTTAGGATCGGAACTAACTCTGGATCTAAGCTTAAAAAGTTTATATCGGCTCCAACAAGGTAAAATTCGAAAACCCTAGTTGTTCTTTTCTAAATTTGAAAATTTAATATCACATATTGTATATGCGTTATGAGTTGATGTATGTATAGATACATGCCATAGAAACTCATAGGAATGGTTTAAGAATGTTTATGACATAGAAAATTGAAGAAATATGAACTGTTTTGTCGGAGAAGATGATAAACAGTTTCAACACTGTCTCTATGCTGGCAGTGTAAACGTTGAACACGGGTGGCTTACGAGGATAGACCGGTGGTGTTGAGACGGCTTACACTGGAATAGAAGCTACGTGAAATTTAATTTTACGTAACATAAATGAACGACGGCTAATTGGGTTTATATGCCAACAGCGTATAGTTCGACGTACAAGGGAAAGTTGACGGCTTACAAGCCAGCACAAATGATACGAAATAAAATGTAAAACTTATGAACGCCGACATCTGGGTTTCAACGCCGGCAGTGTAGGAGCCAGCGTATAAACTTATTTTCCTCATGTAAAATCTGTATTTCACAGATGGATATTTATATAATAATTATAAACATATTATATATATGTGTGTCAAAATAGAATTTACTAAGTAGATAAATAAATACAAACACATAAAATAACAATATGTTTAATATTTGATAATTTCTAAAACCCTAGAATTATAGGAAAATATTAAGTGATAATAACAATTATAGCTATCAAATAATTGTACTATATAGATAAAACGTAAGAGTGGAAATTAAAATAAGCTAAATTTATGAATAATGTGACTTCTAAAAATGATAAAATAATTGTATGAAGTAGATTAAGAGAAACATGATGACACTAAGCAATAATAAACTAATATGATTTACTATATTGAGTCAAGTAGATAATAACATAAAATTAGTATTAATAACTATAAAAACTTGATAAATATTAATTTTTCGAATACCATATATTTGTATGTAAATATCAAGAAAGGCTAAGGCAAGCTACATAAAATAAAGATTAATCGATAATTGTTTTCATAAGACCCTTAAAGAACTAAAATAAGTAATACAAATCGAGCCAAATATCAATTTAGGACACTAGACACATATAGGAGTTTAGTTGTATAATTTATATTATATTGATGAATATTTTATTCATTTCAATAGGTGACTTTGATACCATAGAGGACCTTCCAGCAGATTACTACGATTAAGTACTATGAACAGGTGAGTAATTTAGTCATATTATTGTTTGTGCTTATAATTAGTTGAATATGTAATGCAAAGATAATAATAATATGAATTTTTTGATGGAAATGCGTTGTGATCTGATTTTATGATTGCTAATCTACTATTACAAAAGTGATAATATAATGTTATGATGATGTGAAGTAGTATGATGATGATTGTGTGTAATGTATGATTACCGTGAAATTGAATAATAATTATTGACCTATTAAAATAACCTGGTCATGCATTGCACATACTGCATTATTGCATATAGAAATGGGTGACAGCCTACTACGTATTAATATTCCGGTTCTCTGTTAATGCTTGATTTTTCTAAAGTGTTGTTCTTTCAAGATTTTCTTTGTTTCGTTGGTTCTATGGGAACTAAGTAGCAATGAAGAACGCCGTCTATAGTATCGCTTTGAAATGATTAATACTTAGGGAGTTTCTAAGGATGGATACATGAAATGATCAGTTAAAACTGTTATTAAATTTAAAGTGATAACCCTAAGATGAGAAATCGTTGATTTTCCTATAAACTTAGTCTCTCCTGTGCAGGTGGGTCATAAAGTAAATGTTCTTCAACCCTAAAAAGAGAACGTAAATCTTTTTTATTTGGATTCTAGATCATCTAAGCTTGTATCTGAGCATATGTTTGAGTGATTGCATTACATATGATTTGTTAATAACTTGTTTGATGTGTAATATGTCTGGTTATTCACTGAGCGTGGTTTCGCTCATACTCCAACAGTCTTTTCAGGTTTACGCTTTGACCTTGGTTAGTTACCTCCTGAAACATGGCCCGGTAAGGGCATAAGAGCTCGAAGACTATGGTTCTTTTTGAAATAAATGGTTTATAATTTTCTTAGAATGGATTGCTAGTGTTATCTTATTTGTTATGTATGTAGAGAATTACAAGAAGACAACATGGTTTATAATAATCTATGATACTTTATGATTAAGATTGTAGTTATTTACTAATTTATTTCTTACATGTATTTATCATTTCTTATCGAAGCAACTAAAAGATCCTGTTATTTTGGAAAATATGTCACTCTCCGAAGGTAATCTAGTGATAATATTCAGGTGTGACTTGTCTACTTCTACTAGGGTACCCTCGGGGCGTGACAGTTTTAAGTTGGTATCGAGCGTGGTTGTTGGTATAAGAAAGATAAATATGTGAAAGAATTACATTGGTAAATGTAGTAAGTTTAGACCTAAATGGCACCCTTTAGTAATAGTTACATAGTTATGGGTAGAGTTACATTGCACAATTAGGAATAAAAGATGTGTGATTATTATTAATCATGTAAATTTTGTTGTGTGTAAACTAATCTTGCTACATGTCATATTAGATGGGAGATATTTAGT
Source organism: Combretum micranthum (assembly GCA_024138025.1). Lineage (NCBI taxonomy): Eukaryota > Viridiplantae > Streptophyta > Magnoliopsida > Myrtales > Combretaceae > Combretum > Combretum micranthum. The sequence goes on from JAMXBD010000368.1 coordinate 973,915, forward strand.
ATGCAGGAAGAGGAGACTCTGACAATTTTAGACGCAGATTGCGAGTCTTGGTAGAGGATTTGTATTTATATGGGATTACCAAAACCCTAGAGGAGATTCTTAGCACTTGGAAAAGAGGATTACAGCCTTTATTTAGAGGATGGTTATTTGTGATGGAGAGGGCCTTTCCAGATAATGGATCAGCTATAGAGACACTTTATAGATTCGAGAGGTTGATGGTTCAGAAGGGAGATGGTCTAGAGATTGATAATAGCATTCATAGTCTCATCTAGATCTGTGAGATCAGATCCTCTTGATTTTAGAGTTTGGGTATCTATTGGAGGAGAGGCAGTTTATGCTCATGATGTTCGATATGATCACATTGGGTTGAGAGATGACATGACCTATGATGATGACTGGATGCTTGCACAGGTGATCAGATGCAATCATTCCAGACATATATTGATGAGGAAGCCTCCCATTATACTTGAGATAGTAGGTGAGTTCCAGCGTCCCCCTTCTATGCAGGATAGAGTAGTACAGGAGTCGGTTCAGACTACAGTTCATAAAAGAAGTATAACAACGGAGTTGCTAGATGAAAGAGAAGGAAAGAGTCGAAGGATTAAGGCAGAAAAGTATGTCTCCAATTATAATTATGCCAGATGGATTGGGATTGCACATGGAGGGTGGATTGGAAAGATGTACCTCCTAGTTCCGAGAGTGAGTAGAGGCCTGCTCCTAGAGGCATCCGGATGATGGATACGGATCTGACCTTGGCACCTCCAGGAGATAGAGACACGAGGATTGATATTAGTGACACAGTTTCGAGGGAGATGACGATTACCCTCAGTTAGGTAGGAGAAGGGCAAGGGTCACCTTTATCCTAGCCCTTGAGTCAGATCTAGTATCATATGATGATGATTTTTGTACTATCTATTAATGATCACATGATAGGTATGATATTGATAGACTTTTGATGATGTATATGTATGTGTAACATGTGGTATGTAGGGCGATGTATATGTATCTTATGATGACTTTAGTAGTAGAAGCTAGGTATAGAGTTAGTGCCATTTTTTGATATGCACATAATGCACTAACCATGAGAAGTTTATGTGTATTTTGGTTATGTATATATATGTGTGATACATATATATATATATATATATATGAATGACCTTGATGTCTTTTAGTAAAAGTGAATTATGATCCAATCTAAATAACATGTTTAATATTAATAGAATGCCAAGAGAGAGGAATAAAGTAGAAACGCAAGGATCTTGGAAATCCACTATAAATGCCCTTGCATCATCCCAAAACCGATTAGAGGATGTTTTACAAAGTCTCCAACAACAAAATGTATTGATCTTGCAAGCTTTGCAAAATATGCAAGCAACAAATGCAGTACCACCTGTTGAGGCACTAGCAATGCCTCCAACAATTCTAGAGGAAATGAAAGGCATACTGCACCGGTTCAATTTCAAGAAAATGGACCAGTGAACCCTGATGAATTTGCTGCTGAGGTGTAAGGACCGCCCTGATATGAACAAGAATTGCCACCACCACCACCTTTATGTCCTCAGAGGAACTTGTTGCCAGAATTCATTAAATGTAACAAGTATTTTGAAGGACTACCTGGAAAGACAGAAGAAGCTGAGGACTAGCTAGCTTAAATTGAGCGATCCTTTGATGTTTTCCAAGTACTTGAATCTCTGAGATTACCATATGGAACTTATTTGCTAAGATTAAAAGCAAGGATATGGTGGAATTCAAAACAACGATGTTTGCCACAACCTGTTACTTGGGAAGTGTTTAGATGAGAATTTTTGAAGGAATATTTCCCAGGCAGTCTACAAGCAAAATATAGCATTGACCTGATGAATCTGACACAAGGAAATAAGACAATTGATGAGTATGAACATGAGTTCAATCGGTTGTTACAGTTTGCTCTAGATACTTATCGGGACAGTGATAAGCTAAAGAGACAAACTTTCATGGCTGGATTAGAACCTCATTTTCAGAGAAGACTTGCTGAATTTGAAGTTGATAACTTTGCAGCTATGATAGAAAAAGCTCGAATCATTGACCGAGCAAGGAGATATGAAATTGAAAGGTATAAGAAGAAGAGACCAATTTTTGGGAAGAGAACATATGATGGTTCTATGACAAGTCCTATGTCTAAGAAGATTAAACTTTTCAAACCTTTCAGTGTGAACAAAGGAGAGTAATTGGGAAGAATAATGTTACATGTTAAAAATGTAAAGGTTCTCATTATCCAAGGGAGTGTCCACAATTGCAACACAAATGCTACTATTGTGGGGAAAGTGGGCACAAGGCAAATAATTGTCCAAAAAGAAATATTACAACCTGTTTCGTATGTAACAAAGTTAGCCATATATCAACCAACTGTCCATAGAAAGTGAATACAATAGCTGGATCTTCATAGCCTAGAGGAATGGTTGGAGTTGTAGGACCGAAAAATGGAAATGCTAATACCAGCAAAGCTAGTACAACGGCTAGAGTCTTTGCTATGTATGGAAATCCTATTGAGGATGTGGAGATGGAAGAAGAAGATAAAGAAAATATATGGGAAGTTGACCCTGATGACTATGATCTCATTGCAGGTATGTAGTTACATATTTGTTTATTTAAAATTATTAGACACAACCACGATTAAATGCACAATAGAAGCCCTTATGAATTGAGAATAACACGAATTTAATAAATGATAAATAGGATCAATTCAAGTAAGGGATCAGACTGCGTATGCTTTGTTTGACATGGGAGCAACACATTCTTTCGTAAATGCTGGATTAACAAGGCATGTAGGATTACTAACCCAAACCATGAATAAAGAATTGAGAATTACTACGCCAACAGGAGACTTAGTGATGACACGGGAGATGATAAAAGAGTTGTCCATTAAAAAAAATTCTGTTTGACTTGTGGAATGACTTATTAACTTTTTATCATATTTATCGAGTAATGGGTAGGCGGCTGTGTGAGAATATAAAACTTCTAGAAGTGTTGTATGATAACAGTGATTGATGAATAAATACACATGTTGAAGTGATTCAGCTCTTTCTTATCATTGCCGTAGTAGTATTTGAGCGTACATATGCGTTTTGGGTTTGTGCTTTTCGAAAATATCTGGCTTCTTTTGTTTTGTGTTACTCCTTTTTCTCTTCATATATATTGATAATGGAAACTTAGAAAGTTTTTGTGATCTTGTTGTGGAGTTTATGATTGAGAATATGAATTTGTATGAGTAAATAATGAATATGGGTCAAGAATCAGGTTTCTGTGTGTGCTTTTATGATGTTCCTATTTCATCTTAAAATCTATTCCATTTTTTTTTGTGTAATGTAAATGTATTTTTTTTTAATATTTTGAAGATGTCTAGTACTGAGGATAATGACAAAACTACCAACTCTACTTCAAATGTTGTTCCTCAACCTTCAAGTGATGATGGGAATGCAACAAAATCTCCACCTCCTGAACCTGTTAATTCAAAGGTGCGTAAAAGAAAGTCTTGGGTTTGGGAACACTTTGATAGGAGTAATGATCTTAATGATCCTAGAGCGACATGTAAATATTGCACCAAATCTCTTATATGTTCATCTACTAATGGTACTAGTTGTCTGGGTAATCATCTAAGTAGGTGTAAAAAGTACCCTTATAATATTGACAAGAGCCAAGCAACTCTAACGTTTAAACCTAAACCCAAATCTGATGAGGGGACTTATGCAAATTTACTTGCTAATTAGAAGTTTGATCAAGAAGAATGTAGAAGATATCTTGTTAGGATGATCATTGTTGATGAGTAGTCTTTTAATTTTGTGGAACATGAGGGGTTTCGTGATTTTTGTCAAGTGATGCAACCACGTTTTCGAGTCCCTTCACGAACAACTATAGGAAGAGATTGCTATAATATTTATACAGAGGAAATGGGAAAATTGAAGAAATATTTTAAGAAAATGTCTTCAAGAATTTGCCTTACTACTGATACATGGACATCTATTCAGAATTTGTCTTATATGTGTCTCACTGCACACTTCATTGATGATGATTGGAAAATACACAAAAGAATTATTTCTTTTTGTCCTATTGCTGCTCATTCTGGAGAGGTAATTGGTATGGTTGTTGAGAGGTGTTTGCTTAATTGGGGAATTGATAGGGTATTTACTGTAACTGTTGACAATGCATCCTCAAATGATTTGGGCTTACGGTATTTGAAAAGAAGATTAAATAGTTAGAAGGGAAGTGTCTTTGGGGGGGAGGGAGCACTTGTATGTGAGATGTGATGCACATATTTTGAATTTAGTTGTAAAAGATGGTTTGTGTGAAATAAATGACTCTATTGTGAGAATTATACATGCAGTGAAGTATGTGAAATCTTCTCCTTCTAGAAGCCAAAAGTTTAAAAATTGTATAGAAAAAGAGAAGATTGACAGTAAGAGTTTATTGTGCTTGGATGTAGTGACTAGATGGAACTCAACATACCTGATGTTGGAGGTAGCCTTAAAATTTCAAAAGACTTTTGATTTATTAGAGCTCACTGATAGTAGGTATTCGATGGAACTTACTATGAAGAAAGGGACACCTACTTTTGAGGATTGGGAATATGCTAGATCATTGCTGCCTTTCCTTAAGATTTTTTATGACACTACTTTAAGCTTGTCTAGTACACTTCATGTCACTAGTAATGAATATATGAAGAAGATTTATGGTCATGGCATGATGATTTCTAATATGATTGAAAAAGGTAAAGACCCTAAGTTAAAAGAAATGGCTCTTAGGATGAAGAAAAAGTATGACAAGTATTAGGCAAATATCAATAATATCAATATTTTGTTATTAATTACATTAGTTCTTGATCCTAGACGCAAATTGAAATATGTTGACTATATGGTTGGTGAATTTTATGATGTGTGTACTACAAGCAAGCTAAAAGAAAAGGTAAGGCTTGTTTTGGACTCTTTGTTTGAATCTTATGGTGTTTCACACTTACATCTACTATCTAGACAAGAGAAGAACAACTAGAAGTGGACTCATCTATGGTAGTTGATGAATATCAAGATGTAGGCCAATATCTAGATGATAAATACATGAAACATGATAGAGATGAAGGAGGTGAGGATTCTAAGAATGAGTTGGAAAAATATTTGCATGGTGATTGTGAGAAGAAGGTACCTTCTTTTGATATATTGGGTTGGTGGAAAACAAATGCATCTAAGTACCCAACAATTTCTTTGGTGGAAAGGGATGTGCTAGCTATTCCTGTGTCTACAGTTGCTAGTGAATCTGCTTTTAGCATTAGAGGTCAACTACTTGATTCATTTCACAGTACTCTTACTCCTAGACTTATGGAAGCTCTAATTTATGGACAAAATTAGTTGAGGAATTCAAGTCAACCAATAGATCTTGAGCCTATCTTGGAACAACTTGAGTGGTATCCATAGGTAAAACTATTTATACTTTTCATATATTAGTCTTTTACTTCTATATTGAAATTGTTGAAATTCTTTATTTTTTTTTTTTTTTTTTTGTAGAAACACCTTGCATTGCGGAGAGTCATCCTCTTTGCACAATTGATGATTGAGAGAAGAATATAAGAGAATGTAAGTCATCCTCTTGTAAATGTCTACATGTATGTGAACTTTCTAATGGCTAAAACTATCAATTGAGTGTTTATGCATTTAGAAAATGTAAATGTTCTTAAGATTTAACTCAACTGTATTTACTATCATTGTTTTTTTTTTTTTTCAGTTGAACTATTTATGGAATACAAGAAAGAGACGAGGCTCATAAGAAAGTGTTCAACTTTAAGTTATTCTACTATTGTAATTCCAAACATGTGTTAATCGAAACATTCATGTTTTAATTTGATAATAGTTGTGCTCTTGGAGACTTTTTTGTTATTCTATGTTTGATGGTGTTATCAATATGAATTATGTTGAAATGTATCGTTGAGATGAGAAGAAACAAATGCATGTATGTTTGATAATTGGAATGATGGTGTTTGTTTGAGATTTTGTATTGGTTAACTATCATGTTAAACGGTTAAAAACCAAAAACCAAAAAAATTAATCGAAAAAATGGTTAACCATTAATAATGGATTGGTTTCGAATCAAGATTTCAAAAACCGAACATTATGGATTGGATCAAAAAATAAGGTCACAATCGATTAATCGAACCGTGAACATCCCTAACTAATGTAGGACAAATATTAGGTGCAATAAAAAGAAAAGTGGGGTTATCCGTTGTTGGACCACCACCACCAGCAATAATAATAATAATAATAATAATAATATAATAATAATAAAGAGTAGATAAGTCATGCCCTGACAAACCCATCGACGACAGAGGAAGTTTTAAAGAGAATATGGTTACCGAAGTCGACAATGAAATGTCGGATAAAAAAAATTCTTTTAAAGAAGTGCCTTAGTTGTAGAAGAAGACACATTAAGAATGGGGAAAAGGGGAATAAAAGAGACCATTTGATGAAAAATCCCCAAAATCAACATTGGGAGAAAATGATACTTGAATTTTCAACCTAATACATTAATAGAACTAAGGTTATAAATGAGTTGAATTAAGACAATGCAATATCAATCTTAAACTCGCCTCGAATGAAAAACTAAAAGTTAAACTCAACTTGAACTAGATTTACTTCAATTTTTAGGTTTGAGCTTAACTCGATTAGTCTTGATTTTTGCTATAGAAATCAACTGGACTAAAAAATAAGTTGGGATTTGGGAATAGAATAAGTTTTTTAGTAGATTTGGTATTAAAATAATATAAATGTAGATCGTTGGACATAAAGAGAGAAAAAAAGAAGACCAAGGTATGAAAATAGGTTCCAAAAATGAGAAAAACACAAGTTTTATATCTTTTTATAAACAAATCTATTGGGTCATGGTCTACCCCAATCAATTATTTTAAAAGTCATTGACCAAATTTGTGGGACCTATTAGGTCCCATAAAACAAAGGAAAAAGAGAGAGAAGAAAAAGGAAACTAAAAATAAAGAGTAATGTTAGTAAAACAAATGTTTAAACTATTTTTATTTAAATAGTGGAAATTTATTTATGTAATAAATATATTTAAAATACATGTCTGGTTGGATTTATATAAACTTATACCAAAAGTAAGATTTATTTTCCTAACAATGTGGAAGTTGGTTTTATAAGTCTTTGACATTGATGGAATCGATTAAGCTGGCTAAACAACATGACAGAAGTTAGACTGTCAAGCTTGTAATTGTATTATAATGTAAGTGGAAAAATTACATTAGATGGATTAACATTTCAGGGTAAGTTTGAGTAAGAAATCATCAATTTAATTATAAAGACCCGACACATACTTTTCCAAGAGCTAAACATGCCAAGTCCTCAATCACGTAAAATATATAAATATATTATACGTAAGATTGTCTGAAAAGGAAGGAGTTTATACTCATTGCTTGATTAACCTGTTAAGATACAAATTTTACAAAAACTACTCATTTAAGAGTAGATAGTTTTACATAAATACATATGATAGTACCATTAGTTTGGTACTTTAAGAGTTACAAAACTATACTTGCAAATACATAACAGAAAAAACTTAGGTGCTTTATATAACATAACATAGGCTTATGATTAAACCCTTAGTCTAGACTATTACATCTTGAAAATAAGGTCTTATACAAGTCTCTTTCCAAGAAAAACAATGTGGAGTAGTCCAACATCCTAATCATCCCATTGCTCAAGGAATGCTTCCCAATCAAAACCATATCATAAGTCATCACAGTACTCATCATTGTCATTACCTATAGAGGAAAAAGTGAGTCAGGGGCTTAGTACATAGCAACACAAACAAATACAAAGTGGTATACATTCCTAGACTAATTCAATGCAAGAAGTAATAAAATTATTTATCCTTATTTAGGTAAAACAAATCAACATTAGAGTATCCAAATTTCGATTGTAATTCTGAGGGAATTTGGGGGTCCTGAATAACTGCAACTACTCACGGGTTTGATATAGGCAGCTCGATTACCTATATTTCCTACATAACTTTACAAGAAAATAATCTCATTTAAGATTCATAGCCATCACTCAACTATACTTAACTTAATTCATAACAATATACCATTCCTCTTATCGATTATCCGCTGAGCCACTTATAAATTGTCATTTTATCATGACAAGGGTAGTCTAAGCCCCTAAACTACCATGCTTGTATCATGTAAAGTTATCACTCTCCGGATTAGATTAAACGACACAAGCATAACCAATTCAATCATTATTAAGCCATTTATTTGTTATAGTCAATTTAATAATGTCTATCATATCATCCAACAAACAAGTTACTGCGTACATGACTAAATGGATTTATCTGGCAAAAGACTAGTATTTAAACACGACTGAGTATAGAAATCTATTAAGGGATAATCATTTCATATAAAACAATGTTAATCCATAATTGAACACTAATCATTACACTTTTATTAAACTTAAATAAAAATTCACATCATTTTATTACTTCACATTTATACATATATCTATACATATGTATATCACATTCCATTATTATTATTATTATATTATTATTATTATTATTATTATTATATGAATAGTACTAAGGGATTTGTCTCCCCGTATAAAGGCCGTCATGGATATCATGGGTACCATCACAACCGTGATCATGGGCCATGATGAATATAATTGGCCTTATCATACTCGTAACAAGAGATCACACTCCTATAAGGGCTATGATGTAGGCCGTATTAAGAATTACGACCATGATAGCCTTGTTCAAAAGCTTCTAGAGGAGATCACATCCTATGTGATGGTTGTGATCCCGACCATATCAAGCTTTAAAAAATCATACAAAGGAGATAACAGCCTTAGTAACGATTGTAATCTAGGTCGTTTCATGTTTATAAAATAATCAAAGGAGATCATGGTTAGGGATGCAACTAAGGTGGGTTTGGAACAAGTCATATAAGACCTGAACCCGACCCAATTCCCTATAGGGTTGACAAAACCCAACCCATTACCCTATAGGATTTCTTATGCAATACCCAAATCTGCCCTTATAGGGTCAGGGTCCTGACCTAACCTGCCCTACGCAACTCGATTGCATTTTTACTCTTTGTTTTTTCCTTTTTCATTCTTATTGTGTAAAGGTTCTTGCAAAACAAACAAACAAGACAATATAATATCAACTCCACATTGCATATTCTATACCAATACCTTCAAAAAAGTGTGATAACAAGACAATATAACATCAAAAGTTGTTGTATAAGTGTGATGCATATTTCTTCTTTTGCAATTTTTTTTATTTTTTATATGTACTTTTTTATTTAATTTTTTTGTGGGATAAGATGCAATTCTTTTGTATTTATGTTCCTATATCGAAATATATGATTAAGTGTAATGCAAATGTAAGCATCATTCTAAATAAGGAAAATTTTATTTCGAACTTTGTAATACAAAATTTATGAAGATATCCTTCTATCTTTTTGAGTTAAAGGTGGTCTTTCATTTTAATTTTTCTTGGTAAAAAAAGGATATTAATGTCAAAACATCGAAAACAATAGAAAATTTGAGCTTAATAATTATTTAGTTAATAAAATACACACTTTATATCATATTAAGTGATAAAGTATTTCAATTAAAAAAATAAGGAAATTATTCATTTCACATATTATCTAATATTTAATTATCAATACCAATAATAGGTTGGTAACGACAATTGTCATGCCCCGAGGGGTATCATAAACGTGGTAGTTCGCCTTATATAATACTAAAGCCTAAGAATGACTACCTTAGTCACACAAAGGCTTCCATATCAAGTACAAGGCATACATCACAAGCAAGAAATGCATCGGAGTAGCATAATTTACATCGATAACGATTAAGTAATAAGCCAGGAAAATACTTATCGTAAAACATAAACATGATTGATTACAAATCTTAGGGGCGTACCCCCGCTATTGTCTTCAAGTCTATATAAATATATTTCTTAGTAATCTCCAAAATACTAATATAGTATACATTTCATATAAGGAAATTAAAAAAATAAATTCATTCTATGTTCCCATTGGTTCCACATGAGTTTAAAATCCATTAATGATTTTCTTAATGTCCAAATCTTCGAATAGAGCCACAAGTATACCTGTTTCAACAAAGACTTATGGGGGTATAAGCTTACAACTAGCTTAGTGTGATATTCCCTTTCATTCGCACCATGATTTCAAACAAGTTTATTTAATTTTCACATATATGTTATGCATGCTATGCAACAATTACATGATGACACAAATATTTATAGTTATTTGGAAACCATATATATAACGGATTTACCTCTCCGTATCGAAGGTTGGAGAATTGTTGATGAAGATCTTCTTGACCTTTTACTGCTAGTACCTAAGCCCTCGCCCAAAGCATTTGGTTGGCACGGCTTTGAACCTAGAGTTGCATTCCCCAAGCGATGTGGATTCTCTAGGAAGGAGCATGGCCCATGTCCCAGCATGTTAACAGCCCATCCGACTCTATGCGTAGGAGTAGCAACCTTAAAAAAAACAAAATGACTTGATGGATGCAATGTGTAAACACTTTATTTTTCTTAAGCTAAACCTTATTAAGATTTCTTAGGGGTAATCAAACAATTCAGCAAACAATGAGCAATCATACTTGTAGACAAAACACTTAAACAGACAATTCGAAGTTGCGATATTCTTAATTCTCATTTCATTACATAAGCATAGAATCACACACACACACACACACACACACACACACACACACATATATATATATATATCCCTGAATTCGCCATGCATGTCTATTTTTATCTTTTCTTAGTATACTAATGTCACTACTCTACAAGCACAAGCAAGGTAACGAAAACAAGAGGTAAAACTCACTCGTCCATTTTGCAATCTTCTTAGTCGTAGTAATCCACAAAAGAAAAATCTCGTATTCCTCATCACCTAGATAAAAGAAATACCCGATATAAGTATTTCATAGAAGTTTTACTTAAACTTTCTAATTCTATTCACTATGTTCATTAAAAATCGCGTAGAATGAAATTTTAACATAAAATGGCCATAATATTTTAACTCGGAATTTCGTATATTATATATCGCTTTCTATTTGAAAAAGATATATCTATTTCTACGATTATTTTTATCATAAAAAGCCATTTGGATATGGAAACAGTGGGATACATAATCATTACGAAATTCCAAGTCCTCAAAACACAACTTTAAAAATTTTTTTTCTTCATCCAAAAATCCTTAAGTAAAAATATAGATATTTATATGATTAAAAAATCCTTTGAATATATATATATATATTATATATACTCATATTGTATGCATGATTTTAGTGATGTTGCCTCAAAATAAAGTTTGTATACAATTTTGTGAAATATAGGTTTTGTGAAGGGTCATTCTTTGACTTATGATTAATTTGCTATTTTGTAAATTTGTGACTTGGCAACAAGAAAGTCATAATTCAATATTTTTTTAAAATCCTTAAAGGTTTTATGTTGTTCATAAATTCTAATTCAACAATTTATCTTTATAAAACATGATTTTACCTATTTGTGATATAAAAACCCAAATGTATTTCTTTTTAAAGACATTTTAAGTTTGACTCTTTAAACAAAATTCTAATTTTTAGATTTCGTAAGTGTAAAACTTAATTAAAGAAAATCATGATTTCATATTTATCTTGAGCCCATGAATGTTTTATTTTCATGCTAAACTCTTTTAACTAATTATTTTCCAAAATATGAACCTTTATGTGACTATGAGGCAAATCATTCCAAGTTGTATAAAGATGTTTCAAGTTTTAGCATATGAGAAAAATTAGTGGGTGGCTTATTCTAAACCTTCATGCTTACAATATTTCTTTATTAATTCATAACTTTTCCATACATGGATCTTTATTTGAAAATCTTTAGTTTATTACAAGTGAGTGTTTAGTCACTATAAATATTATTTGTATTTTCTTAATTTAAAAAAAGGATTTTGCTTATTAAAAGTTAGTTCCTTAAGTTGTATACCAATTTTACTTCTAAGTGGATTTTAACTTAGTGAGTAGATCTTAAACTCGACTTTATGAAGATTGTTTGGTTCCTGGTTTTAATTATGAAGTTGGTAAAAATCCTATAATTAAGTTTTTATGAAAATTTACATAACAAGGAATTGTCATATTAGAGTTTTAATAAATCTTATGTTACTTATTTCGAAAAGATAATGTTTATTTACTTAGTTACTTCTTGAAGAAATCCTCTTTGTTTATACTTTAGAAAAAATCAATGATAAGCTTATCTAAGTTTTTGAAAAGAATTTATTAAAAACAATTTCCAAATCTTTGATGGAAAAATCTTTAAGTGACAAAATTTATTTTAAAGAGAGCTTAACCTTGATTTTCCTTATTTAGGAAAATCTCCTCTTCATTTTTGTTGAGACAAGAATCAATATGATCATGCATGAATATGAATATGTACTTAGGAGAAAGAGAAAAATATCACATGACAAGATAGAGATAAATATAAGAAGCAAATAAGCATAATAATAAGGTTAAGTATTGGGAGCCTTAGCTTCATCAAGGCATCTCGGAATTAAGAATAAACTAGCTCCAAAAAGAAAAAGAAAGAAAAGAAAAAGCATATTAATAAGAGTAATAATAAGATGTTAGGTTAGTGAGCATTTAGGCTTTAAGAAATATAGATATACATAATAATATATATAAAGTTAGATTAGAGCAATAACAATATAACAACATAATAACGCTAATATAAAGGGAGTTTAGGCATGAACAAGAATAAAACATGAACATATTGTTGCTTCCATAACTTTATAGGTTTAGAAAACATACACTATGGTCATATTAAGTTACATGACATGAAGGATAAATATTAGAAATTTTACCTAAGGTTATGTATTTGCTGAAGAAGAAGAAAGGTAGTTGTAGTTATATGTAGGTAGTAGTTTTGTGGATAGAAAACAAAGTTTGGAAGAGAAATTTGGAGAGAGAATTTGAGGAGAGAATGTTTGTTAAGTTTTTTTCTTAATATTTAGATTTAAATTGTATTTTTTAATAGTTTTTTTAGCAGGTCAGTTTAACCTTATAAAATTATAACTATGACCCAAACCCAACCCGCGACACTATGAGGTCACAAAATTTTTTACCAAACCTATCTCATAACCCTATAGGATTTTTAGCAGGTTGGGTGGGTCGAGTACCTTATAATGAATTGCTTGGTTGTATCCCTAATTAGGGTTCTAGTTACGGTTGTGATTGACAAGAAAAATTAGATCCGACATGATAACAACCTGAATCACGCTTGTTTGGAATAGAGTATCGTTCCTATGATACTTGGTTCAAATTTTATGAAGTTTTACATTACCTAAATTGTTACTAAGATCTATTTTTAGTAAAACCATTTTAAGATCTACTTGTGAACACAACATTAAACATCATCAAGCATATTTGTATACATATGTCTGTTTTACATGCATACACAAAACAATATCTCCACTTAAGAACACAAATCTATTATACTTGCTCTTTAGGGCTCTGTTATTAACTTAATCACTAAAGTCCTACACATCTATCACTAACAACATCCACACACACATCATATCACCATAAGCTTCATATTTCATTTCACCAAACACCAAAGGTACATATGTCTATTTGCATATCTATTCTAATATGCATGTTGGCACGTCATCAATTTATCTAAACATCAAAATTTTACTTCTATTTAGCATCAACATCAACTAGAACTCATATTTAAATAAAACATGTAAGAAATCAACTTTACTTACTTATATAGCTACTAAAATCAACCAAAGCTTTTCTTTTCACTTTCTTGGTTTAATTCTTACTTTCAATTGCCTCTTAACTTGATTTCTTAGTTAGGAACTCGTGGGGTAAGGATTATATGAGATTTTGAGGAGTGAAATTTGAGCTTGTTAGATTTTGAAAAGGCATGGGGAAGAGAAAGAAATGGTCAATCCTTAGGGTTGATAATTTTGTAAAAGTTGCTTTTGACTTATCTTATAAAAATCTGCCTCTCTTTTTAACTTTTAACACAATTTAAAAGAGTTTAGAAGGTGCTTAGAAATGGGCTTGCTTTTCATGTGGGCTTAGGCTTTAGTTAAAAGTTGGGCTTGAGTTAAAGAAAAGAAAAATTGGTTTCAATGCATCACATAACACGCATATATTATAACACAATTTAATTCAACACATACATACATATTGCTACACTTATATATTTACACCAACACACATAAAATAAAATTTTAACATAATGCAATAACAATAATTTATTATACTAACAATTAAAATTCCTATAAAATAAATTATCACAATTTAGTTATAAAATCAACAAACAAATATATGCAAATTAATTTAGTAGATTAATTTAGGTTATCTCATTAATTATGATTAAAAAAAAAGAATCAACATTATGCAAAGTGGTATAAATATGTATTATTATTGTTTCATTATCAAATATGTTGCATGACACATCTTGATGAAGTCACGTCAACATCTTTGGTAATACTAAAGATAACATTAATCTCTGCTTTTTTTTAACAATATAATATTATCATTTCCTATTTATATCACTCTATATAACATTGATCCACTTACACATGAAACTATTTCTTTTGTCTTTTGTCACTTGTATTGATGTTGATTGAGTAAACTAATTATATCATGGAAAATTACACATAGAGAGATTAATGTATTAGAGGTGCATTTGGTTCGTTAGTTTGGCATCAATTGACATTTGTTTTATGTCTATTTCAATTAGACTATTTGTCAAAAGTAGATATAGATGAAAAATATATATTTTTACTTATAAACAAACCTTACATATCATATATAGATAAAAAATATATGCAAATCAGATATAGATGAAAAGCAAACCATCCAAAAGACCTAAATGGTTAGACAAAGTGGATCAATATTATATTAAGTAAAAATTAGCGTTAGTAATAGCATCATATAAATTTTTATATAACAATAAAGCAGTATTATTATTGAGTAATAGTACTTCATTTTTTTTCCATTTGGTCGTACTTGGTAAGTTTCTTCCTCACTTGTAAGGGCATATTTAGCAAATTAATGGCTTCTCCACATCCACGTCAACCCTTTAGTTTTCAATCACGAGGGAAATTTTTCATAATAATATTTAGATAATACATGTGGAACATAATTGCGGACGAAAGCCTACCATATTTATGTGGAACACAACTGGTTTAATCAATGCATGAAATATACGTGATCTAACACAGTACGAACATGGATAAGTTTAGGGGTGACTAGGATAAAACGTACACGAATAGAGGATAGAGATAGATATTTAAAATCATATATAGTTATATGGTGACAAAGACTATGACCACCACAAGACTACCAATGGTTGGAAGGATGAATTAATAATTGAGTTGCCTTTTGGATGAATGTGTAAGACATAAGTGATGGCCGACCTGTTAACAGGATTGGTATGGTAGGTACTAAAGTGATAGAAAATGGAAAAGACAAAGAAGAGGCCACGATTCGGTCCATCAATGATAATACTATGGAGGGGCTAAGGCTGCCACCACTAGGAAAGGTTCGCATTTGGATTAAAAATGGGGTCGGAGGAGTGTATGTCTAGAATCAAACAATGCCAGAGCAATAAAAGTATATATAGGCGTATTTTCTTGGATTGGAGTGCAAAAACTCATCCTTAAAAATATTTTTTATCTTAAAAATCATTTTCCATATCCATAGTTTTGTTTCTGTTAATTAGTAGAAACACTAATGCTTGTGTAGAGTGAATAGCTACAAAAGGACTATAGGTAGGGGGTCGTGATGAAATACAATTGAAACCATATCGACAGGCTAGTTTGATGCTTTTTTTCATCAAAGTTAACCCATAGATAAAGAAAAAAAAAACTTCCTACATGGCTTGTAACTGCATAGATACATATTGAACAACTTACATAGTGCTCAAAACAAATATGTGTTACAAAGTTTCAAGAATGGAAAAAAGATTAACAAAATTTCCTAAATAGATAATATATTTTCAGTTAGAGCATTTCCTCCCCTTCCCCACCAAAATCAATAAAGTCTTTTCGATTCAAAGGAATCTATCTTGGGCATAGTTCTGTGATAGAAGCATTATTTTTTGATAAGTCGTTTAATTTAGTCTTTGACTGATCTACCTCGGGCCCATTGGAGCTATGTTCTTGTGTAGAGACGATGTCTAATGCATTGTTGCCATGAGTGAAACATGCTGGTTGAGATGGCATTGCAAGAGTGCAGGAATCATTATTTAGCATGCGAAGTACTGAAGCCATGGTAGGTCTGGTAGCAATATTTTGTTGTACACATAGCAAACCAATATGGATGGAACGCGCCATTTCAGCTCTCAAACCAGAGTTGAAAGTGGGATCAATGACATTTGATAATGTCCCTTCTGTCCAATTCTTCCAGGCCTAATATTATTTGAGATTCAACGATATAGAGGCAGAGTTAGTTTCGAGCTAAAGTTATTAAGTTACTATGTAGTTGTAATCTTTAAATACTAATACTTACATAATTTGGGAGACCTTCTATATATTCACCGTTACGAAAGCAATTATTTTTTTCACCACTCACAATCTCTAAAACCAATACCCCAAAACTATAAACATCCGATTTAATTGAAAAATTTCCATGCATAGCATACTCTGGCGCCATGTATCCACTGCATAAGACACATAAAAGAGTATAAAAATGAAGGCATTTTAAATTTTGCAAGTTAATTTCATAAATCTTACACTTACTAAGTTCCAACAATTCTGCTAGTGTCCGCTTGAGTTTGATTTAGCATAAACAATTTTGCTAGACCAAAGTCTGAAATCTTAGGATTCATTTCAGCATCTAACAAAATATTGCTAGCTTTTAAGTCACGATGAATAATTCGCAGCCTTGAATCTTCATGCAAGTACAAAATTCCTCTAGCAATTCCAATAATTATTTTGTAGCGTGTCTCCCAGTCAAGTAATTCACGTTTATTTGGATCTGTAACTCACAAAATAGAACCACTGTATTTAAAACGCTAAAACTCCTTCAATAGAAAATGGGTTGTGTGTTAAACAGAGTGAATTGAACTTTAAAAGCAATAATGAATGACATACTGAAGATGAAGTGATCCAAGCTAGAATTCTCTAGATATTCGTAGATAAGCAATTTTTCATTTTCTTCTAAAGAGAAACCTTGAAGCCGAATCAAATTTCTATGTTGCAGCTTGGCAAGTAATATAACTTCATTTTTAAATTCTGATTCTCCTTGTTTAGAACCTCTCGACAACCTTTTTACCGCAATTTCTTGTCCATCGGAAAGTTTGCCCTGGACGTAGAAGGAAGTATATATATTAAAAATGTTTCATTTTATGGTCTTATTATTATTTTCAAGGATTTCATGACCAGATCTTGTATAAACAATAAACATAACATCTAAATCGAATATATGTAAGAAGCTTAAGGAGACTAGAAGACAAATATTCTCTTTGTCAAATGCATTTGCGTCATTTCGGTTGTTTTCTCCTTTTTTTTTCTTTTTTTTTTTTTGAGGTATCCTTTATTTTTTATGATTACAAAATACAATATAGATAATACCACTAACTTGAAATATCCATAGAAAAATATCAAGGAGTATCCTTATCTATTTTAACACAATAATATTTAGTATTATATATTGTTGTTTATCCATGAAAACTATACGATAGTAGTAACGGGGTGATTAGAAAATAAGGGCTTGTTTACTTAGCCATATAGAATGGGGAAGGAATTGAATTCCAATTTAATCGGAATTTAATAGGGTAGTTATAATAACTTTTACAATGCTCACTTGATAATAAAAAAAAAAAAGTAGTCATTGGAGTAAAAGATAAAATATCTATAATTTTATTACAAACAAAAGATAATTGTATATGTGATATTTTCAAGATAAGAGTATTTATGATAATATTAGAAAATAAACCATTAAATTCCAACTTATGGGTGTGGAGAGATAAAATTACAATTTATAAGTGTTATATCAAAAAGAATTTATTATATCACAACTTAAATTTATCAATCACCAAATGAAAAAGGAAAAAAAAATGAGATTTGTTTAATATTGTAGGGGATTATTTGTTTATTGGCGCTTATTTTATAAAATAAATATGACACAATAGGTTGCTTTTTCAACAAGTGTCTAAAAAACTTCTCAACCAGATACTACCAAAAAGTATATATTCATTCTTTTGATGATGTAAAAATAAAATTTGCAAAGAATCTTCTTAGACATATGATATGAGCCAAATACGTTACCAAATCTATATGATATAAGAATGAGACATCCTACCTTATAAACGGCCCCAAATCCACCTTGTCCGAGTTTGTTGTCCTCAGAAAAATTAAATGTTGCAGCTTGGATGGTGGCATAGTCATATTGTATATACTCTTCGTTGCGAAGTTCATTTATGGCTTTAAACCAAAGAGAGATGAGAAGGTCAAATGGTTATGTAAAATTGCATTATGAACAAGTTTATTCAAATAATTTCTTGAGAAAATAATACTTATGTTTTCATTCAATATGTTTCTACTGTGATTAATTATAGGAATGTCAAAAGAGTAACTTACTCTCAAATGGCAATGATTTCTTTTTCCTTTTTTTCAAGAAGAGGATGATAAAGCTGATGATGAGTATTACTACTACAGGTATTGGTGCCACTATTAAGATTACTGCTCTACTTGTGTTACTCTTGCTCCCTGCAAAGCAACAATTAGCATACTCAGGATGCTACCTTATTCAATAAAAACTTACTGTCAGTTCATTTTAAGGTATGTATAAAGTAGAAGTAGAGTTACTATTAATAAGAAAATTAAATAGAATTATAATAAGATTTTTATTTGTTGATTTTTTACTTAAATGAGATGTATTGACAAAATAAATCAATCCTAGTATTAAATTATGGTTCATGACATAGCTAATATTACAAATAACTAAACACTGTATTAATTTTTATAAGAAATAAAATTATAATAAAATTGCTATTAAGTGAAGTATAAATATTCTTACATCCATGGAAAATCATGTATTTCAACTTTCAAAATTAATATTAAATTTTCAAAGCGGTATATATTTGGCAATTTTATGGAACATCTTCTCAAAAATATAAAAAGAGGATGATACTTTCTAAATGATTATTACTCTGACCTACAACAATATGTGCAAATCAATGATGAAAATGAAAGAGATAGACATAAATATAAGGGGTTGGACCGTATAGTCATGGCAAGTCTTCCAAGGAAAGGGGGTGGAAGAAGCAAAATCAATATCCATCAAGTTTATTGAAGGAGTGAGCCCTCAGGGCACGGATGGATTTAACCAATATGATTTGATTACTAACATCATGCAATTAATTATATATATTATATTAATTTGATATCACTATTGATGATCTTTATATGTATGTATGTATATATATATATATATATATTTCTTTGGCCATTATATCTATATTAAATATTATATCGTTTTGAAAGAGGTACAAACTATTAAATTCAGAATAAATATTGTCAATAATCTTATAGTCAAGTAGCATCTTATTGATTTCTTATGTGAGGGATACTAAGTTCGAATATCTCATTTCCCTATTGTAATAACTAAAAGAAAAAAATTCAGGATAAATATTGTGTAGTTTCGTATTAATTTTAGTAAAAGTTGTAATATGTCGTATAAAATCATGACTTCTCCAAAAATACCTTATATATATATATATATATATATATTAATCGGACGATGTGATATCAAGCATTGTATTTCAAAATGTGTATTTACCAAAATAAGTTATAAAAAAAAAGATAAAAGTTTATGTACAAACATATTCGATCCGCATATAAAATTAAATATCCAATGAATTTCTATAACATTAAGCTAATTTATCTTTTGCCAAATCTTAAAATTGGTACCTAAATTTTGTACAAAAATTCAATTTGGTACCTATAATTCAAAATGATTAATTCAATATCCAGTAGAACTTTTTGCAGTTATTTTAATTTCCTACATAACTTCGTTTACTTAGTTTGTTGACATGAAATAGACAATACATCATTAAATTTTCTGTATGATAGACTTTTTTTCCTATGTTAGCAAACTATGTTAATGAAGTGGTAAAATATACACAAAATATCTTATTGGGTATTAAATTAAAAATTTTAAATTTTACTTTAGACATCAAATCGAATTTTTGTATAAAGTTCTTTTTTTTTTCATTATTTTTATGTAAAGCTCAAATACCAAATTTGACATTTTTTCCTTTATTTTATTTAGCTTTATAAAAGAACAAACTAAAATATATTCTGCAATAAATAATATTTTTTTTTTCAAACTTTTTCTTTCACCGTTATTGAACTTTGACCTCCCAACTGTTTTTTTTTTTTTTTTTTGGTGGCCAATTTCACCTCCACTGCAATTATGCAACAGAGAAATAAAAGAAAATGATTACAAACCATATGTGAAAAAATTATCATATAAGATATAAAGGAAAGCTATAAAATATGTGTTTCTTAGATGCAAGTTTAAAGGAAAAAAATAGTTGATAATAGTTTAAAGATCTACCACCAAAGGATATAAAAATTGTAAATGGGCAAAAATACTATATAATATTACGAAAAGGAAAGAAAAAAAAACTCAACAATTTAATATACACACACACACGCACACTATATGGATAAGATGTAGCTCTTAGTTGTATTCATCGTCTTCAATAAGCTTCATATTCTAACTTCATCGTAAGTTCTAGCAAAAATGGCAAGAGTAGAGACAAATTAAAGATAAATCGACCATAATTTAGTCTGCTGAAATAAATACGCTGCACAAAGAGGGGAAAAAAATAATGATCGATTTTGATATTATGTGCTGATACGGGGCTGAAATCAGATCATCACGAGAACAGCAAATAAATCAGAATAATCATCACAGTAATATATATAAAAGGCAAACAATAATAAGACAATGCCTGGACAAAATAATGGACCAGAAAAATTTTAATATATTAGTATCATGTCATATAAATTAATTAATAGCATGTAAACATAAGAGCATATACATATTTATATATATATATAATGAATGTCTCAACACGATTTTTATGATAAAAATCTAATTTTTAATTTTTGTAAGTTTTTCATCGTTGTATTGATCCTTATAAGACATGAAATCAATAAACAACCTAATAAATTATTTGATGTCTTCTCTTTTTCTTTTTGATTTTTAAAAGTGTTAAGTAACCCAATCGAAAATGGTAAATTGCATTGAAATGTTACAACGTTTTGAGAGAGGTTCATTTTAGGTTACAACATTTCGAGTAATTAAAAAGAAATCACAACCTTTAGAGAAGTGGGTCAATTGTGGTTACCATTGATACATGTCATAATAAGCTAGATCTTTTAAGTTTTAATTTTAAGTATTAATAACCTCAAATGACTCACTTCTCTAAATGTTATAACCTCTTTTTAACTACTCAAAACACTGTGACCCCAATAACATTATCCTTAAATGTTATGACATTTTGATATAATTTACCCTAATAGAAAACTAAATAGATCCTATTTAAAATATAAAATGGTACCTACGATACTAAAAAAGAATCCATGAATAAATTAAAGAGGTCCCAAAAAGAGAGTTTCTAGTTAGAGCATGCACATTGTACAATGGAGATCATTCGCACAATTTTGGAAGCTAAGTACTTTAGTTTTTTAAGATTCTTCACTAATCTAGCCAGATTTCTATACTTTTTAGGGTCCTTCGTATAGAAGCAAGAAAATTATTTTACTTTTCTATTTTTTTTTTATAAAATAAGTATAAACCAATAGAAAAATAAATAGACTATATTTAAGATACTAAATGATACGTAGAGACACTAAAATGAAGGATCTTTAATAAAATAAAGAGGTCCTTGAGGGGAAGATGCCCTTAAAGAATTGACATAGCACTTAAGGAATGTAAATGAGATTGTTACCAAAATAAATAATTGGGTAATAAAGCAATCAGTAAATATAAACTTCATATTTAGTTTTATGATAAAATTACGGACTTTAATGCATCATATAAAGTATGAAATTTATGTAGAGATCATACATATTGTTTCCTATTTTGTGATGGACAAGTTTCCTCATTATAATATATAGTCGATGGTCTCCAGTCATATATGTCACACATTATTCATTTGACATTCCATCATCAAAAAGAGAGAGACTCTCCAATAGGTTGTGTGTTGACTAGGAAGACCAAACTATCCAAATCAAAGCATTTGGTTTGTCTCCATATCATGGACTCGGTTATGCTTCCACACAATTACTTTTATATGTTTGTGCTTTAATCTTATGTATGTGTTATGCAATTTAGGGTAGGAGTATAAGATTTAATCCTAACAAATGGTATCAAAGACACCATGTGCAAGATAAGAGCCATAAGACTGTTATGATTAAAAAATTGTATAAGGTTCCTTTCCTAATCCTTGAAAGTTAAATTTTGTAGTAGATTAACATGAACAAATAAAAATTAAGATTATAGGTCAATAAAAATATTTTTTATGTTTTATTCATGTAACATTTGTGTTACAATGATGACACATGAATGAAGGTTGCATCTTTATTTGAATATGAATGTAATACACGTTCAATAATCTATTGTTGATTCAAGAAATTGTATGTTATTAAGGATTTTTGGACTCTTGCATCATGTTTGTAGCTTGATTATGATAAGCACATTATGTACATACCTTATGATTTTATTATCGTAATTTTGTGCAATCAAGTAGTGGAGTTGCCATGCAAATAACCTACCTTGCAAGTAATTTGACTTCTTAATATATATAAAAATATATATTAGATCCGTTAATAAGTATTTTAAAATATGCATTATATTATTATGAATCTCATTCTTCAATACAACGTCTAAGGGATGCAAAAAAAAAAAAAAAAAAAGGAATTAAAATTTTGACAATTTAGAATTTCCTATATGAGATAAGTGATTGAAATAGTATGTTACCAAAATAGCATGCTCCTATATAGAAGTAATTTTTTTTTCAATAGAATAGATAAAGTTGTGTGCATGTAAATCATGTGAATACTAATCAACCCAAAGCAAGGTTAGTATCTGGCCAATTTATATTATTTGATAAGAATTTACTACCAATATTTGATGACTGCACCAAGAAGTATCACTTACAAGTTCATATCCTTATCTAAAAACTAGGTATCAATGTTCTGATAGGTATCATGTAACAGGTTATATCATTATTTGAATTATTATTTCCATGAATCGATTTGAATATGAGTTTAATTTTGTCCAATTTGCTTTTGTTCTCTATAGTTACTAGCTTAACATCGAATATATTTACCAATATTAACTCTATTCTTATGCTGAACGGCACAAATATCAAGACATGGCAAGAGAACATATTGATTGTTCTTAGAGTCATGGATTTAGACCTTGTGTTATGAGAAGATCGACCCACTACTATTATTGATAAGTCACCTACAATTAGAAAAGGGATATGGAAAAGAGGGAATGATCAAACCACATGAGTTTGATGCATGAAGTGTACCATCCCAAAAGCATTCAGGAGTACTATATCCAATAAGATCCAAACAGCTAAGGAGTATCTTCAAGATCTTGTGAACAGGTTTGCTAGGATCAAAAAGCATAAAACTAGTATATTCTAGGTAAAACTAATCTTTATAAGGTACAAAGAAAAGGGTGGTCCTTAAATGAACTCATCTCAATCTATGTTCAAGAAGAAGAAAGATTGAACCATGAAAAAGTTGAAAGTGCTCACTTAGCCATCACATCTAAGGACAAAAGGACAAAAAAAAAATGCTTACTAATTATCACTATAAGAAAATTGATCTTTAGAGGCAGAAATTCTATGATGGAAAGTTAATAAAAAAAGTTACATTTCTTAAAAAAAAAAATTTAGGGACGATGATTTTTATGATAGAAATTTAGATTTAGAAATAGAAAATATGTCTTTAGAGCTTAGTTTTCTTGTGGTGTATCACACTTTGCGTGCAATGAAGTGTACACTTCTTAATTTTGTTTGTTCTAAAGGTTAATTTGACTTCAGTACCTAAAAATACATTATAGATAGATTCAAGTACAACAACTCACACATCAGTGTGTTTATGTGGGGTTGCTTAAGTTGCCAAAAGTCTGGTAATGGTGAAAGATACATCTTTATTAATGATGGCAAGACAATAGAGGTTGATGCAATAGGACATTTCAGATTGTTGCTTAGAACTGTTTATTTCTTAGATTTAAATGAGATAATTCTTGTACCAACTTTTATATGGAATTTGATTTCTATTGTCACATTGGAAATTTGTTTGTTCTTTTTTATTTGACAATAACTAGTTTAATCTCTTTTATGGTTAAAAAATTTATTGATACCTATTCTTTATCTTATAGTGATAATCTATATATGTTGGATATTATTGCATCATATAATGAGTCCTTACATATTAGTATTTGAAATTTAATGTGTAAATTAATTGACAAGAATTTAACCACCTTGTGGCATAAGGATTAAGTGACATCGTTAAAAGGAGAATGGAGAGATTTATGTTTGATGTTATTTTTTATCCCTTTAATTTTTGGATTTTGATATGTTTATAGATTGTGTAAAGGGAAAACAAACAAATGTTAAGAAATTAGGTTGCCAACAAAGCCACATAAGTCTTAGAAATAATTCATATGGATATCTATGGACTATTCGCTATAACTTCTTGGAATGGTTAATAGAATTTTATAACATTTATAGATGACTTCTCATGATATGGCCACACGTATTTCATTAATGAAAAATCTTAGTCATTGGATTTGTTAAAAAATTATAAGACTAAAGCTGAAAATCAACTTGGTAAAAAGATTAGAAGTGTTAGGTCTAACCATGGTGGTGAATACTACGATAGATATGACAAATCAAGTGAACAACCTCTAGGGCCTTTTGTTAAATGCTAGGAGCATGTGGTATCATCCCACATTACACCATTTCATAATCACCTTTAATAAATGGAAATTAATAAAAGACAAAAAATAATGGTTAAGGGCATGGAACGGAGTATGATAGTTATTCTACCTTACCAAAATTGCTCTGGAGAGAAGCATTGAAAATTGCAATATACTTATTAAACATGGCCCCTACTTAGGTAACTAATAGAACTCCCTATGAGCTTTGGACAGGTAAGAAGCCTACTTTGAAGTACATACAAAATTGAGGATGTCTAGCTGAGGCTAGGCCTTATAGGTCAAATGAAAGGAAACTGGACTCAAGAAGCATTAGTAATTATTTTGTAGGGTACTCTGAAAGATCTAGTGGTTGCAAGTTTTATGATCTTACAACTAAGGAAATTTTTTTGGAGGCGATAAATGCTAGGCTCTTTAAGGATGTTTTTCAAGGGGAAGATATTGACATTCTTCTGACTGTTGTTGATAGTGTTCCTAATTAAACCACAATACCTAACACTGTTCAAGAAATATATCCAATATAAGGCAATATTAACAACTCCTCATGCAAATTCAAGATATTCCATAATAACAAATTTCACATCCTTAAGAACTAGTGCCATTAAGAAGATTCACAAAAGAAAGAAGAAACAAAATTCCTGATGATTATATTGTATTTCTTTAAGAACATGAAGATGTCATTAGAATAATAGAAGAAGATCTAATCAACTTCTATCAAACCATGAAAATTTCATATTTTCAAAAGTGGATAGATGACATGAATGAAGAGATGAAGTCTATGAAGGATAATGAGATGTAAGGACTTGTGTACTATTGCTTAAAGGCACGAAACCCATTGGTTGCAAATGGACATTTAAAATCAAAAGGGATCCCAAAGGGAATATAGAAAGGTATAAAGTATGTTTTGTAGTTAAAGGCTTCATATAGAAAGCAAGCATTGATTATATAGAGAATTTCTCCCTAGTTTCTTTGAAAGGCTCTTCAAGGTTTATAATGGTACTTGTAGCACATTTTGATGTTACGTTACATCAAATGAACTTAAAGATGGCATTTCTCAATGGAGACATTGATGAATGATCTATATGGTGTAGCTAATAAACTTTGAATCAAGAAATTTAAAAATGATGATATGCAAATTAAAGAAATCTATCCATAGATTCAAGCAAGCGTCTTGCCACTGGTATCATAAGTTTCAATAAATCATTGTCCTGTCCAATTTTGAGATAAATGTTGTAGATGATTGTATATATTATAGGTACAGTTGGACTATATGTTGATGATATATTGCTTGCCATAAATGATATGGGCTTTCTATATGAAACAAAGAAATTTCTAGCAAGGAATTTTAAGATGAAAGATTTTTGTGAAATTTCTTTTGTATTTATAATCCAATTACATAAGGACCATTCTGAAGATATTTTTGTGTTGTGTCAAAAGAGCTATATTGAGGAAGTGCTTAAGAGTTTTGATGGAATTATTAACCAAGAAATATTTATCTACTTCTTGGAGGAGTGGTTTTTTGAAAGAGTGCTAAGCAGATGCTCATGGCTTCCTCCACAACGGCAGCAAATTTTATATCATATTGTGAGGCATCCAATCATGGAATATGATTGCAAAATTTAGTCTTTGGGCTGCACACTATGAATAATATTAAAAGACCACTAAGAATATATTGTGATAACAATTCAGTAATGTTATATTCTAAGAACAATAAGAGCTTTGACAAAGTGAAAACACATTGACATCAGGTTCCTAGTTGTGAAATAAAGAGCTCAGAATGATCAGCTATCTATAGAGCACATAAGGACAAACTCAATGATTGTAGATTTGCTTACTAAAGGCTTGTATTTATTTCTAAACTCATATAAGGTTGATCTTTCTAATGTATAAAGTTGGACTAGTTAGAAAGAGGCATGACATATCACCATCACATGTAATGTCCATGTTACACATCCATACATAATTCATGACATTCAATTATATTGATGTCTATGGTCATTGATAGAGATAATTACGACATATTTAATGAAACCCACTTTGGTCTTATCTTGATTGATTGATAGACTAGATTGTTCGAGGATCATTTAGTAATGATAGCAAAATTTTTATTACTCAAATGATATATACACAATGATATGCCTAGATGCTCTTATACCAAAATATGATATCCCTGATTGCTCTGATACCAAATTATGATGTGCCTGGATCGATGGAAAGCAACGAATCTCAAATTTAAATGAATTTATGTTTTTGGTGTTTTAGATTTATAGGTTTAACAATGAATTAAAAGGATTTGAACAACATCGATGAACAGATATGACGCACCACCTATGATCTGAACTATGCTATCATTTCGAAAGGGTTATAATGGGTTGTGATTTTATATTAAGTCAAACAAAGATCACAACACCTTTATATTATATATATATATATATATATATATATATGGCATGAGTAGGTGTTTCTTAGATACAAAATAAAATAATAATAATTTTTAATAGAAAAAGGTTTAAATGGAAAACTGAAAAATTATATATTTCCAAAATTTGCTATTGAAAAGTCAAACAAGACAAAAACTCCAAGGATTATGAACGATAAATGGTGGAATTGTTAGGATTAGTCAATACTTTATAAAAGTATCTCCAATCCTAAGAACTTCAAAATTTTCACATACTATATTAACATTTCAAAAATTATGTTTCTTAAGGACTGTTATGTTCAATCTATAAAATCCTTATAATAATTTCTTAGTATTTATCTATATTATTTATGAGGCTTACAATATAATAAATTGTAAGAAAGTAATTAAAATGAAATAAAAAAAAAAAAGCAAAATGGAATTATAGGACCCAAAAGCAATTTAAAGACCTCTCTCCAATGTGAGTAAAAGCATCCCTACTTTCGGCAACACTCTTCACAGAAGATGTGTTAGATAGAATTACAGGACCACTATGGTTTCATATGGTACACCCTCAGAGGGCATTATAAAAGATCGGTGGTCCATTTTCCATTAATGCCAGAGAGTAAAAAACAAGGTTATCCACCTTGGATACTGGACCAAGGACCTAGCATTAGCAATCGGGATGGCTTAGGATAGCATGGCTCACTGCAGCAAGCTTATATTCTCACTCCATCATCATAAGTTCAAGGTAGACAAATTGATCATAACATGGATCATTTATTTTTTATAATTGTTACAGATGACATTTAAACTTTATCAACCTTTACAATTAACTATTTTAAGCTTGAAAATATTAATTTCATACCTAAATTTTGCTAAATTCTGTGAATTGTCATATCAAGTATATAAATATCAGTAAAATTTAATATGTATTATTAAGAATATAATAGTTTTGAAAACAATTTATTTGTATATGCTTCCATACA
Organism: Combretum micranthum; assembly: GCA_024138025.1. Classification (NCBI taxonomy): domain Eukaryota; kingdom Viridiplantae; phylum Streptophyta; class Magnoliopsida; order Myrtales; family Combretaceae; genus Combretum; species Combretum micranthum. The sequence goes on from JAMXBD010000368.1 coordinate 1,002,345, forward strand.
TTAAAATTTTATTATTCATATATATGTATATATATAGCACGTTGCGTATGTAATATCTATTTGTGATAAAACAATACCATAGGGAGATGCTGACGCTGCCGGCGTTGGTGGAAGAAGTGGTGTTGAAGGCAGGGGCTCCACCCCTGAGGCATCTATAAACGGATACACCTCGAACCTGAAACTACAGCTGGGACTCATAAGTATGGCACCTATTTTATTCAAGCAACACAGAGACAGCCTTGAGTAAACAGTATCAAGACAGTCTGTGCATTGTTGTTCAGACAGATCAGGCACGCACTGCGCCGACGCAAAAATCCTGATAGAAGCATTGGCAGCAGTAGTAGTGTTAGCCGCCGCGAACTTACGCAGAGAGCCGCCTCTTGTTGCCTCGGTTTGCAGGGTTTCAAAGAGGTATCGAACCGCCTGGTTGAATGAATCCGGGTTGGACGCATTATTTACATTGAGAAGCATATAATAACTGTATCGAAGATCTTTCACGGAGGTCTCATTGAGGTACCGTAGCGTACAGTTTTCATTATAGATAACTGCTTGTTTGTCGTTAGGACAACGTTGTCTTACCCCAACAGCGGAGGTGTTGAGGCATGTTTGACAAGCCTGGGCTCGTTGATCGCCTCGGCATAGACCGACAACGTTAGGGGTGTCGGCATAAGCCGGCTGAGTGAAGAATCCATGGTTTATGCTATTCTTAGCGGTGATAAATGACAATAAGGCATCTAGTTGTGATTGGTAGGCACTATTACTGGTTAAGTTTGAGCATCCGGCATAGGGGAATCGGTCTTGGACCGCTGAAGAAACTAGATGAATAAGGACCATGAAAAGGAAGAAGTGGAGTGATGAAGAAAACATAATTCTCTTCAATTACTGTTTCTTTGTTTGGCTCAAATGTATCATGCCGAGACTTTTTCAATTTTACTTTTTGATTTTAAAGGAGGGTGGAAGCTTCAACATTGCTAAGGATTATTACAATACTTGCACCTGCTAGACAATTCGCATGGCCTTTGGCCCAAAAAGTCATGTCCATATATAAATCGTAATTAGACCATGTCTTAGAGCGTAATCAATAACTAACCACTACGTAGATATGCACTTCCCCTGGACTAGCTTCTAATTTTTTTTTTTTTTCCTTTTTACTTTGTATTGTGTTTTGAAAGAGTTGCATTGTTGCATATTTTATTATTTGAAGCACTATTTGAGAATCGTTTCAAGCTAAGGTATGACGATACAGAGCCGCATCAATTCTTCCTCCATCAATTTCTTTTTATGAACTTGCTTATTAGTAATTATACATTTATGTTGGTTTGGTTGCAGAATTTTATGGAACAAAACATGACAAAACCTCTAGTCACTTGTTTGGTTTCTGTTATTAATTATTGGATTAGACCCCAAAAAAAAAAAAAAAAAATCCTAAGGATGGACAAACTTTAGAAAAGTTGTTCCATATATTCCATGATATAAAAATCAAATGGACAGGATAAACAATTTCAATTTTGGAAATTCTAAAATTGTCCCCTCTTCTAGTCATCCCTTTCTTCTTTCTTCAGCAACATAATGAATTAATTAAATAAATATTATAATATAAGGGTATAATGATCAAAATATAATGTTTTATCCTATGCTTGTTTACACCGAATATCGAACAGTATAAAAATCTTTATCCAGTACCATATATATCAAAGGTAGTACAAGAGAAATGTTATGTCCAATACTCATTATACTGTGCTATTCAATTCCTCTAGTTCTATCTAATCGTTGCAACCAAATACAACCTCTGGCTTTTATGCTATAAGTAAGAACAAATACAACTCAAGTTGCAAAATTAGTTTTATCCTTTAGCAAACTGGCACTAGTTTTCCTTCGGTGAAGTACGTCTATTAAAGAATTATTCTTCAATGCATGCATTATGTAGTAGATGATAAGGATAATATAAAAAACTAATGCGAAAACTTAAAAATTTTTAAATATTAAATATCCTTTTCATGTACAGGATTGATTGTGATCTTACACGTAGCATGTTGAAAACAATAGGAGTGCTTGGCAAAATTCATATGGTCCAGCAGCCAGCTAGTGGAGTTGTAAACTCGTAATATAATATGATTAGTTTACTCGGTCAACATCGTCACGAGTTGGTAAAAAACAGGCCACCACATCACGCGTTTTCCGGTTAGAGATAAAAGTTTCCACTTTTCACATTGGTTGTTTTTTGTTTTTCAGTTTGAAAGTATAGCACTTTTCATTTTGCATTGGACTAAGATAGCTATTTTAAAGTGCAAGTGTTGCTAGTTTGAACAGAAATGTTCTACAAATTGTTATTTAGTGACTTGGGCTCAACTTTAGAGAAATTACTTTTCGTCTTCCTTTTGTCTTCCTCAATTCTCATCCCCCTCTCTCTGTGTTCATTTTTTGTTTTCCTTATTATTCTTGTCATGTTTGTTTTCCTTTCTTGATACCATTCCATATAAATTATTTTGCTATATTTTTTCCTTTCGCCTTATTTTTTCTCATAATTTTTTAAGGGCCCCAAACATTTAGTTACTACTTCTAATTATGATACACACATATTTTATAATATGAAAATAGTTACGTAATCCTGACTTTCTACGTGATAATAAGACTATAGAATCGCTATCCCTTATAAAATGGTAATTAATAGCTTACATTAACATAAAATTGAGTGATAATAGAAATCCCATTCATAATCGAGTCTCTACGGTTAGACTCTATATATTCAACTTAACCTTTTAAAGGTCAACTTAACCCTCAACAATGTATAAAAATAGTGAGGTTTATTTTAAGGTGTTTAGGAAACACTTAAGTGCTACAATTTTAGATTTATCTCAATTATTCATATTGTGCCTCCATAATATTTTGAAGAGAAGTGTCTCTCTTGTTAGTTTGCTATTTAGTTAGTGGAAGAAAATTTTAGGAGTTTACCTGATAGATGTAGCCCAAATATATAGGTGTACTACATTAAATAGGCACATTAAATTGAACCCTAGATACACGATCCTGACAATAATTGACATATCAATTGAACACTAGACATAAACTACATAATCCATTTGAATCGTTGAGCAGCAAAACCAAATTTAAACAATAATCCCCTCAAAAAATTCCCACTCAATCTTATTATATGTCATAATCATATATAGTTTGACAATAGACAATTGTTCATTTCCTCTTTTAAGGTTTTTAAGTGATGAAAAAAATCTCATGTGCAACTACTAATGTTATCCTATATCAATGTCTTGGCATAAAGACACTTTTCTTTTCATATATGATTATGCTTATTTTGTAAGTGGATCTAGTGTAGCTTCTTGTTGTGATTATGCTTGTCTTGTAAGCAAATCTACTATAACATCTTGTGGGTATAAGGAGAAGTCTAGACAACCTCTCTCTCTTCTTCTTCTTCTTTTTTATGTATGCTTATTGTTGAGAGCTCTATTTCGCTTCCATGAATGTCGATAGCAATTGTTTTTGCTTGGATTTATGCAAACCCCAAAGATTATAAAGAATGTCAAGCATGGATTCTTATATTTTCTCATGTTATAAGTTCTTTTTATTAAGTTATATCATAAAAATATAGGTTCCTTTTATTATGTTATATATATTATAAAAATGGAAGAATGTCTAATAGAGAGGAGGGGCGGGGGGAAAGAGTTCGGATGAGGAAGAAAGGAGAAGATGCCGAGTTATAAGTGGAACGAGTTATTACATGTTCCACATTGCTAAGTATTGAACAATAAGCCTTGCACTATACTATTAAAAAATTCTTGGTTGAAAAGATTAAAGTTTTATGATATTTATGAGCTAAATAGTATGGGGCCAAACTCATTTTATTAAAATGATATTAACTATAGTAAGTAATAATATAATTAATGATGATATTTAAGAATAATTAAGGTGACAAAAACAATAACCTTAAATGGTGGTTACTCTATATAATACATTATCTTGTTGCCTTAGAAAACATTATTTTTATTTTATTGGATCCTGTCATGATCAATAACAATTAAAATCATATCCACTTGTTATCTTCTTACTTTTCATTTTCATTGAAATTAATTCATAGATAAACAAAAGGGAACTTAATATATGGCTTGCATCTGACTTAGGATAATGAAAAACTTACATCGTAGTTAAAACAAATGTGTGAATATATAGTCTAAAAAAACTAACAAAATTTCTCAAATAAACCATGTGTTTCTAATTCTACGCAAACTATCTTAGGTATAATTTTGTGAAAAAAATAATGTTTTGATAATTTAATTAATTTATTCTTTAATTACTCTACTGTAGACCCTATAGAAGTATGTTATTGCATGGAGAACAAATATAATGTAGTGTTGCCATACATGAAAAATGGCCAAGATGGTAATGCAGGAGTAGTGGAATTACTATTTAGCATGTGGACTACTCACGACATGGTAGGTCTAACAGCAACATTTTGTTGTACACAAAGCAATATAATATAGATGTAACATGTCATTTCTACTTTGGAACCTCATTTTAAGGTTGGATTAATGACTTTTGATAATTCCCTTTCTATCCAATTCCTCCATGCCTAGTAGTAGTTGAGCATCAACATAGTTTAAAGTAAGAGTTAGTTTTTCAACTAAGTTATTAGGTTACTATGACATTAACGATTTTCAAGTAATGATACTTTCTAAGTTTGATAAGTCCTCCCCATATTCTTCATTGTGAAAGCAATTATTCTTTTCACCACTCAAAATGTCTAAATAAAGCTTTGTCCCAAAGCTATAAACATATGATGTAGTTGAAATTTTTCGATGCATTGCAGACTATGGTGCCATGTATCCACTACATAAGGCATATAAACCGTTATAGAAGGGAGAGTAGAGTAAGTTTCAATAAGTTATTTCATATTATATTTACTAAGTTCCAACAATTGTACTAGTGTTTACTTGAGTCTGATTTAGCAAACACAATTTCACTAAAACAAAGTCTAAAATCTTAAGATTCAATTCAACATCTTGTGAAATATTGTTAGCTTTAGGATCACAATAGATAATTCATGTTTATATGGATCTATAACTCACAAAATTGAATCATAATATTAAAAACCATAAAACTTCCTTCCATAGAAAATGGATGAGCATTAAACAAAATAAATTGAACTTTAAAATCAATGATAAGCTTAAAATGGAGTGATCTAAACTTGAATTTATAAAAAATTGAAGATTAGAAATCTCTCTCTCTCTCTTCTCTCTCTCTCTCTCTTTTACCCTAAAGAGAAACCTAGAAGTTTAACAAAATTTCTATGTAGCGCATTTTGATAAGTAAAGTGACTTCATTCTTGAATTCTAATCCTTCTTTTCTAGAGCCTCTTAGCAACCTATTCACTGCAAGTAGTTGTCCATTAGGAAGACTACTGTAGACATATAAAGAAATAAGTCAAAAGGGTAAATTATGTCGAAAGTTATCAACATTTGAGGGTAAGTTCATTTAAGGTATCAATGTTTCAAGTAGTTAAAAAGTGGAATAAACGTTTAGAATAAATTCATTTAAAATATTAATGTCTCAAATGGTTAAGAAGAGGTATTAACGTTTTGCAAAGTAAGTCAAATAAGGTATTAATAATTAACTACTACTGAAAATTATCAAAACTAAATTGAAAACTAATGAAAACTCTAATACCTTAAATGAACTTTGTGTAACTTGATACTTCATTTGATTCACTTTGTAAAATTTTAATTCCTCTTTTTAATCACTTAAATGTTGATGCTTCGAAATAAATCACCCTTTAAATATTGATACCTTCTAGTGTAATTATCCCAAATAAAAAAAATTCATATTTTGTAGATAAAAATTTTGAAATTCATTTAAGTCTATGAGGAAAAATCTATCCACATAAACTTATTTTCGAAAAGATTCTCTTTCAAGTATTCAATAAACATCTTTGGTAAAAAAAGAAAAAAGAAAAAAGAGGTAATTAATAAATGTAAAAAAAATTACTGTGTTTATATTATACATAAGACTACAAATAATCTAAGTCAAGCAAAATTTCTAAAGGCTCATAGTCAACTCATTTAAAATTACCAAGCTCATGTTTGAGCTAAACTTCTAATCAAACTTGAAATTCAGGTTCAAGCTTGGTTCTTTGAGATGGGTGGACTTTATTTTGAGCTCGAGCTAAGCTTACAAATCAATCTCGAGTTAAGCTTAAATAACTCATGTGTGCTTTGGCTAATGCATGGCTTGCCATCCGTGCAATGCTAACATATAAAATAAAGTCAAATCTTGGATAGTAAATATACAGTAAAAATAAATAGATCTATCTATAATTAAGAGGAAAAAACTTGATTTAACTTTTTCACATATTGATTTTTATTAACCCAAATATCAAGATAAAAATTACAAATATATTGCACATATATATATATATATTTCAAATGTAGATTTTTTTTATTACATACTATATATATATATATATTGTTTTATTAAAAAAAAAACTCAAGATGATTTCCCAAGCTGGCTCAAGATTGGCTTGTTAAAATAAACAAGTTTTATTTTGAGCTCAATTTTGACAAGTTTTTACTAGTTAAGCCAACAGAGTATGATTAGCTCTTCAATGTGTTTGTGAAATTCATTATATAAAGTGAGATTCTTGACCTTGTTAATAGCTCCAAATCCATCTAGTCCAAGTTTGTTATCATTGTTAAACTTATTAGTTGCAGCTTCAATAGCGGCCAGATCATTGTGTACACATTCTACATTGCAAACTTCATATGTGACTTCAATACGTAGAAACAAGAGAAAATAATTGAGTCATATAATTGCATTATGAATAAGGATACTAAATTTTTGTGAAAATAATAGACATATATTCCTCCAACATGTTCTCTCCTGCAGTTAATTATAAGAAGTCGCACGATAGATACAAGAAGTTGCAAATTAATAAAAACTCTCGAAATTCTATAAAATGCAAGAAGCAGCTCATAGGATCAGTATTGATCGTATAGTTCTTTTTTTCAACTAGGTTCATATTAAACTTAATCATAATTAGTTCTAGCTAAAAATAGCAAAAGTAGTGACAAATTTGGGAGAAATCGTCCATTTTTTAATTAAATGAAATAAACAGGTTGCACTAAGAAGAAAAGAAACTGATGATTAATTTGGATACTTTTGGGAATAAGAAATCAGGTCATCACAACAACATCAATTATGTCCAAATAATTGTGATAATGATAATGATACATACCTATGTGGGACCAATAGTAATAGGATAATGTTAGAAAAAATGAATAGACCTCAGAAGTTTCGATAGTGCTAGAATGTTATAGGGCTGGATTAATTAGTAGTAGGTACATACTTATTATACCTAGCATGTATCTATGTAGTGGCATACAAGTGCTCATAAACAATATTAACCTCTCGTTTGAGTATCGTAATATATAGTTTTCATTATACAAAATAGCTTGCTTATCGTTAGGACAACGTAGTCTAAGCTCATAAACAGAGGTGTAATGGCAAGTCTGATAGGCCTAGGGTGGTTGATCACCTCGACACAACAACGTTAGGGGTTTTGGAGTTTTGATTAGTAGGTAGAAGCGTTGAAGAATCCATAGATATCTAGTTGTGATTGGTAGGCACTATTGTTGCTAGTGAAGTTTGAGCATCTTCCATAAGGAACACTAGTAAAAAAATTGACATAGGATGCCAAATAAGGAAGCAAAATTCATCTCTTAAAGAATCAAAGGAGAATTTTGCCTCCTAGGACCAAAATGAGGCGAATTTTGCCTTATCTAATCAGCAGATGATATAAAATTCACCGCTGACTAGGACGATGAGGCGAAATTCACCTTTTCATCCTAGTCAACGACGAATTTCGCCTCATCTACTAACTAGATGGGGCGAAATTCGCCTCACTTAAATTCCTATAAAACGCACACTCGCCCTCTCCTCTCTCTCACCCACTCAATCCCACTCATTCTCACTCTCTCACACACACATATATCGCTCTCTTTCCCGCCCCCTCTAGCCCCTTTCCCGCTCACTCACTCTCTTTCACACACATACTCCCACCCCCTCCCAGCCCCTTTCTCGCTCCCTCTCTCCCTGTGACACACACACACATCTCTTTCAATCGGGAGAAAAAAAAAGTCCTCCTAATTCTCTCTATCTTAACGTACACAGCAAATCTGTCTCTCTTTTTCTCTCTATCTTGTTTAAATTTTTTATGCTATTATTTTTATAGTAAAATTGGTTTTTGAATTATATTTTGATTTTCATGCAGGTAACTGATAAATTGTATTACTTTGATCGGATATTTGGAGTACTACAATCACCGAAAGGTTAGTTTAGTTTTTTTTTTAAATTTAATTTTAAGTATTTAAATGCTAGTAGTTATATATTTATTGATTAATATGTATTTAATTTATAGTTATGTGTTTTTTGTTAGTAATTAAAAAATATTATATATATTTAGAATGTAATAATTACATATTATTATTCAATATATGTTTATTATGTTTAATAGCATGACACATAGGTTAAATATAAATATTCAAATGTTAATATTTATATGTTTATCAATTAATGTATGTTGAATTTATAGTTATGCATTTATTGTTAGTAATTGAAAAAAATTATATATATATATACATAATTAGGATCAAGTAATTATATATTATTTAGTATCTGTTTATTGTGTTTAACTTAATGACACGTAGAATAAGTGTAATTATTAAAATGCTTGTACTTATATATTTACAAATTAATGTATAGTTTATGTATAGTTATATATTTCTTGTTAGTAATTAAAAAAATTATATATATATTTAGTATGTAGTAATTACATATTATTATCTAATACGTGTGTATTGTGTTTAACTTCTTAACACGTAGATTAAATATAATTATTTAAATACTAGTATTTATATATTTATTAATTAATGCATGTTGAATTTGTAGTCATGTATTTTCTTGTTAGTGATTAAAATATATATATATATATATATATATTTAGGATTTACCAATTATATATTATAATATAACAAATGTGTATTATGTTTAGTTGCATATGTGTAGAGTTTAATAATATGTTAATTTAACAGATGGTGTTCCAATATTAGATGCGTAGATACTTATAGGGGAATTATCTTATGTGAATAAGATGTGGTAATTAATTAAATGCAAATTTAGGATGTCTATGTGAACTTGGCATATGACACGTGATTTGACAACTTCGCAATATAGAAATGGGGTTAGAGAATTTTTACAAGCTGCTGTGAACCATAGGAGGGCAGATGGATTGATCAGATGCCCTTCTAGAGATTGTCTCAATAATTCATGGCAATCTATTCACATTATTGAGTATCATCTCCTCAAGAGGGGAATGGCTTGGACATACTCCCTTTGGATTTTTCACGTTGAGGATATAGATGATATAGGATAAATGATAATATTGTCATAGATGAATGGAGTAATCCACTTGAATACACGCACTTCAAAGAAGCAAATCCAAAACTTTTGGAAGACATTGCCACTAACATGAGTGATCCTGATGGAGATGATGTTGATAGCGAAGATGAAAGTAGTATCTTTGATGGAGAGCAGTGGACTAGAATGTTTGAAAAAGCAAAGAGCCTGATGTACCCGGGCTGTACAAAGTTCTCTTTATTATCAACAGTACTTCAAATGATAAATCTAAAGATTGAAGGTAAGCACTCAATGAAGTCATTCAACAATTGGCTTGAGTTAATAATAAGTTCGTTACCTACAGACAATTTGTTACCGTCATCATACTACGAAGTATGAATGCTTTTGAAGCAGTAAGGCATGGGTGCAAACACGATCTATGCATGCAAAAATGATTACATGTTGTTTCAAAAAGAATTAAAAAATCTTGATAAATGCTCAATGTGCGGAGAAAGAAGATCGAAACTTCATTCAATGAAACAAAAAACAGTACTGGTTAAGGTTTTGCGACATTTTCCATTAATTACAAGATTACAATGGCTATTCATATGCCAAAAGATGACTCTAGAGATGAGATGGCACAAAGAAAAGTATATATCGGTGGAAGGCCTGTTGAGGCATCTCGTGGATTCCGAACAGTGGAAGAGATTCGATGGCAAATATCCTTTGTTCGCATCAAACCCCCAAAATGTGCGATGAAGACTTACCACCGATGGGTTTAATCCATATGCAAACATGAGCACAACATACAACATGTGGCCAATTATTATGTTAGTATACAATGTTCCACCATGGAGATGCATGAAGTATCTATATACGATGATGTCTCTTTTAATACTGGGGCCAAAATCACTTGGTAAAGACATTGATGTGTATTTACAACCCCTATTAGAAGAGCTAGAAGAACTTTTGGCAAGTGGGGTGAAAACACATGATGTTGTAGAAAGATAGACATTTTAAATGCATGCTACATTGTTATGGACTATTAACGATTTCACAGCTTACGGTGACATATCAGGCTGGATGACCAAAGGTTACAAGGAATGTCCTATATATAATGTCGACTGCATGAGCGGGCATTCAAATAGTAAGTTTCACTACATGAGGCATAGATGGTTCCTACCTTCAAGACATAGATGGCGCCGCGATGGTGTAAGTATCAACGACACCATGGAAACGAAAGCCTAGCCAAGGGATTTCACCAGGGCAGACATTATGGATCAATTGAGTCGATATGAGCATGTCATATTGGGAATTGCAAGAGCGGATTTTGTCGTCGAAGAAATGAAGACGGCATAAACTGGTGTAAGAAGAGTCTGCTCTTTCGGTTGCCATATTGGAGTGAACTACACATACAACACAACCTTGACGTGATACACATTGAAAGAATGTATGTGACAACCTGGTAGGGACTATTGTTGGTCTTAAAGGCAAGTTAAAAGACACAGATAAGGCGAGATTCACCCTCTAGGAAATGGGTATTCATTCTGGCTACACCTGCAGGAACGTGGTGGACGCATATTTAAGCCACCTGTTGCATATACACTGTCCACTCAGGAATTGAGAGAGGTATGTAACTCAATTAAGTATGTGAATATGCCAAATGGTTATGCTTCTAATATATCATCTTGCTTAGGTGCGAATGAAGTAAGTTTGAGAGGTTTGAAGAGCTACGATTGTCATGTTCTATTGTAACGGATACTTTCGGTAGTCATTCGTGGGGTGGTCGATAAACGAGTTTATGACGTTATATGTGATGTATCTCTTTTTTCCAAGGAATTGACTGCTAAAGAACTCCATGTAAATTTACTAGAGTCATTGGAAAAAATAATTATCCTAACTCTTTGCAAGTTAGAGATGATATTTCCTCCTGCTTTTTTACATAACGATCCATTTAGCCATGCACCTTTCGAGAGAAGCACACATGTGTGGCGCAGTATTTGATGTAACTTATTAAAAGATACATGGGAGTTCTCAAGGGAGATTTACGGAACAGGTCAAGACTAGAGGGTTCCATTACCGAGTCATATGTTGTGAGGGAGAGCATTCAATTTTGCTCACTGTATTTCGAGAATATGAACTTAAGAATAAATAGGCTCTACCGATAGTGGGATGAACCATAGGATGAAGGTTCATCGTCATCATTTCGAGTATTCGCACAGCCCATACATTCAATAGGTGCATGCACTATATCATGCTCGGATGTAGAACTCAACAGAATGCATTGGACAGTATTGAATAATTGCGAGGAGGTGCAACCATTTATAAGGTATGTTCTATCATTTGCATTCATTTATGACCTAATAACACGATAATTTAACCATTTCTTAAGGTGTAATTTTAATGGGATTACTTACAAGGAGTTCGAGCATGAACTAATAGCATGTGGAGCATGCAATGTGGGAGGAATAGCATGTAAACAACTTACTCAAAACTTCAAAAACAGAAATTCGTAGATGATGACTACATGTTAATTTAGTCATTCTCGTCCTTTGCAGATTAGGCAACACACGTCTGTCTATAGGCAACAGTTGTCAGAAGATCCAAACTTAGGTTGGGGCCCAGATATTCAGTGATATAGCTATAACACTTGTATCGTGAACGGTGTCTGATACAACACAGAAGTGAAGGAGGCATGGTTAAGATCATAGAATAGCAGTGTGTACGTCGTTAGGGCAGATGGGGGACAAAAAATAACATTTTATGGAGTTCTTACAAAAGTCATCCAACTAAATTATGTTGGGTCCAGGCAAGTTTTTTTATTTGGATGCAGGTGAAATGATACAGACAGGGATTGTCATGCCCCGAAGGTATCCTAAATGTGGCAGTCCATCGTACACAATATTAAAGCCTAGAAATGACCACCTCAGTCATGCGAAGGCTTCCATACTATGTACAAGGCGTCTAACACATAGAGGAGACACATTGGAGAGATACATTTTATATTGATACAACTTGAGTAACAATGTAAAGGAAATACAATTCACTATACTTCATATACAATTCATCCACAGATTTCACTACACAAACTATTACAAGACAATTCATAACACCCAGCTAATATCTTCAAGCGTTCTTGCTTCTTATTGAAATCCCGAAGTTATATTCGGCTCTAACCATCTCGGTCTCCAAGGAGCATTCTCCCGTCAACCTGTTTATTCAAACATCTATTGGGGTATAAGCTACACTAGCTTAGTGAGAGTTCTCTTAATTTCGTACCATAACAAGCAAGTTATAATTCATCTATATGCTATGCATGAACAAACACATGAGCAGACAAGCATATGACTATAAGCTACACTAGCTTAGTGAGAGTTCTCTTAATTTCGTACCATAACAAGCAAGTTATAATTCATTCATATGCTATGCATGAACAAACACATGAGCAGACAAGCATATGACTTTCCGGTAGCCATATGTGAATGGATTTATGCCCTCCATTCGGGGTTAGGATGGTCCATAAGACATGCAACTATAATTCCAATCTTGAGTGGGGTGGTCTATAAGTCATGCAACCATAATCCCAATCTCTTTCTCTTGTTGTTTTATGTAGTTGATTCAAGTGCTTACATCACTACCGTTAACTTAAGTGATTTCGCATCCTCAATATTAACATTGGCCCATTCGCCATCCACTAATATACTTTTGTCCCACCAAAGGTATATTAGCCTATGCAATTTGACTTAATATGTGATATACATATACAATTTATTCATATAATCGTGGCATGTTAATTATGTAGGTTAAGAGCGATCATAGAGAATTTCAAACAAGTCAAGTCTATGCTAACTCATACAATGATTTTACAACAAGTCTCGCCTTGATATACTTATCATTCATTCAACCAAGATTATGTCATAACTTATCGTCATTTTATCTTTTCCTAATTCTAATGCAACTAGCTACAAGCACAATCAAGATAACAAAATAAGAGGAAAACTTACTCGGCCATTGGATTACCGGTCTCTTAGTAAAAGTAATCCGGTAGTAGGGAATTATCGATTTCGGGGTCACCTAAAAGGAAGAAATACTCAAATGAGTATTTCTACTCAAATCTAATCCATTCTATCTCATACAAACAATCAAATTTGTAATTCTCGTCCTAAGTCGGAATTCCAACTTAAAACGGCCATAACTTGGTTGTTTTAACTCGGAATTTAGCAAATTATATATCGATTTCTATCTACTTCGAAAGATCTATCTATTTCTAATATTAAATTTAAGTTTCGAAAACTTTGAAGTCTTGAAAAGATTGGATCAGATCAGAACAGTAGCAAATTCCAATTCCGAAAAATAGTTTTGTAAATGTTTGTAATGTTCCTATTATATAGATCAACTATACATGCAATGTTGATGATTTCCTATCATGAATGGCATGTTATGAGCTTGATGTATGCATGCTTTTGTCAATATTTTCTAAAAGGAGATTTTAGAAACTTTTTATTTGTAAGATTCCATGGCTATTTTCTTTTAAGAAAACTAGTTTCTTAACTTTGATCATTTCCATTTGTTTTGGATTTATTTCTTAAGAAAATATAATTATCCTTGTTAAAATTGAGTCTTCATTATATCTATTACTTATGACCTTCATTTATACATAAAAATTACCATTTTATACTTTGTAAATATGTTTTCAAATATGGTTCATCTTAAAATCCGAATTTTATAAAAATTGTTTTTTTGGTGATTCCTTTAAGTAAAAATCATTTGATACTTAGAAAATTAAGGCTCAACCATACCTAGCCACTAAGGACTTCATTTCTTTAATAAAACTTCTATTTTGAGTTTGGAAAGTAAGTGTTTTCATGCCATTACTCCATTATTACGAATTTCTCAAAAGGACAAGCAACTCAAATTTTCCTACTTCATTTCTACAAATGCATCATGTATATATGTATTACCTACAAGCTATAGTTATGAAGGTTATGAGATAATCTATCTATATGTATACATATAGTACTAAGAATTCTTTTTTTTTTTTTTTTGAAAACTTTTACTTTGCAAAACTTTGGATTTTACTAGACTTAAGAAAATAGTTTTTCTTCTTGTAAAATCATACTTGTTTTTATCAAAACTTAACCTTGATGACCTATATAACTATCACCTTTATTATTTCAATAAAAACCTTCATTTTGGGGTTAGAAAATAGATGTTTATATAGGTGGTTTGCCTAAGTACGAATTTGACAAAATTTTAAAGAATGAAAACATTGTTTAACTTATTCTTGGAAAACCATTTATTGTTCTAAGATTATATTTTGATAAACCTCCCTTATCTTTGTCAAAACTTGGTCTTTGTTACATATACTCCCTAGGACTTCCATTTTCCTATTAAAATTATCATTTTGGCATTTGGAAATAGGTGTTTAAATAGTGGCTATTTTCAAATCCGAATTTTGAAATATTCATTTGAGTTTGTTTTCTTTGTAAAACTCATTTAGTCTTTCAAAAACCATTTCTTAATCAAACCTACCCCTTAAGGCTTCCATTTCTTTAATAAAAATCTTGTTTAGGAGTTGCAAAATGGGTTTTCAAAATTAGTCTTGGTTGAGGTCCGAATTTACAAAATTATTTTTGGACATATCTTTTGATAAAATCTATCTAAACTTATTAAAATCCATTCCTTACATATCCTATCTTAAGAGCTTTCCATATCTTAAATAAAAACTTTATTTTTAAGTTGGAAAACATGTTTTTAAACTATGCCTTGGCCTAAATCCGAAAATAGAGTTTTGTTATGAGAAATAATCTTTGAAAATCATCTTTGAACCATGTAAAATGAAGTCTTGATGATGTATATACATTAAGCCTTCATTATCTCAAGTAAAAATTCCATTTTGATACTTGGAAAGTGGTTTTTAAAAATGGGTCTTGCCTAGATACTAATTTCATCATTTTTGTTTAAGTTCAAAACCAAGATCTACACTTTCTATGAACATAAATATAAAAGAAATCCATGGTAGTAAACTATAAACTCATAGATCTAAACTTTACTCATCAAAATCTTCATTCATGTTATCTATTCCCTAAGCCCTTCATTTTAAATAAAAAATACACATTTTGAAGTTGAAAAATTAATTTTTCTAAATATGGTTCCTTTTTTTATTCGAATTTTCAAAAATGATTTTTGTTGAAAATAAAATAGATCTTGAGCTTTTTAAAACTTTCCTACTATCATCATGCTACTACAAGATATTTATGAACATAAAACAAAAGTCTAATGCATTTATGAACTCAAAACAACTAGATCTAGTTTACTATACTAGTTATAAATGCATGAACACTATGATAGTTATGTGAATGATGAGTATATGCATAAATCATTAGCAATAAAAACATATCTTGAGAATAAAATAAAATAATAGCAAAATAACTCAAATAACAAGATCTAAAACATAAACATAATCAAAATTACAACAAAAGTTAGATCTAAAATATAACTACTTTTAGCAAGAAATAATAATAATAATAATAATAATAATAATAATAATAATAATAATAATAATAATAATAATACAAGAGAATAATCATGGAAAAGAGGAGTGTTTCATTTTGGCATTATCATCCTTAGCTTTTTAAGCTTATAGAAGGTCATTTGATGCATGAAACTCTCACTATACCTTACCTATATCATCTATGGAAGCTTAAGAAGAATATACTTAGAGAATCTTCAAGAATGGAGCGTGGAAGTGGAGTGATTTTTTTAGATGGAGGCAGCTTGTGTTCTCTTGCAAGAACAAAGGAAAGAGAGGAATAAAGAGAGGAAAAAAGAGAGTAAATGAGGTAGGGTTTGCAAAGAGAGAAAGTGTATAAGTAAAAGGCATTAAATAGAGAGAGAAGTACATTAAATGAGTGTGAAATAAATGGGAAAAGAAAAATAAAACAAGGGGCAGAAATGGGGAGAAAGAGAGAGGGTGTTAATTTGTAACTTAAATTTTTGAAAGTGTAACTTGTGTCATTTAATGTGCTAACTAAATGGGACTTTAAATCATTAAATAAATTATTAAAATTAAAGAAAAGTGGCTATTTTGGGAGAGTATGGTCAGCTGTCCAAGCATGGGAATGGAGTATAAAAAGAGAGAAAGAAAACTTGAATAATGTGTAGAAGTGACAAATGAAGTGTACTTGAAGTATGGGTTGAAAAAGTACTTTTTATTGAGAAAATATATAAAATAAAATTAATAAAAATATTTTTAAAGGAGTGGAAAATTTTTCATAAATAAAATTAAATAATTAGTTGAATTATTTTAGTATTTCAATAAATATGTTACAGGTATGATCAAAATACGCGAATATGAGCTATAATTGATATTTTTATAACCCGAAAAATTCTAAAAATTTATTTTATGAAAATAAAATTATTTTTCAAATATTTTACAATTATTAAATTAATTTATTTTATTTTTACTATCAGGTCTTAAACAGAAACTGATCCCGTAAAAACCTGAAACTAACTTAATTTTAGAAAAACAGAATTTTTTATGACATATAAAATATATTTCTAAAAATATAAGGGTTTACAAGAATAATAAAAAAGTGTAATGAATAGTAGAGAATACTGCTAAAAGACTAGTTAATTACCGGTAGTAATAAAATACTAATGTAATCGAAAAATCAGATATTTCTAGTTATCGAAAAATTATAAAATGATATTTTAGAAATCCTTATGAAAATACGAGTCTAACGATATTGATAAGTGTTTTAAGACCCTCATTATTTGTGCATTATTGAGCATATTTTATATGCTATTTAAGTAAGTCATTAAAGGAAAGAACTTTTATTGGGTTAATTACTTGTTTCAGAGATGATTTCGGAATAATGAAGCTTTTTAAGAGATTCATCATGAAAGAAACCAAGTTATTGAAGGATTATGGAGCCTAGATGAAGTTACTGGTCATACACTAGTAATCATACACTACTAGTGTAGATTTGGAGGATAAACTTGAAGAAAAATCAGCTTTTTCAATGTACACGACCCAGGATACACGGGTAGTGTAGGATGAGTAGTGTACACATGACATCAAAGGAAAATGCGCTGGAATTATGTTGTACACGCCCCGAGCTACACGAGTCGTGTAGGGTACCCGTGTATGTGCAATTTTGTATAAATACACCTTCTTTCATTGTTTGAGGAGGGAGAGAGTCAGATATCATTTTCTAACCCTAAGTTCGTCTTTTGGAGAGCTTTTCAAGGAGAATTGACGGCACAACCATCCGGAATCACAACAATTGTTTCAAAGGGGGTTTTTGTTATTATGATTCATTTAAACTCTTCTAGATCTATTGTTCTTATAGTTTATCATATGGAAGAGTAGATTTGTATGCCCTAGGTTTTGTGAAACCCTAACTCATGTTCTGAATTGTTATCAATTGATGAAAGTTTTGATCTTGAATTCATTCATGTGATTTAATTGTCTTGTAATAATTTTCTGGCCAGGATTATTGCTTGTTTGATTCTTATTAGTTAGAAAGAGATTTCAACTAATAGGATAGATCTTACATGAATGATAAATTTGCATGTTTCACCTAGACATAGGGAGGCTTCGAATTTCTGCTATAAAGATTAAATCTTTATTTAGGGTTTGTGAGTTTTATGCAATTTTACATTGGCGTGAGTGAAGGAAGAGATTCCCATTTTCTCATGTAAAATTAGGAATCAATTGACTTGAAGAGAGTAATTGGTTTAATTTAGAAACCCTGCAGTTCAAGATTTGATTTTTCATCAGTTAATTTTATCATAAGTATTAAGGGTTAGGGTGGATCAAAACTAGGGGCATTGTTGTGAATTGAATTAAATTAAGGAAAGCTCTCATATTCTATAATTAGGGTTTGTCAATTATTAGCATAATTAGTCATTAGGGTTAATACAATCTTTTGATAATTTAGACTAGATAGTAGTGAAAGGGTATTACTAGTAATTGCCCATAGATCCTTAGGACGACATCCGAGTTAATTTATATACTACAAGATAGGTGCGCTGCCTTGTGTGGATTTGAATTAATTGGATTATAAATTTTATACTTGGTGATCATACACACATCAAAAGTTTTGGCGCCGTTGCCGGGGATCTAGCAATATTAGGAAAGCCTTATTAGCTGCTAATTTAGTCATTTTTTATTTTTCTCTTCCTCTTTGTGGTAAATTTTAGACTTGGTTTGAATCTGTGGTAAATTTTCCTCTTTGTGCTTAACCTGACAAGGCATTATAATGGACTCTAGTTGGTGGAATCATAAAGATCAATATTGTAATGTCCTTTATAATCCTCAAAATGAACCTGGAATTAAAACAAATATTGTGTGCTGGTATTGTGGTGAGACAGTATATTATTGTTTATGTGCTAATCCCTGTTTTTATGATGCTCCTGCATGCATTCAATTACCTCCATTGTTTTGTAATGAAGAAATTGTTGATGAGAACTCAGAAACCTTAGCTCATGAAAATTCTGTTTTAGATACATCATCATCACAACCGCTTTTCAATGAATTAGATACTTTGCATGATTCTGACCATGTTGAGTGTGATAAGATGATGGAGAATGTTTGTGAATTTGATTTTGAAACAAAAATTTTTGAAAATTCTAATGAGCAAAGTGAAGTTATGGAGAAGGGTTCATTTGAGTTGATAAATGAGAAAATTCATGTTACCACAGAAGAAATGGAGGATGGAGAGGTCGAGCTGAAACAAGAAAATGTAGAAATCGTCTGTTCTACATTTGATGAAAAATCTGAAAGTGTGGAAGATGATGAGCCTATTGGATATATCATTGATTTTGAGATAGAACCAATTTTCCAATATCCCTTTGCCCATGAAAAATTTCTGAAATTTTTGCTGAATCTTGTTGTGCTTAAAAAGAAAACCAGGATGAGAAGCAAATTTCTGCTAATTTTGGTAAAAACTTGTGTCTGGGACACATTTGTTTGGGATCCTGGTGGATAAGAGTGTCATTTTTTGTTAATAAGTCGAGCCAACGACGTTAAACAACAGCGCTTCTTGGGAGGCAACCCATGTCTGACTTTGATAGGTAAGTTTTTCTTTTTCTAATTTTTTCTATCCTAACATCCCGATTTTGCAGATTGTTGAGCCATAGTCGAATGAGACACTTGAGTTTTCATGCTAAGTGTGGGGAAAATCATAACCAAGGAAGGTAAAGAGGAGGATTTCAAACCGCTAAGTGTTCTAGGTAAGTATTCTATCATATGTATTATTTTAAACCTTTGACACTTAGGATCATTCAAAAAAAAAAAAAAAATTTGACTCCCAGTGTACACTACCATAGTACACGACCAGTGTACTAGAGTAGTGTAGGAATTCTAGCTACTGTGCCTTCATGAGTCATAGTACACGACCAGTGTACTAGACTAGTGTATGAATTCTAGCTACTGTGCTTTCACGAATCATTCTACACCACTCGTGTATTAGGGTAGTGTACGTTACTGTAAAGTCATGAGTCAATGTACACGACTCGTGTACACTGCCGTGTTTAAATCAAGCAAGCTGTGGAGTCATGAGTCGTTCTACACGACTCATGTAGGAGGCAGTGTACAAAATGAGCAACCTGAGGAGTCACGAGTCGCTCTACACGACTCGTGTAGGAGAGCGTGTATGTTTACTTTGCTGTTGAGGAGTCACGAGTCAAGCTATACGGCCGTGTAGCACGGGTCGTGTACACTCTCCAATCCTTGCATTTCGCGCACGCTGGTATTAATCTCTCATTCCATTGCATTTCCCACTCCTACACAACACGACACAACACTACACTCCTCTCACTCCATTACACAACCACACCATTACACATTAAGGACTCACGATCGGGACCACCATCATCAACGAAGGTATGATTTAACTTCTTCCTATTCCTCATTGCATGTTCTTTATTAGTTCATTTAGCTATGCGAAAGTTGTGGAGTTTTGGAGATTTGCGAAGTTGCGACAAATATGGGTGAAGCATGATTTTGTTGTTGGTGGATGCGTGTTGTTGATGATCATCTTTGAAATGCTAGTTATGTTTTCCTTTGCTCTAATCATGCATGGTTTTCACGCACAAATTGCATTTCTAGGGTTCATGTGAGATTTTTAATTGGAAAGAAAAATTGGGGCTTTTGTGTTTTTAGTGCAATTAGATCATTCTAATATACAATGCACATGTTAAATTGGAGAAATTCTTGCTAGGTCATCCTAATCGCAATTCTAGGGTTTGTTTTGTGCGAAAATTGGGATTTGAAGGAAAATTGGTTGAAATTTTGGTAATTGAAGTTGGCTTATTGTTTTAGTGACAACCATGATTTTCAACACGAGTTCTTACACGAGTGATTTTCCCGCGTTCGTGTTGATTTTAAAATTTTACAATTTTTTTGGTTGTACACTACCCCTACACTAGTCGTGTACAATGACTAGTGTACACACAGCTTCAATGCAACTTTCGCACACTTGTTCCGCTTTGTCTCCTTGTTCTTAATATTGCTTCTCATGATCTATATGACTTCTTGTGCAACAATTTTGAGTTATTGTATCTCTTTTTATACTAAAATTTGTTCTCTCATTTGTATGTAGGATGGCAAGAACAAAAGAAGTAAGTAAGAAGTCTAAATCCTCTCAATCTACTTCAACACCACCTTCAAAGAAAAGAAAAGTCTCACAAGCTAAAAAGGCTAGTCCACTATTGTCTGATCAACTATGGAGCAAGGCTAGGAAAACTAGTTGGACAAGAAGCCTTTTGGAGCTCACAAGTATGTAAATTGGGTCATGCTTGATGAATATGGTAAGGAGCAACGGATTCGTGAGCTCTTGTCTTTGGGACCATGGGAGGAACTGTTTGCTATTAGGACTCCTGCTTATAGGAGTATCACTTTGGAGGTGCTTACAACTTTAAGACATGAGGAGGAGGATGAAGTCCATCGATGAAGATATGTTGTCATTTCAAGCTTTTGGGAAAGTGTACAAGATTACTTTAGCTCAGTTCTGTCAGTATATGGGTTTGTACACTCAAGAGGAAATTACATCATCTGAGTTTCATTCTTTACCAGTGGGTCTACCCCGAACAGTGGAGCCCAAGATTACTGGCAGGAGTTGTGTGATTGCGCTATTCGGTATAAGCCATCTAGATCTAAAGCGTCTGCCATGGTAAGTGATGATTACAAGATTATTCACCACCTTTTATCTCATACGATTGGTGCCAGAAAAAGTAGTAAGAGTGGTGAATAACTTTGAGCTGAGCTATTTATATAGCATTGATAAGAGACGCAAGATCAATGTTGGGATTGAATTGGCACTTTTTCTCATTCCAAGCTACTGACACCCGGACGAAGGGAATTTTTTGTGGAGGTTATATCACTAAGCTGCTCATGGGGATGGAGATTTGGAAGGACCCGTCACCTACTGATGTTAAGGTTGATATTAAACCTGTTCTGGATGGGCCCTTCAGACATTGGGGACTTAAGAAGATACATATGGGGCAGAGTTCTTCTAGAGAATATACTACACCTCCTCGACCTACCACGAGCGATCCAGCTGGCTCTCTTAGGGGATCATCTGGTGGGTCTGATATGCTGTTGTCCAGACAAGAGTTCGAGGCGGCGGAGAGACGGCATGAGAAAGAAAGATTAAAGAATAAGAAATTTAGGAAAGCCGTTTGGAGTTTTCTCCAAACACTTGCTGGGTGTTTCTCCCCACCACCTAGGAATCTCCCGACTTATGAGTCCTCACCTGAGAGGATTATTTCTGAGGAAACTCCACAACCTAGGGTGTATCAAAGGAAAGGAAAAGCTCCAATTGTTGCTGAGCAATTAACTTCTGAAGAAGAAGCGGTTGCTACTTCGTAATGAGGAGGAAACTGATGATAATGAGGAGGATATCAATGAAGAAGAGGATGAGAATGAGGATGATGATGAAGATGATGACGATGATGATGATGAGGATGACGAAGATGATGCAGATGATGATGAGGAGGGGGATAAGTGATGTACCCTCGCTGGATTTGATTTGATTTGATATATCCATTTGTTTTCTTTTAGACTTTCTATCTGATGGTCTGTTCTTATTGAGATCCCCTTGTGGGAAGACTCTTTTGCTGCTGGTTTATAATGTTGATGATGGATGTTTAGGATAGGTTAACTTTTTCTTTTTGTTTTGATTTTTTTTAGGTCAAGCTGGCTCAATTTTGTTTAGGGTTCACGAACCTTTACTTCTGATGGTGCTGCAGTCAGCTATTATCCTGGAAACTGCTTTCATATGGGGAAGTTCTTATCTTTATTCCTTTATTTCTTCTTTTCCTACTTTGCATTGCATTGTGAGACATTGGGGACACTGTCTCAATTAAGTGTGGGGAAGGGTATTCTGAAAGGAATATATTTGGGTCTTGATAGATATTGCATGTACTTGATTGATCATATTATATTGTTGATGAATTCCCCCACTTACAAGTTTGCAAATGTCTTGGCAGTTGAATATTAGTTAAGATAAATCTTGAAAATATACTCTTTAAAATTATTTGAATTAGCATTCAATTTAAAGTAAAAGCGACTTACATAGTACCTTACTCACCTATTTTGTAGTTGGTATACTTGGTTAAAATTTTAGGATAAAATCTAGGTGGGGTAATCTTACTTGCTATTTAACAATGGAATTTAGAGTTTAGAAGTGGTTGAAGTCCTTAGTTGAAAGTTAAACGGTTATGTTTTTAAGCTTGTTGATTTGTATATTTTCTTTTCAAAAATTTTGAGAGCCCTCTTAATATTTTGTGAAAGAGCATATGATGTTTATCACATGGTGATCCTTTATTAATAACTTCTTTGAATTGAAAAAAAAAAAAAAAAAAGAAGAGAGAGAACACAATCTTTACTCCAATGACTCAAGCAATTGAGTTATGAGTATTCTGAACTTGAATGTTAGAGTGAGGAGAGTTCGATGGGGTCCCTTTAAAACCTGGTTACTTGGGTGATGAGCCCGGGATATACCGACTCAATGAACTCACTATAACGAGAAGGGAGGAAATGAAAAAGTTCATTATATGAGCTTTGAACAAATAATAAGAGCTGAAAAGATACGGGCTACACCCCGTCCAAAGGAAATTCCTTTGAAGGCTATAAAAAAAAAAAAAGAGAGAGAAATTCAAAGAGATTTAAAATGAAGGAGAAAATCCAAGGGAAAAACAGATGCAATTACTTTCATTTTATATTATTGTGCTTAGAGAAGTGGGTGAAAAGTTTATATACTTGTTAACAGGTGGTGAAGTATAACTGGGTCTCTTTTGCTATTGTTTGACTTTGTAATTACTTTGTAACTCTGGAATCTACTTTTAAATGGTGAGGGTAAAGTTTGATTTACCTGGATTAATCTTAAAATTTTGATTTTAGTATGCTAATTACATTTATACGGTAGGTTTGAGCAATAGGTACAAAGTGAGTCGCTATGGTCTAAAAGAATTGATGAATGTTAAGTGAACTCCGAATTTATGAAGAATTCATGGTATATTTGATGATGGATTTTCTTTATTCTTTGTTGTTTACTTGAGGACAAGCAAACGATTAAGTGTGGGGAAGTTTGATAAGTGTTTTAAGACCCTCATTATTTGTGCATTATTGAGCATATTTTATATGCTATTTAAGTAAGTCATTAAAGGAAAGAACTTTTATTGGGTTAATTACTTGTTTCAGGGATGATTATGGAATAATGAAGCTTTTTAAGAGATTCATCATGAAAGAAACCAAGTTACTGAAGGATTATGGAGCCTAGATGAAGTTACTGGTCATACACTAGTAATTATACACTACTAGTGTAGATTTGGAGGATAAACTTGAAGAAAAATCAGCTTTTTCAATGTACACGACCCAGGCTACACGGGTAGTGTAGGATGAGTAGTGTACACATGACAACAAAGGAAAATGCGCTGGAATTAAGTTGTACACGCCCCGAGCTACACGAGTCGTGTAGGGTACCCGTGTATATGCAATTTTGTATAAATACAGCCTTCTTTCATTGTTTGAGAGGGAGAGAGTCAGAGATCATTTTCTAACCCTAAGTTCGTCTTTTGGAGAGCTTTTCAAGGAGAATTGACGGCACAACCATCCGGAATCACAACAATTGTTTCAAAGGGGGTTTTTGTTATTATGATTCATTTAAACTCTTCTAGATCTATTGTTCTTATAGTTTATCATATGGAAGAGTAGATTTGTATGCCCTAGGTTTTGTGAAACCCTAACTCATGTTCTGAATTGTTATCAATTGATGAAAGTTTTGATCTTGAATTCATTCATGTGATTTAATTGTCTTGTAATAATTTTCTGGCCAGGATTATTGCTTGTTTGATTCTTATTAGTTAGAAAGAGATTTCAACTAATAGGATAGATCTTACATGAATGATAAATTTGCATGTTTCACCTAGACATAGGGAGGCTTCGAATTTCTGCTATAAAGATTAAATCTTTATTTAGGGTTTGTGAGTTTTATGCAATTTTACATTGGCGTGAGTGAAGGAAGAGATTCCCATTTTCTCATGTAAAATTAGGAATCAATTGACTTGAAGAGAGTAATTGGTTTAATTTAGAAACCCTGCAGTTCAAGATTTGATTTTTCATCAGTTAATTTTATCATAAGTATTAAGGGTTAGGGTGGATCAAAACTAGGGGCATTGTTGTGAATTGAATTAAATTAAGGAAAGCTCTCATATTCTATAATTAGGGTTTGTCAATTATTAGCATAATTAGTCATTAGGGTTAATACAATCTTTTGATAATTTAGACTAGATAGTAGTGAAAGGGTATTACTAGTAATTGCCCATAGATCCTTAGGACGACATCCGAGTTAATTTATATACTACAAGATAGGTGCGCTGCCTTGTGTGGATTTGAATTAATTGGATTATAAATTTTATACTTGGTGATCTTACACACATCAGTATTAATGGTATATTTTTTATATCTCGAGCCTCGAGACATGCTTTTCAAAGTCTGTATCCGAACAGATTCGAAATAGGTCAAAAAGTTACCAATATGATATTTTTAAGCAACCTTATATTACTACGAGCTATTCTATACACTTAAACTACATCTCGGCCTCTAGGGTTAAAGACACGAGATTACCGGACTTAAACTACTGTATTCCACTTAAGGTTTTCGGGTGATTCTCTAGTTTAGATCTTTGCTAATTTGGAAACTGATATTTTATGTTTATACAACATATTTAATTTGTGAAATTTATTTTAAATTTTATTTTTGTAAGTTCTTAATATCTCTTAACGTTTTCGGAATTATTGAATTGGGTTTTATTTCCGAAGGTTAATCATTATTTACTTTTTAATAATTTGTTTTTGGGCTCTATATTACCCGATTTTATAAGTCAGAGTTACGTATAGAATTTGTCGTACGTAGTGGTTTTGAATTTGAAGACTATTGAGTTTTTATTTTATTTGTAAGGATTCTTATTTTTCTCAAGATTAAGAAATTTTTGGATTCGTTCATGATTTAGGACTAGTCGAAGTTCGGTTTTAATTTGGAATGATTTTTAGGGTTTATTTTTTAAGTTCACTTTGGAATTATTTACTGAAATTTTTCAAGGCTTCCAGAGATAAAGCAGAAATTATTGATGAAGCCATCATCTCGATCAACCCCACGAGAACATGGTACGATAATGAGCTCTATGTTCTCGCAGACCAGACGTAATAGGTATTTTACCTAAAGGACCCAAGCAAGCGATCTAGGAATTGAAAGATTGTATAGAAAATTAGACACTATCATATATTTGCTAGTGCTCTCTTCTAATCGGACTCTACCGAAGATGGTGATCGGTTGAGCCTTCTCAAACTGAGGAGCCAATGCAACAGATAGTGCAAAGGCCTTAGACGATTCCAATCGACCACATATTTGTTGATCTAGGAAACCTTGCATGCCCACCCGACCTAAGTAAAGGTTATAGTGGTGTAGGGGATCATGATTCAGATGAATAGACTATATGCCTGTATTTATTTGTTTTTCTTTATCACATTAGTTTGTTCATACTAAACTGAAAGTAATGAATCACTAACAATGGTATAATTTTATAACTTGCAGAATGAATGACTCTGATTCCATCAATCAGCTTATAGAGGACTCGGAGGCACATCCCGAGTAATAAACTGGAGGGGTTTTCACTTTAAATGGTCAATCTTTTCTGTTCCATATCCATGTTAGACTAATGCACTAATTTTCTTATTTGATTATGTAGGAGGATCGTTTACTGCATTATTGACTGATCAGTTGGCTAAACAAAGCGAAGACCAGTCGAGCCAAGTTGCTCAGTAGCAGCTGGGGTGGCTTAATGAGCTGGGCATAGGGGAAGAAGTGGTATATGACCTTCTAAATGATCTGCTGGCTCAGTGGATCCCAATGATCTACAAGCTACAAGCAGTGGAGTAGCAGAAGGCCACTGTTGCAGCAGAGCATGAGCAAACATCATGGTGCCCGAGAGGCGTAGAGGTATGTGTAAAGGGCATCAGGCAGAGGAGGAGTATAGGAGGATAGGCCGTAGGCCGACCATCACTATGCCGATTGGGTATATGGGTCTCATATGCTCATGCCCAGGGATGGTTAGGTTGGAGTTCTTACTCCATCACAGAGCGTCAACCAAGTTGTTTATTCCCAAAGCTCGAAGGAAGGCGTGGTCAGGTTTTCCAAAGGCCTATTAGCATGGCATCATCCGCTAAGTTATGGTAAGTTTATTTTCAGATAGAAAATTATTTGTAAAGTCTATTTTTGCAACCTTTACCATTCACTAACACATTGAACCTGTTTTTTATGTGCAGAGCAAATTCGAATTACTAGAAAATTGGAGAAAAGTGCACAAATGGTGGTTGACGCTGAACTATTTAGCTAGTGAATCGTGCAATCAGCTCTGCTATAGGCTTAAGGTTTACATCATAAGTAAAGGTAGAGGTGAGGTAGCCGCTAATAAGCCACCACCGAGGTTCGAGCACAAAATGGATAAGTGGAGGGCGTTCATCCACTTCGTAGAGATAGATCCGGATTATAAGGTATGATTCTACTTATGGTGAAGTATGTATTCAAAAGATCTACTACATTTGTTTAATTTTTTTTTAATTGTGTAGTTGCGACCCACGGTAGATATAGAAAATAGAAAAGAAGCAAGTATCGGTGCATACAGGTGGTACCAAGTCGATGCTTCAACATGCACTTACAAATGTAAGTATTATAAGTGCATGGTGTGGAGTTTATGTGCTAGGTTCCTTTGCTAATTTCAGTAATCATGTATTACAGGAGCTCACGCCAATACATATTATAGACATACACACTTGAGGAGAGAGAAAGGCAAATTGACAGATTGATGGGAGTCAGAGATGTCCATGCAGAATTATGTGAGTATATTCAATTTTCAAATTCAAAAGTAATACTCCTTATCCATTAGTTTGTATCATTATATCCACGTTGTGCTCACTTTGTCTCAACCAGGCACTCATAGTAGAAAAAAGGCAGTAGGAGGATGATATTGCTGCTGCATCAGGTGAGTAACCTAAGCCAGATAAGGAGATTATGGAGGAGGTTTACTTCATTTGATTGTGGAGATAAAGTAGATGAGAGTCTGAAATGAGTTGCTAAAGGAGCACTAATAGGTTTAGCACGCTGCTTATTGAACCTGCTAAGAACTTTTTCAATGTACCCTTTTTAACTAAGTACAATTTGCCTGCTTTTCTTTCTCTCATAATCTTCATTCCAAGGATCTTATTTGCCGGACCCAACTCTTTCATTTTAAGCTCTTTACTCAATTGAGCTTTAACTTTTCTAAGCTCTCCTCTATTCTTAGCTGCCATCCATATATCATCAACATACAAGAGCAAATACACTAATGACCCATCACTACACTTCTTAAAATAAATATAACTATCAAAATTGCTTCTTTTGAAATAATGAGTAGTCATAAATGAGTCAAACCTCTTCTATCACTATCTAGGTGATTGCTTCAGGCTATAAAGAGACTTTTTTAGCAAGCAAACATAGTTCTCTTTACTTGATACTACAAAACCCTCTGGCTGTTATATATAGATGTCTTCGTCAAGTTCTCCATGTAAGAAAGCTCTCTTCACATCTAATTGCTGAGCTTGAAATCATGTATCGCCACAATGCCAAACAAGGCTCGAATCAAACTATGCTTTATAACTGGAGGAAAAATAAATTTGTAAAGTCTACACTAGGAACTTAATTGTAACCTTTTGCAACTAGTCTTGCTTTATATCTAAGTTCTTCAACTTTTAGTGTTCCTTCTTTCTTCTTAAGCACCCATTTGCAATGAACAGTCTTCTTACACTTAAGAAGCTTCACTAAATTCCATGTATCATTTGTATGAAATGATTCCATCTTCTTCTGCATAACAATTATCCACTTACTAAGATCATCACAACAAACTACCTCTGAGTAAATAAAGGGCTCCATATTGGAATCAATGTTTTCTGCTACATTTAAAGTATAAGCAACAAGATTAGCCTCATCATATCTTTATGGAGGCTTAACTTCTCTTCTAGGTCTACCTCAAGCAATGGAATATTGCTGTTGTGGTGGTGGTGTAGAACAGTACCACTTTGCAATTCTAGTCTAGTTTAAGAAGTAGGTAGGCTTTGGTGTAGAACCTGAATCAATCTCAACCTCCACCTGTACACTTGATTTCTATCGAACTTTATCAAATGCAGTACTAGAAGATAAGTCATATAATATGGTAATTTCATAAAAAATAACGCCTCTAGTAATTATGATTTTCTTCGATTCTAGACACCATAACTTGTATCCCTTAACACCAGACTTATAACCAAGAAATATACACTTCACAGATTTAGGCTCAAGTTTTCCATTATCAACATGAGCATATGCAGGACATCCAAAAACTTTTTAGTTTGAATAATAAGATGGATTACTATACCTTATCTCATGTGGATTCTTTTTCTCAATATTAGTTGAAGGAGATTGATTAATCAGAAAGCATGTTGTGCAAGCTGCTTCAACCCAAAATGAATTTGGCAAATGAGCATTTGAAAGCATACATTAAACTTTCTCCATTGTTGTTTTATTCATTTGTTTTGCCACACATTTTGTTGTGGAGTACTGAGAACTGTCAAATGCCTCACAATACCTTTTGAATCGCATAAATAATTAAATTCATTAGAATAAAACTCCAAACCATTGCCAGTACGAAGAGGTTTTACTTGCTTCTTTGTCTGTTTCTTAATCATGATCCTCCACTCCTTAAATGTGGGTAGTACATCAGTGTTCTGTTTCAAGAAGAACACCCAAAGTGTTTTGGAGAAGTCATCAATGATCGTCAACATATAATTAACATCTCCTCTAGAAGGCACTTTAGTGCGTTCGCAAAGATCATAATGTATGTAATCGAGCATGCCCTTTGTGTTATGAGTACCTGTGGTGAATTTAACTCTCTTTTGCTTCCTAGAAATGCAGTGTTCACAAAATTTCAGTTTCTTGATGCCTTACCCAGCAAGAAGTTCTCTTCTACTTAGTTTAGCCATACTGGCTTCACTCATATGCCCTAGGTGCATGTGCCAGAGTCTAGTACTGTCATCATCTGACAAGGAAGAAGAAGCAACAGTTACATCATATGTAACTGCAAAACCTTGCAAAACATACAAATTAGCATTCTTTTTCTACCCCTTCATCACCACAAGGAAACCTTTACTGATCTTCAGAGCTTCACCTTCACTAGTATACTTGTACCCTTTAGAATAAAGAGTAAAAAAAAATTAAATTTCTTTTCAAAATAGGCACATGTCTCACATTACGAAGTATCCTAGTAATACCATCAAACATTTTAATTTTAATTGTTCCAACATCTGCAACCTTGCAAAAAGCATTATTTCCCATCAAAATGACACCTTTAGAAACTGTTCCATATATTGAAAACCAGTCCCGATTGGGACACATATGAAAAGTACAACCAGAATCGAGAATTCACTCCTCACTTGTTTAAGGATCATCATTAGAAGCAATAAGAAGTTCTCCATCAACTTCACTGGATTTTTCTAGTTATTACATTTTGATTTGCGGTAGCTCTCCTGTTCTTATTATGCAATTTATAACACTCTAACTTGATGTGCCATTTCTTCTTGCAATACCTGTAAATTTTATCTTTATTTACAGACTTCGATCTACCTCCTAAATTTATACTACAATTTCGTTCTTGACTCTTATCATGAATAATTAGCTCTCAGCCTAAGGCTCAAATCTAATTACAAGATGCTTCATCTTCTCAAAAGAGCCTAAAGCTTCATGAATCTCATCAATAGTAAGAGAATCACAACTATACAAAATAGTGTCTCTAAAGGTCGAATAAGAGGGAGGTAAAGAGCACAATAGAATCAAACCTAAATCTTCTTCATTATACTTAACCTCCAAAGTTTGTAAATCAGAAACAATTTTTTTCAAAAGTTGTTAAATGATCTTCTAGAAACCCAACTTCATTCAAATGGTAAGAATATAGTTGCTACTTCAAATGTCGCTTGCTAGTCAAGCTTTTCGTCATACACAACTACTTTAATTTCAATCATAACGCATCAACTATCTTCTCCTTCAACACATTTTGCAATATTTGATTTGACAAATATAGATGAATTTGAGAAAGGGCTTTTCAATCCTTACATTGTTTCTCTTCCGGTAACCATGACAAAGGCATCTTATCAAACCCTAATAGTGCATCATCTAAATCCATCTACGCAAGAATTGCTTGCATCTTTACCTGCCATAACGAAAATCTAGTGTTGCGATCCAACAGCGGAATATCGTATTTTACAGTTGCCATTATAATGAGACAACAAAACCTTTTGCTCTGATACAAGTTTGTTATAAATGGATATGGAAATAATGGCAAAGAAATATAAAGCACACACACATTTATGTGGAAAACTCTTAATAGGAAAAACCATGGGTAGAGAAGAGAGAATTCACTATATATTAAAGAAGTATAAGGTCGTGAGTACAAAATGATCTGATAATGTTGTAACCTTGACAACACACACACACACGTGTGTGTGTGTGTGTATTAAAAGATGGCTGGTTCAAAGGCTGCTAGCCTAAAAGCCAAGGTTAACGATCTAAATTAAAGGTCAATAGTGTACAAGTAAAGGCAAGTAGCTTGACTCTAAAACAATCAGCTTTGACTCTTATTTGCATCACAAACTCTAACATTCACGTCTATTCAAACTGTGAAAATAGTCTGACCCATCCATTTTGAACTACCACCATTTGCTTCTTTGGTCTTAATATAACTCAGGAAATCAACACCACTATAATCTAAGAGTGGAACATAATCTAGATGAGCCACTTTTACCTCTAAATAGCATGTAAATTTGTGGATTAACTGTCAATTATTGTACAACTTACACATAATGGATATTGAGTCTTGTCCCACACAACTAAACTAATGAAACACGCACAGATATATAAGTAAACGGAAATAATTTAAGGTACACTATTATATGTTAGGTGAAGGAAAGGGATGTAGATGTGGTGCATTTTGGCCTAGGCCGATCATGTTACGGTTGAACCACTTGAATCAAGTTCCATAAATAAAATGGAACCCTCTTAGTTGTTTCATATTAATAATTTTTTGTGACTCTTATACAACTTGAATTAGGAATTGTTAGCATGATTTGTGGTTAGTTATAGGAGATATAGTCGTAATTATAAGAGATTTAGTCTATCACTTGATTTGCTAATTTATTGTAATTAAAAGAGTCCTTGTAATTAGATCAATTTTGTTGATTTATTTCCGAAGTTAGAATATACACACTTGTATATAAACCCTTTCTTTGTAAAGAGATGTATATATGTGAAAACATAATTTCATATTCAACTTGTTTGTCATGATATCATAGTAGGTATAATTAATCTATTTGATTTTAAAATTCATAAACTATAAATCTATCCTTTTCCTTTAATCCTAGAAATCTACAAATTACTATCACTACCCCAAAATACAAGTGCTTCCGTTGCTATCTAAACTTGAAAATGGTTGATGAGTCATTTGATAACTTCAAAATAGTTCCTAAAAAACTGAGTAGCCGTACTAATTATGATTCTTGGGCTTGTATATCTCACATGACCATAGCTAGTAAGAAAAAACTTAGCTATATTACTGGTACCAAGAAGGATCCTAAGAAAATAGACTATGATTCTTTGAGAAGAAGAAAATTATACTATTCAAACGTGGCTTTTGAATTCAATGGAGAAACATTGAGAGTGCTATTTGATCATCTTCCTACTACAATAGCCATCTAGTGTGCTGTGGAAAAAATATATATAGTGATTAGTAATTCCTTCAAAATGTATGAGTCAACATGTAGATATGTTAATGTCAAACAAGAAGGTCGTTCTCTTGAAGCCTACTATGAAGAACTATAGAGAATTAGGCAAGAACTTGAAGCTATCAATCCTCCTTAGACGGAGAATGAAATTGATCTCTACACTCATTTAGCAACTGTCACAAATTTTTGTGTTTACATTTTCTTAGCGAGATTAAATACTCATCTTGATGCTTCCCGAGCCCAGCTGCTTTGATTAGATCCTCTTCCTGATGTTCTAGAAACTTATGCCATGATTTGTGAGGAGGAAAATCGAATGGAAACCATAGGAAATGAGGAAAAGACTAATAGCAGTGCCTTGGCAACACATAAAGGATCAAAACACTCCTGAAAAACTAATGCTTCTAGATCAACTAAAGATGAACGCAAATGCACTCATTGTGGCAAGAATCATAATGTAGATAAGTGTTGGAAGCTCCATGGTCGACTTGATTGGGTTGATGAACTTATTGCAAAAAAAAAAATGAAAGTCCAGCATCACTGGCTACCATACCTACCATTGAGCAGAAAGATGAAGCCCATTCAGGCAAGTTTAGTTATGCATTTATGCACTTCTACTTTTGCTTGTGATAATGTATGGATAATTGACACTGGAGCTATAGATCGTATGACTAATGATACTAGAAAATTCAAAACCTTCACCGTAAACAACTCCAAACACTTTGTTAGGACTACTAATGTTCAAATAATTCTTGTTAGTGGTATTGGTATTATTCAGTAAACACCTAACATCACACTGCTTGACATTCTTTTGGTCCCCACTTTGCAAATTGATTTATTATTTGTGTCTAAACTTACTATAGCATGTTCTTGTCATTTTTTTTCCACACACTTGTATTATTCAGATCTTCATATTCAGGAGAAGATTGGATGTGGTTTTAAGAGGGTGGATATGTGGTACTTTCATCATGACTTAAAGTTAAATGTTGCAACAAATCACATAAGTAAAGTGGCATTGGGAAATGAGAAGCAGATTCACTTATGGCATCAACACTTAAGACATCCATCGTTTGGTTATTTAAAGCATATTTTGCCAACTTTGTTTAAGTCTTGTAAGATTGAGTTAAAATGTTGTACTCGTGAGACTTGCGTCTTAGCTAAAAGCCACCGTAGTGTGTTTCCAAAAAGTGATAATAAATCCTTGATGCCATTTACTTTAATTCACTCAGATTTACAGAGTCCGTTTTAACATTGTACTTCATGTGGTATGAGATGGTTTATTACATTTATTAATGAATAGATTTATTTGCTCAAGCATAAGAGCGATGTGAGCTATATTATTAAACAGTTTTGTATTATGGTCCATAATCAACTACAATAATCAAAGTAATGCGTTCAGATAACGGAGGTGAATACATCAATAATGATCTTGCTAATTTCTTTCAATCACAAGGGTTAATTCATCAAACTTCATGTGCTAACACACCACAGCAAAATGATGTCGCTAAACGACGTAATCACTAACTTCTAGAGGTTACTTGAGCTTTCTTATTGGAACAAAATGTTCCTAAATATATGTGGGGCGATGTCTTGTTAGCTGCTATGTATGTCATTAATCGTATACCTTCAAATGCCCTAGTATTTAAAACTCCACTTCAGGTTCTCACTAAAAAGATAAAAAATATATCGCTGATTTCTAATCTTCCTCCCAAAGTGTTCATTTATGTTGTATATATCCATCTATGTTCTCACCAACGAGATAAGGTTTCACCACAAGCTATTAAATTTGTGTTTGTAGGATATGCTTCTAACCGAAAGGGATATAGATGCTATCACCCACCTACTCAAAAGATGTACACCACTATGGATATTACTTTCAATGAGTGTAAAGACCCGACTTACCTTGTATCAGAAATTCAAGTAAGTCAAATCCCCCGGTCATGTATAATACCTTAAGTATTATATGGACAAGCAAACAAATAAAAGAATTTATTTGTTTTGAACATTTGCTAGCTAATTTTAATTCCTAAAATCATATAATTATATTATGAAAATAACCATATTTAATCAATGATAAAACTAAACTTTGGATTTTAAAAACATTCACACTAGAGAATACCTATCAAAGATAATAACAAAGCTTTTAAAACTTGTAATAAAACATATGGACTTCTTAACTAAGCTTTTTACAAAAAATATAGATTTCAAAAGATAAATCTAGTTTTAAAACGAAATAAAATAAAATACAATAATCCAACAGTCCTATCTCACTCCATTTCTTTTCTCAAACCTCAAGGATCACTCATAACCGAATCAACATCAACATCACCCAAAACATCCTCCTCATC
Organism: Combretum micranthum; assembly: GCA_024138025.1. Lineage (NCBI taxonomy): Eukaryota > Viridiplantae > Streptophyta > Magnoliopsida > Myrtales > Combretaceae > Combretum > Combretum micranthum. The sequence goes on from JAMXBD010000368.1 coordinate 1,037,438, forward strand.
AACAACATCATCATCATCATCAAAATCAATACTATCATCGTCATCTTCAATCATCAAAGCAACACCTGGAAAAACAATAACAATAATAATGAGCTAAAACCTAGTACATATTAATATAAGCACACATAAAGTGACACACGAGCTTAACTAAATATAATATAGCAACAATAGGTTATTATCTTTAAATTAAAGTAAACAAATCAACAGTGGAGCACTCATACTTCGAAACAATCTTAGGAATTTGGGGGTACTAAGTAATAGTAGATGCTTACGGGGTTGATATAGGCAACACGAGTACCTATATCTGCTATATAACTTTATAAGAAAATAGCCTCATCTACGTGTAACAGCTGTTACATGCACTATACCCATCACAATCCATAATATAATAGGCTCAACCGTGCCCATAAATGTGAGCCTTACTATATTGCTTCTTGCTTATCAAGATAGACATTACACCGATGCTATTTGCATCATCAACTACTCACTAAACCACTTATAAATGTCATTGCATCATGATGGGAGTAGCTTAAGTGCCTAAACTACTGTACTAGGCTTTAGACAAGGTTGTTGCTCCCCATATTAGACTCAACGGCACATACACAAACAACACTCACTTACTAAGTCGAGTTTAAGTTTTAATTCATTTAGGTTGCCTATCTTATCATACAACACGCAAGTTACGTCATGGCCCGTCAAGTCATAAATAATAGAATCTTCACCTGTACCTGTAGGAAAAGAAGGATTGAGCGAAAAACACCCAATATGCCAAACCGAAAACACATACACGTGAAAATAAAATTCACAATATCACATACAGTTTATATTATAATGCAATAAGCACAAATTAATTATCTTTTTCATTAGCCTACAACCAACACAGTTTAGGACTATTGATCACTAATCCTAAACCTGGAGTAACTCATGACCCCGATGAAAACTATAATATAAATAATAAATACGTATATAACTGTGTTCCATAATTAAGCTGGTAACAACTCCTAATCTACCAGAATCATCGCTAGGTACGGCTCCACTTGGGACAATGCGGCACAAGGATCATCAGGTTGCCAATGTTAGTATCACCCTCCACCATGGTTTCACTCTACCATGAGTTCTATACCAACCGCAGTGATGCACAACCAACACTCGATTCAATTAAAGTCTAATATAAATTAGTCAGATTTAACAACTAATCCTACAAGCACAAACATACAAGTATGGTAAGGTCGTACCTGAATTTGCTTTCAATCCAAATCTCTCGAATAGTTACTATTAATAGAGTAGAAACCCTAATCTCACAATACTCCTGTTTAACAATATATATATTGCAATCAATTTTAATTGTGACAACAACTTTCAAACCTTAATCCTAATTCCATGAATCTAATCGAAGATCAACACATCTGTTATCTCGTTTGCACTTCACATAAACCCTTTTCACAAATTCTCTAAGGTTCTTAACGAATCTCCACAAATTCCCTTCACACCACACACACACACACACACACACACACACACACACAATCCTCTATGAGCAATTCAACTATGAAAGTTCATAACTTTAAATCCATGGATGAAGAACGTATTCATACTTACTTATATCTCGCAGATCTTGTTCGCAATGGAAACCTTAATTCGTTCGATCAATTCTCCTGTCATCGATAATATACTATTGCGATAACCATTTTCTTATAGTCTATCAATCCTAAATATCATAGGACTAGGATACAAATTTTACCTTTACTTTGATTCGGAACCGAAATCCTCTAAACCTGATTTAGGGTTTAGCTCTTAGATCTCCTTCAAATGTATATAAAACTAGGAATAAACTAATATAACTAAAGAAAAGAATTGAAAAAGACCAAGATTAAACCCACGTACCTTGAGTTTGCCTGAGGAAGAATTCTGACAAATTCGTAAGGTCTAGGATCTATTTATAGAGGGGGTTGGCTTTCGAAAAACGCAACCTTAACTTAGGAAAAACGCCACTATAGGCTGGTCAGTATGCCGGTGGTCTACATGATACGTTGGCGGCCATCTTGCCAGCGTAAGTTCAATTTCCCTTGCAAAATTTTGAAACTTCAACACTGAAGCTTAGACCGTCGTCCAATATATTTAGGCCGGCAGCTTAGGATTCAAAACTGGCAGCTTAAATGTCGGCCTAAGTTAAATTCGTCCAATCATTCGCCTATGACTTCCTTGTGACCAAATTCATCTGTTCTAAGACAATAATAGCCTTTTTATATATCACTATATTACAATTCTACCCTTCATTATGAATTATTTAGTTGTGCTTTACAAACAGCGCTCCAGAGCCGCCAGCTTTCGAGCTAGCTTTTGTTTATTTGAATTAATTATTATTATTTCGTTTTAGATCTTTGTGTATTCACCAGATTTTGTTTATTCGACTTAATTATTATTATTTCATTTTAGGGCTATGTATATTCATATATATAGTCTTGAAAACCTATCTTTGATCTACCTAGGAAAAGACAATTGCTCCTAGCCTAATCCTGATGTGATGGTAGCCACTCTTCAGATCCACCTTGGAAAAGACAATTGCTCTACTCAGTCTATCCAGCATATCCTCCAGGCGAGGGATTGGGAATTTGTACCCAATGGTGATCTTATTTATGGCTCTGCTATCAATATACATCCTCCAGCTGCCATCCTTCTTAGGTTATCAGTAGTGCTAGTACAGCACATGGGCTCATGCTGTCCTTGATGAATCCCTTCTTTAACAGCTCCTGGACCTTTTCTAGCAAAATTTTAGTTTCTTTGAGACTCGTCCTATAGTGTGGTAGGTTAGGCAGACTTGCTCAAGGCACCAAGTTAATTTGGTGTTGAATAACCCTCAAATGAGGTAACCCCTCAGGTAAGTATTCTAGCATCACTTCTTTGAACTCCTCCAACACTTCCTTCGCACCTCACTACTAATTTCTTCACCTATCTTCATAATATTCTTTACAATCAAAGCATGTACCACCTTAGACTCTTTAATAGTCTCCTCCATCTCCTTTCCTGAATGAGTGATAGTCAGGAGGGAACGCTTCTTAGCCTATGCATTCAAATCATACTGCTAGGGTCACCCAAACAACATGTGACAGACATCCATGTCTACGATGTCACAATAGACTTCGTCATGGTACTTACCACTGGAAAATGGTACTCAGCATCTCTCTTTTACCTCTATTCTCTTAGTCGATTTAATCCACCCTATAGTGTAAGGGTCAGGGTGTTTCTCAACTGGAAGCTACAACTGGTCAACAACTGCCCTGCCAATTATATTCTCACAACTCCTAATGTCCACAATCAGATCAAAGACTCTTCCACCAATAATGCACCTAGTGCGAAATAAATAATGTCCTAAGTGTCTTCCCCCTGTTTTGGCGTTAGCATAAGCCTTCTTTTAACACATGTATGCTCAACCTCCTCATCATCATTGTCATAATACTCATCATCCCCATCAGGCTCATAGATCTCTTCCTCTTCATCCCTTTCTATGATATTCATAGTCTTCCTATTTGGGCATTCATTCGACCTATGACTTGGTTGATTACAACAATAACACTTACCCAAGATAGGTTTAGCATATGAATTATTTTGCCTTTGATTATCCTTGATCTTAACTGGTCTTTGACCAATAGCCTTATAATCTTTCTTCTCACCAATCACACTTTTCTTTTCCTCATGACCTTTATTTTCTTAAGTCATGGATTTGCTACTGCTAGTCCCCTCAATTCCATACCTTATATTTCCTCCATCAAAACGACTACTCATATCCTGTATCATCCTCTTGGCCCTAAGTGCCATGCTTTTTGCTTCATTCAAACTTCTCAATACATTTACACCAAATTTGTCTCGAATTTGCAATTTCAAACCATCAACATACCTCACAACTTGTTGTCCTTCACTTTCTCTAAGATCATTTCATTAAGCCAACTACATGAATTCAACTATATAATCATGAACAGATCATTGTCCCTAGCGATAACATCAATATTGCTAAAAGAGAATATGTTCGTACTTAGGTGGCAAGAAGTCTCTTTGCAATAATTGTTTCATACGGAACCATGTTTGCACAAGCTGCCTTCCCTCTCGTTGCCTTCTGTTTTGTAGCCTCTCCCACCAGGCGAAGCTCTACCTTTTACTTTGCATGCCACAAACCTTACACCCGCTCCTCCGATATCTTCATATAGTCGAAGAACCGATCTACCTCCGCTAACCAATCTAAGAATTCTTCTATATTCAAATTACCATTGAAATAAGGGATATCAACCTTCAATCATAAATCTCCACCATCGCTCTGATCATATCCATAATAATTCCGTCAATATCTACCTTCGCCTTAACCGCCTCTCCTCTGTGGCTGCCTTTCTTCAAACAAGACCTCATCTTCTTCCTCATAGTTATCTTTTGAGATATGTGCTAACTGAGTCACAATGACAAGCCCATTGATTGGGCCGCTGTAGGCTTCTCTTGCCCTAAGTCATACTCTAATATCATTCTTGCCTCTCTTGGTGTTGACTACATTGCGTTGAAATGCCCAACCAAATCTTTAACAAGTTGCTCTACCCATTTAATCTTCAATCCATGGCATCAACTACCATCCTAAAAACCATTTGATTAATTCCACGGACTCCCGCATCTTGATCACCGTTAAGATTGCGACCACCTTCAAAACTATTGCTAGATGCCCTCTTTGTAGGAACTTACCGTGCTCTTGAAGACACTGGGGAAAGCTGGTCCAAAGCCTGTGGCGTTACCACCGGTGTAGAGTGAAATCAAGTTGTATAAATTCTACGATGGGCATGATTACAAGCATGGTGTGTGCGTGTGGGAGTCAAAGCCGGCTCAAGGCCGTCGGTGTACTGCTAGCATACAATTTAGGTTGCCCATAGATAGCGTTCTAAAGCCACCAAGTTTTGGACCAGCTTTTGTTTATTCGACTTAATTATTATTATTTCGTTTTAGGGCTTTGTGTATTCACCATCTTTTGTTCCTCTGCTGCTTGAATTGCTTCTTGGATGATTCCATCTTGCTCATATATGTGTTAGCTATCTCATCTGCATCATGAGGGAAAATAAATGAATGAATTTATTGACATGGAAATTTAAAATTAATTTTTAATTCATATTTTTTGCCACCCAGCATATGGCCAGACTGTTAGTCAGATTTTGGTTAAAAGTACCATGGATGTAAGATTTAAAAATTTTATGTATTTTTGTGGGCCAAAAATTTTATAGGTACAAAATTATTATATCAAGAAAGCTCATGTACCGTTAGTGAAATTAACCTGAAGTTTAAGTATCAAATACTAGGGTTGTGAAAAGCCATTCAAATCGCAAACTAAATTGAATTTTCAGCTATTTTTCAAAATGGTTCAGTTCGTGGTTCAGTTCTATGAAGTGTAAATGGTTTACAGTTTGGTTTAGGACCCGACCTAAATTGTATGGTTTGGGTGGAATCGACCGTTTTACATATTAAAAAAAAACTCAAATACATTATTTTATTTTAATTACTTTATTAAAAAATTTACTTAGTTTTTCTTTATGTTTTAGATATAGATTTGTATTCTTCATGAGAATGGAGTTACATTGTTTATGTTTGTTTTATTATTATTATTGCGGTGTATATACAAATAAGTTAATTTTTAGGTTTTATCATATTATGCTGTGAAAATTATTTTTTCCTTTTTTACTTTCATTTGTATAATTAATTTCGAATATTATTGTTTATTTTTAATTAACGATAAAAAATAAGTAATTGAAACCTCTCTACAAAATATATTTTTATTTTAAGAATTAAAAACTTATTTGAATTGCAAACTGAACAGACTATTTTTATGTTCAAAAAATTTATAGACCAAACCATATGATTAGGTTTGGATAAGAAGAAAAAAACATAATATACTGTTTGGTTTGATTTGCAAGGATAATCGGACCAAATCACATTGCACTTAAACTATTGAATACGACATTGTCGCTTTAAACTATAGTAGCATCTGTTTGTTTCATTATATTCTAGTCATTTTGGCATAATTTTTTTTTTCGTTTTTAAGAAGTCGGTTAATGATATAAATATGATACAAATATAATACAGATAAGTTATAGATGTAGATTTGAATAGATCCGATAATCAACTTGTAGTTATGGTGTTCAACAACACGGAAGGAAAAAAAAAATGTTAAAAGGGAATGAAGAAAACGATTTCTCATGTTTAGAAGAAAAATCTTTTCCTCATCTTCTATTGATATTTTTCATATGTTTTCATCATGAGCAATCGGTTAATGCTTTTAAAATCTACTATGACCACAATGTTATCATATTAAACATAAGATTTGATATACCTTAAGTTTTCGTCATCGTAAAAAGTTAAAAAAAAAAAAAAAATCGAAAAACAGCTTTCTTAAAACTAAACATACCCTAAAACACTTTGAGACTTTAAAACCACCATAATAGATAATAAAAAGTTCGTTTTGAAAAAAGAATGATGGTGACTGGTAGATAGAGGAAACACGATCCTAAAATCTAGGGTTTTATTCGTATTTGCACATTGGTAGTGAGGAAGAAAATAAAATAGTTTAGGCATTGAAGCAGCGTGGAATATAGTCGATAATGGAGACAGTAAATATAGATAATGTTATGACAGGTATGCATGTGAAGGTTCCGCGATAGACGACGAGAAAAATTAGTTTGGTGTTACTGCTCTCCAAATAATTAAAAATTAGACAACAAAAGCACTTTTTTTAAGCGTCATTGTTCCGGAAATAATTTATAAATCATTATCGAAAAGCTATGTATGAATCTTAAACCTCGTACTTTGCGAGTCGTAGTATCCAGCTGTTTTTAATTGCTCGCCGAGTCAAAATTACTTTTTAGTGTGATACTTATAAATAATAAAATGCACATTAAATATAATGTATAAAACTTACATTCTACTGAAAACTAAACATGACCACGTGATATCTTTGCAAAGGCTCCTCCTCTCCCTTCTATTTGCTCCTAATTGTTGTTGGTTTTATTGTTTTTATTTATTAATTGATTCTTCTTATCAATCATTATACATATTATAGAGAGGAGAAAATTAAATTAATCGATCCAATAAAATTAGTATCCATATTATTAGCTTAGAACAGTTTTCATAATTTTATTTATTGGTTTTCGAACTTTATTGTATTTTCTAAAGGCTCTTGGATTGAAATAAACACAAGTACCCGATTCAAGTTTTGAGCAAATTTTGATTTTGTGAGCTCAGGTCTCTTTCATCATGTTTCATTCTAGTATATGGTCCAGAAAATATGGGCAATCAGATGCCTATGTTAATATGCATCATTGATTCGTGTTTGCACTTCTACCCATAGTAAGTATCCTTAGTCATTTTTAAATTTCCATCCCTTTTCCAAATCATCACACTTTATGGAACCATGGATAAGAATGATTTATGCTGCATAACGAATTGCATTTCTCAAAATCATTCGTTTCGAAGAATCATTAAGATTGCATGGAATAATATTCCGATAAACTTCTAGAGATGACAAAATTTGTATAAAATAATTTTACGGCCAAGCTAAAAATAAACTAGATTATGGTTAAGTTAAAGCTAATTATTTGAGTTAGTGACAAAATTCCAACTAATTCGATTTAAATTAGGATGATTTAAAAAGATTTAAATTAGTGTGCTTGGAAAAAAAGTTTGTTGAAATTGTTTTGCACATTTTTATCTTTTCTTAGCAAGTTTATCTGTCGAGAGTTCCAACATGAATATAGTTGTGTATTATTATACTCACTTTAGTCAATTAGGGTCATTGAACCCTGATTAATTTTTTTTCATTAATACCTCATATCATCTAACGATAATTATCACTTATGACTCATTATAAATATTATATATATATATATATGGAAGATATCCTATTCCTCTTTCTAATCCGTTCCTAAATTATCCAGTTTTCTTTTTCTTTTTTCCCTAACCAATCCTTTTCCTTATTCACATGGGGCACGTAATACATATCATGACGCCTTTTACAATTTTAAGCATAGGATTCTCAAAAATTAAATAAATAAAAATAAAGCTTAGTATAATTTTGCAATTAATACCTTGAAAGCTCGCTTCTAGTCTTTCATCTTTTATATTATCACATGCCATTAGATCTATAATTGTACCCCTTCTACTTATTCTTGGTTTTCATAAATGGTGACCTGTTAAAATACACATTGCACATGCCATAGATTGAATGTTGATTACCGATTGGTTACAAGTGTCAATATATATAAAATAGATTCTTTATTGTGTTTAAAGCAATTCATATGAGAAAAGCTGGTGCCGCCTTGTGATATTAATACTTGCAATATGACTTGATAGCGAGTTGATCTACTACTTAATTTAATTTATTTTTTTTTAAATCAATCTTTCCCATTTTAAAAGTCTCTAGCATCAAAAGTTGGAATCGTTAAAAGAATGTGTATTCATTCACACTTACTTTTTTCTTTGAAATAAATAAATTAAACAATGTTCTTATTATTGAAGAAATATTTTTTTACCTTTTAATTTTTTTTAAAAAGCTATGTGAGTATTTTGGATTATTTTATTATGTTTTTCTTGGTTTAATGTGGTCGTAGGTGTTTATTTTCTAGTTATTGCATCGATGGTGAAAGACATAGTACTGCTTAATTGAATATTATATATATTATTGACAAGTGTATATATAATTGCTTCCAATAGAGGACCTAACTATCACTTTAATAATCACAACAAATTGCTCTTATAGAGCTACACCACAACTCACAATGCAAATATACATAAAGTTTCACTCAAGTTATGCCGTATCTCACAAAACACTAAATTGACCTATGGCACAACTTTCACTCCTACGAAATACTCAAACGAATTTGAGTAGTTCCTTAAAAATTGTTTGCAACAAGAGGCCAGTGGAATTAATCAACACTTCTAATTTACAAATAGAGTACAATGACAAATTTAATAAGAGAGTGATATAAATGACCCATAGCAATTTAATGAGCTCAACTAATTCCCTAGATCTGCCTAAAGTCCTCTATTTATAGCTTCTCTTAAAAACTAAATGTTTCACAATACTTTCTCCTTCATTAGCTCAAGCATTAAATGCTCCAACAAATAGTTTCTATCAACTAGTGTTCGGATGGTTGCAAAACAGAGCATAGAAGGTTACAAACCCTACGAGCATCTAGACTCCACACCATGGCAATCAAACGCTAGCCCACTGCACCATAATTAGAAACATTATGTGAAAAATTCCTAGCACCCAAACACTGGCTGTAGTTCACATGATCGAGCCTTTAATCATGATACCATATGGATGTCATGCATTGAAGCATGTCTAGTGTTTGGACAGTAGCTACAGTACAACTAGGTCTTGAAACTTTATTACAAAACACAGGTACAACACAAATTGCAAAACACAAACGCAATATATCATGAACATATTTTTTCAATTAAATATAACTCAACTCTAATAAAAGAGTAATAATGTAATGTATGACCTCATCAAAATTCAATTTGAACCCTCCAGTTCAACAATTGGCTTAGATGCATTTTATCTACAATGTGATATTGGAAACTCAATTAGTGTTTGTTATGTTAGTTTAGCCTTTAACTCAAGTTATGTTATAGAAATACCTTTTATAACTTAGTACATTCATAACATACTTTATACAAGTAAAATCAATAATCGGTTATAACACCAAATTAAGTATATATGGAAAGACTTGTCTTCTTTATTATTAATAAAAGTTGTAACTCTAAAATAAGCATTAATCAATAGAAGACATTTGATCATGAGAAGTTACAATAAGTTCTACAATAGTAAAACTTGTTGCTTTATTGTTGCAACATGCAATGTTAGTGTTGTGACACCCTCTAGCTAAAGTGATGCATGGTTTGGCCAACAACGATCATTTGTTGTAATATTGAACAGTTTGCACTATGACAATTACTTATCATAGCAATACTCTCTTACTACAATAATACATAATATGAGAATTGTAACGCTATGCTCTCTACATCTTAAACCTAGAGAATTCTTCACATCCTTTGTTGTTTTTATATCATCAAGTAGTGGAACAATCCCCTTGATAAGTACTATTTATTCTAACTAAAACCCTAATGTATTATAATCCACTACCTTGTAGTAAAATACTCTCCTTGGTGTATGCTTCTTGTCGCAATTATGTATTTGAATATATATAATATTATATATATGAAATACGCAAAATAAAATAAAAACGTAGAGAATGGCAGAAGAGTAATTAATGAAGTTTGTAAAAGGTCATATATGCAATTTTTAGCATATCTTTTAAAAGATACGACAATTGCAAAAATGTTTAAAAACCAAACATAATTGTTTTTCTTCTTCTTTTTCCCATCTTTTCAGAATTTTATCCCTCTCTTTCTTATCAATCTCCATCAAGTCTAAGTGATCTTCTACCGAAAAAAAAAAACTATTCTAAATAATCACTTTTGCTTCTTTTCCATTTTACGTGTAATGTTTTTAATGAGAAAACAATGATGATCAATACATTTGAATGTTAACAATGGGTTTCCGAGAAGAAATGAGGAGCGTATGTATAATTAAGGAGGAATTTCTAGAACAAGAAAGATAGAAGTTAGTATAAAGACAAATAACAAAGGTTTGATAGAATCTATATCAAGATAATAGGGTTTTTTCTTTGAAAAATTCCTCCTTTTGATGTAAGATTTGTGAAATTGATGTACAGGTGTATGGAGAAAGGTTGAGAATTGATGTTTTCTGTGTTTTGATGTTGGAAATGGAGAAAAGATTGAAACCTTGCAAAAATTCATGAAGGAATCATGCGTTAGTGTTTAACATGAATAAGCACACAAGTTGTGCACTTGTGTTGAATAAGTAAAACATTGTTTTGCATAACTTAGGTTCTACTTCTCACATAAGTGAGTACAAAAGTCAAGTTGTGGTCTGTGTAGAACCTTATGACACATGATTCCTAAGTTTTGAAGGTTTTGTTTCCCACACAAGAGATTACATGAGAGAGTACACAAGTCGTGTCGAGACTTGTGTTTAGACTTGTTTTAAACACTTAAATCTTAAAAATCATGTTTATGTTCCCCACACGAGAGAGTACATGAGTGGTGTACTTACTTGTGTGAAAGTATTCAAGTGAAAACATAACTGGTGCTGCCACTTTGTACATGTGTACAAAACACCTTTTTGACAGCTTGTGTTTTCTTTATTAAAAACCTTTGAAACTAGTTCAAATTATTCGTTAAAGGTTTATTTATAAATTAATTGCCTATTTTCCTTTTATTTCAAATTTAAATCCTTATCTCTAAACTAAATGTATATGAAAGCACCGATGACTTTTGGGTGGGAATGAAGGCTATAGGAAGTATAACCTATAGATGAAATTAGAAGAGCAAATAATTCTAAATACTTTATTTACTTTGTAACTCAAGTTTGAAGCTTTTAGTTTCTCGATAGTTCTACCTTCTAGGTACGTGTATACTTTACTTATTACTTATATCTATTAGGTTAGAAATTGAAATGGGCTAATTAACTATTTAGATATGTGTGTATGTGTGTGTGTGCTTGTTGCTTATGTGTAGCTACTACTAATTGGTGGATAGTATCCATGCTATTATCACAGTAACCCAATGATTCATGTGTGGTGTTGTTTGGGAGTAGAGTTACACATGGAAATGATCTAGATAAATCTACATGTTTCAGTTTCGAGAATATTGGGGAGTATCAAATATTTAGTTTTTGGACTCCCCAGCATCATATATATGTATTATTATACAAACGTGTGGTGAGATACTGGGTTATTCTTGTATTGTTTGTTTGACTTAAACTAAGGATAATAAAATGTTGGTTGTTGCATTCGTAATAGTGATTCTTGCGAATGTGTGTTTGATTGTGAATGTGTGTGTATTTGTGGTATACCGTACTGGGCTTTGGCCATTCCTTTTTCTTTTTCAAGTACAAGTAATGAACATATGAATCGATGTATTAATAGTCACAACCAGATAGTGGGTATATAAAATGACGCTAACTATGAAGACATTCCATATGAGGAATAGAAGACATGTACTGCTTGTTCACTTCGCCGTAATTGCAATTCAATTACAATCTTATTCCTTACGAATAGCTATTATAACATTTAGTTCACTAAATAGCAATTCTATGATAAATCCCTATTACATAAAATATTGAATAACCGTTCTTTGTTCAAACCTATGAATATCAATTCAATGCTAAAATTGTATTTTTTTTAAATACCACCATTTAAATGAAAAATCAATAAAGAAAAATCGTAATACAGCTCTATTACATTCCTCTGTAATAGAAATTTCATTACAGCCTTATTTATTCAGCGAAGTGAATGAGCTGGTACTAGTTTATGTAGCTAGACTGAGTATTAATATGTTATTAGTGTTTATTAGATACATTAGTTTCAATGTATAGATCTTAAGGTATTAGTAAAGAGGATTTCTTTGAATCATCTGCTGGGTGAACTTATGTAGATTATAAGATGGTATTCAGGTATTCGTTTATGAATCTATGTAAGTAATTTGAAGCTATTTGAAGACATTAATGTATGAGCAAATTTGTTATTTATGGTGCTTATCGTGGAATTAGTAGGTTTCAAGCCTTTATGTGTCCATGGTCGGTTGTAGATATTCCTATATTTAGAATGTTACAATATATACATATATATAGATATTGTTTTGCATTCTTAGGTGGTGGAGCAATCCCTGTTAACAAATGCTGATAAGCTTAAGCATGTCTTGGCATATTATGGCTACCATCTCTACCTTTAGAGATTTTCTTGGCATGTGATGCCTTTCTCAAGTGATTTCTAGCGTTTATTATTATTTTTACAAGAAAGTAGTCGGGTAATCCCCATTAAACATAAGCCTAAGCAATCTTGGCTTACCATTAATCTTCATTAAAATTTATGGCTACGTATTGGTAGATTTTATTATTTTTACTATTGAAATAGTGGTGATTACATTGGTTTGTGATACCTAGAATGGAATTTCCATGGCAATATAGTTCTCAACGGAAAGCAATCTTCTAATTTTAGAGCTAAAACTCAAACAAGTACATATAGTTGATCTACTAAAGAAACATTATGAGTTACAAAAGAGCACCATGGTAAGTATTTCTCTTACCTTTTGCACAATATGCATGGATTCCATTTGTCTTACTCAATATTTGAGTAATAATATGCTACTTGGTCTTCACAATGCTATATTTGGCTATGTTCTTTATTCACACATTTTTCTCTTTATGAATGTAATTGTATCTACCCTTGATTTCTAAATAATATCGTGCATATTACTTTTATGAGTTACAACTTAAATAAAGTTCACGATATTTATTTAAAATAATACTTTTCTTAAGTATGAAAATTTAAATAGTTATTATAACAACTATACTAAATGCTATCAAAGGAAAGCAAGATATTTGCATTAGCCCATAATTTCACTATATTACTATCTTCAAAAATACAAAATTTACTTCTCTCTTCTAAGAAAATAAGGAAATATATTTCAATAACAAATGTATGGATTATCAATATTTTCTCACTTCTCTTGGAAAGAGAGTAAAGTGAATATGCAAGTCCGATCTAGAAATATGATGCTATGTGAAAGTCATTAAGTTGTTATTATGAGACATGGACTAAGTAAATCATTTTACAATTAACTAACGAGGTAAATCTCAATATGCAAGAATTAACCATCACAATGAAAGACATTATGTAAGGCATATGCATTAGTATAATGATTTATACCCAATTTTAAATGAAAAATATTTATAGTATTTATTAAGATGTAGGCACTAAGTAACATGCAGTCAATGGCAAATCTAGTGTTAAAAGAACTCAATGGATGCCTATGAATTCTTTTCATTACATACAAAAGAATCCTTGTACATGGGCAAAATGTAGATTAAGAAATTTATATAATAAAATTTTATGGTTGCTCAAAATAAATAAATTATGCTTGAGGCTAATTATTTTTGATTAGATGATATCCACATAATTACACCTAAATTAGGATGATTTAGAGAGATTTCGATTAACAGGCTTTGGAATAGGATTTGTTAAAATTGTCACAGAGATTTTTAGCCTTTCTCAACAAGCTTAGGTGTCACTAGGTTCCTGTATGTATATAGTTGGGCTTTGTTAAACTCTTTTTGTCCATTAGAGTTGCTAAACTTGCATAATTTTGTTTGTTAATAGTTTTGTGCTATTTAATAGGTAATTGTCGCTTATGACTCAATAAATGCACATGTTACTACTTATGAGATGAGGGCATTTGAACTAAATCACTTTATTATCTTAACCTATCACTTGAATTGATGCATGCTGACATTGCCTTTCCAACTCTTTATCCTCTTTGAAGTATTCATTATTTCGTTTTCTTATCAATCATTCTATTGCAAATCTAACCATTTTCCTTGTTCACATGAAACACCTAATATATATCAAGAACTCTTCTAGAACTTCTAATTTCTTTGCATTCAAACATAACTTTTAAATGTGTGTGTGTGTATATATGAATTTATGATGTGGTCACATGTAAAAAATAAGTAGAAGCTGAAAAATGAAATGACAAAGTAAAAAAATTAAGGAATTAAAGGATTAACCAATTTTTTATTTTTATTTATTTGTTTAATTTTTGCTAATAGAGTAGAATTTTATTCAATGAGAAACAATTAAACCTATTAATTGTGTTGATACGAGGAATTATAATTATAAACTTGAGTACGAAAACCCTACAAAATAGGCTGACATATCTCTTTAAGAAAAAATTTTTCTATTCTAGCTAAGGTTGCAAACAAGCCGAGCTATTTGCAAGCTACTCGAGCTCGGCTCATTTCAGGTTTGGCTCGACTCGGTTCGTTTAGCTAAACGAGCTGAGCTCGAGCTCTAACTTAAACTCATTTAACTAAACGAGCCGAACTTGAGTTTGTCCTCAAGCTCGTGATCTGGCTCACGAACATGCTCGTTAAGGGCTCGCGAACCAAGCTTATTAAGGTCTCGCGAGCAAGCTGTGAATGGGCTCGATAAGGGCTCATTTAATATATATATTATTAACATATATTAATATAAATTATATAAAATTATTTATATCAATTTAATATTATAAATATAATTAAAAATAATTATATATGCTAAACAAGCCGAGCTCAAGCTCATTTAACTAAATGAGCCCAAGCTCGAGCTTGGCTCGTTTAGGCTCATTTAGCTAAATGAGTCTAAACGAGTCGAGCTCGAGCTTGTAAAAGCTTAACAGACTCAGGCCTAAGCTGCATATTCCAGGCTCGTTAAAAGCCTAGCTCGGCTCAAGCTCATTAAAAAATAAATGAGCCGAGCTCGCAGGTAAAAGCTAGGCTCGCTCGGCTCGGTTCGGCTCGGCTCGGTTCGTTTGCAACCCTAGTTCCAGCCATGTGTCTCAATCTTGTTCCAAGTGATAATAAGATGACGCGTGTACATGGACTAATAGTAACTACTTGTTTTATTTTAGAGATATTTTAATTTTTTAATTTATTTAACATGTATCAAGTAGTTGTTGGCTGAGATAGAGTGGGGACAACATTTCTGGAACAGTAAATATTTTTCCTCTTTAGGAGTCGAAACATTTCATATAAGGTATTATTGTTTTCCCTAAACCAATAAAGCCCATCTAGTTGACAAATGCATTGATAAATCCAATAAAATGGATAGTACAATATTATCTGTGGGATGACTATGGAATGGAAGAAAAAAGTATTAAAAAACTAATTATTCTAAATATTGATAAATTAACATAATTTCAAAATGATTAGACTAGTAGAAGTAGACTTATGGATCGTTGATTTTTGAAAATGATAAAAGAAAATAAGATCATCAATGAAAAAACGCGAATATAAGAACTAGTAATCCTGATTTAATAAATTTAAAATAAAATAAAAACTATAGTGGAAGCTAACAATTTGAGTGTGGAAAAAAAATGATATCGAAGGGCAAATGATACAAATTAAGGGTTTGTATATTTGGTTAAATTAGGACTGTAAACAAGTCTAGTAAAGATGATACAATGCTAAGTTCTAATTCGATTTGAATAAAATACTCAAGCTCAAGCTTGACTCCAGCTCAATCAAGCTTTATTTTTTAACCTCAAACTTGACTAAAATTAATACTCAAAAAGATCAAGCTTGCCTTGATTAGGCTCAATTGTTCTTATAGAGATGAATTAGACTGAAAAATAAAATGGAATCACCGTTGGATATGAAGGAGAAATAAAACCAAGGCACAAAAGTAGGCTTTAAAAATGGAGAAAACATAAATTTAGTATTGTTTTTATAAATATATATATATATATATAAAGCTTGAATAGAATCTTGACTACTTGAATTGACTATTTTAAAACTTAAACTCAAACTCAATTGCTACTATAGTAGCTTGAACTTGAAATCCACTCGATTGTAGTTGAGATTGAATTTAGTTATCACTGAGTTGAACTACGGTAGCCGCGAGTAGATGTCTTGGATGCATTTGATATTATTGAAACATTATGGTTTCCAAACTTATTGTGATAATCTCTAAAAGTTGTGTTAATAGGTTTTTTTAAGTGGAAAGTGGTTTTCATTTTAGTATAATGTTGCATTTGAAATTTATACTTTAATATATTATATTTTTAATTAATTTTGAATTTTCCAGTTTCTATACTCGATTGAACTTTATAAGGTTATCCATACTAATTGTGTGAACGCTGTAAAAATCGCCTTACTAGTTACTTATTTTGACTAACTATCATATGTCTAAAATGATATTTCAATAAAGATTTTCTGCTTAAAATATAGAGATGTAACTAGGGTTGATCATTATATGGTACTCGGCTCACTAGACTTGCTAGCATGGATTTTGATATTATTTTGAGATCCTGGAGGATTTTGGGTTTTAGAGATGACCCTTTAGGTTATACATCATCACGGGTCAGTTCCCATCACCAGTAGTTCTGAATTAGAAACTGACTTGGGGATGGTGAGTTCGAATTGGGAACCCATTGGTTTTGGCGGGTCCAGTCAGCTCCAACCCCTAAAACTACCGGTTCAAGAACCGATGGTTCCTATAGTTACACACCACCAAAATAAAAAAGAAGAGAAATTATAAAAAATAATGTAAAAAACAAAAATTTAAACTATTTTCTTAAGAATAGTAAATTTTATCTCCTATTCATGACATTAAATAAGTTTTTATTAATAATATAAGTAATAAATATATATATATGTATATAAATGAAATAATGTGTTGTTGAGTTTATTTAGACCTTCAATTAAAGTAGACTTTTTCTTTCTTAACAATGTAAGACTTGTTTTTGTGTTTGTCGGACTTATTTTATATTTATTTTAAAGTTACACATTGCTAATATGACAATTAAAAAAATACAAGTGATTATATATAAATAAATACACAAACTGTAAAATATCTTTAACTAATGAGTTATAAACAATTCTTGTTAGCTATGATGTTATTTTCAACTTGAAGTTTGTTTGCATTTTCTTTTTCTGCTTAATTTAAGTAAATCTATTTAGCTGATTTTTTTTTTCAAGTTGAGTTATATAACAATTGTTTGTTAACTCTCTCTCTCTCTCTCTCTCTCTATATATATATATTTGTTATATCTTGGTTAGTAAAGAAATAAGATGCAGTAATGTCATCAACATTATGTTAGGTCTTTCGATCATCCATTTAGATAATGTGTTTTATTTTTGTTATATTTGTTAGTATATTTAGTAGGATCATCATTTGAAAATTATCTACAATATGTTCAATTATTTCTTAGACAAAAAAAAAAAAAAAGGAAAAGGTTATCAGTTTTGAACCTAGTACATCCCTAAAAGATACATGTAATAGTAATGATAACAATACTTTTAAGATGAAATTAACACAAGTGAGGGTTTGTGATTGTCAAAAAAATCATATATTCTATATGGAATGTCTTTATCAAAATAATTCATTGAATATCTAATAATCTATACTTGGGCAAAAAAGCCAACTAATTGACAATTCAATAGAAATTTAACATAGGCGTAGCAATCTTAAGAAAGTCTAATTGATATTGAGATAAAAGTATATATGTTGATTGAAAAAATAATTAAGTTTAAATGCCAAATACATATATATATTTTTCTTTTAGTTATAGCTATCAGTTACTAGGATGGTATTCAATATTATGGATAAAAAAAAGAAAGAAGAAAGAAAATGTTGACTGGAATAGAAAATATGATTTTTCATATTTAAAACGAAAATCGTTTCTTCACCTTTTGTTGATATTTTGCATGTTTTCATCCCCGCAATCGTTGATGCTTTTAAAATCAACTATAACAAGATGTTATCATATTACTCTATAAGATTGATATTACTAACGTTGTTAATCATCATAAAGAGTGAAAAAAAAACAAAAACGAAAATAACTTTTGCAAAACAAAAGCACCCTAAACATAGGTTTGAGATCTTAAACCACCATAGTAAATAATGAAAAGAATTAGAAAGAAATGTAAAAAAGATAGTGACCCGTAGTTAGAGAAACTTGATCCCAGAATCAAGGGTTATAGTCATATTTCACATGGGGCAGTGAGGAGAAAATAAAAGATATAGTTTAATCATTGAAGCAACAAGTTTGACAATGGAGGCAGAAAAATATAGATAATGTTATGACAGGTGTGTATCTCTCTCTCTCTTCGTATAGTAATCATTCATTTTCAATTTCCATATTATATATATATTTCAATATAAATATAAATATTGATAAAAAAATATTATCATCCAAATAGATATATGAATTTTAAAACTACACGGTTTGCGCAGTCGCAAAACCTAGCTCTTTTGTCTCTCTATCGGGGCAAGACAGTGTCTTTTTTTTACTTTCTGGGTAACCTTTTTAAGGGTAACATAAAAGGGTTAAGGAAAAAAATTGCGCCTTTATAAAAATTATGAAAAATCATAAAATATGAAATAATCCAAAAAAATAATAATTTAAACTCGACTTTGAAGAGATAATGTAGATTGAAATGAATTCGTCTTTTTAAAAGGCAAGTAAAAACAAATCAAATAAGTTCATTAGAATTGTTTTGAACTTGTCTTTAAGGTGATGATTTAATTTTATTACAGTTTGTATTAAATTTATCTTTTCAAAAGACGGAGTTATGACAATTCAAACTCATCTATTTAAAAAGAGAAGTTTAATTTTATCTATTTTTATGTATATTTGATCAATAATATTTTTGTAAATTTTTATTAAAATATTATTTTTTTTTCTATCCAAAAATAAAAACAAATCCGTTCATGCTAGTATGCTATATATTTGGATGAGTAATAATATAAGTTTAATTTTCTAAATAAATAGATAACAATGGATAATTCTATGAAAAATCATTCCAAGTTTAAATTTAGGGTAAATTACGCTTCTTTACAAATTTTCAGTTTGGTATGTTATTATTTTTTACACATAGATGAGGGGTTAAAGGGAAAAAAATATTAATAAAAAATTAAAGATGTTGTCATTGGAAAATAATCCAAATAAGCAAATTATAGTTGTTATTTAATACGGCTTTAGATTACCATGAACTCATTCTTGAAGAGATGGGTTTCAATGCAATTCATTAAACTTGTCTTTTTAAAATATGAATTTAGCCTACTTGTTACAATAATAAACATAACTTATATTCTTTCTCCTTAACCGATGTAGATAGGATAACTCTAGATTATATGAAACAGTGGGATAAATAGTATATAAAAAATAAATAAAAAATAAATCTTTTTCTATTAGCGGCTGAAAAGAATGTAACTTTTGCTCCAAGAGGAGTTATGGAGCTTATTATACGATTCTAATGACTATTTTTTGAGCCCTTTAATGGGCTAATGAACTTGTTTCAACATTGAAAAGTGATGTTGAATGTTATAACAGGCTTCTGTTATGTTTCTAGAATTTGTACTGTTAGATTTTCTTAGTTTTTTGTTTCTTGGAAATCCATCAATGAGGTTAGAGAGAGGAAAAATGAGTTTTGTATGAACTTAGTTCAAAGACTAGTTTACATTGTATTAATTGCCTATTTTTTGGAGTACTTTTCTATTTTTTATTAATTTTTTCCCTTTTCCCAGCTGTGTTTCCCAAAACTAAGAAAAATCAATTTTCACTCTACAAGAAAAGGTAAAAAATAATAAAAAAGGAAGAGCAAAGCTCCCGACAATCATTTCCCTAACAAGAGAAGCGATGGGTCAATTGCAACATCATCTTCCATATCTCTTCTCCTACCACATACTGAAGCAGCACCTTATTTTGAATACATATCGTCAGCAAAATCAAGCGTTATTGGTTTCATAAGAGAATAATCTCTTTGTCTTTATCCCGGAAAAAAAAAAAAAAAAATCTATCTCTGGGGTTGTAGTAGATGAATTTTCAACATCGTTGTCATAGGTACAAGCCGGATCGAGCTTCCAACTGTTCATGGACTTAGAATTACTTCTTGTTGCAACCTCAGCAAAAAATTTGAACCGTCTTATTGCTCACCAAAATATATATTTTTTATTAATATATTTATTGAAATAAACTCAAATATTTATATATATATTAATTTTACATTTTACAGTATTTATTTTATTTTACATATTTTATTATAGAAATATACTTTATTTTTAAGTAGTATTTTATGATATTACTTATATATAACATATTATTATTGTTTCACATTATTTTATCAAGTTGTATATATTAATTTTTTTATATGAGAAGTAATTATGTAAAAGAATATATAATAGATGTAAATAATAATTTTGAAATCTATAAATGTTTATAACAAACTTGTTTTAAGTACTATTTATTGTTTATACTTTATAATATATAAAAATGTAATATATTAACACATATACTAGAAATAAAATATATTAGCATTAGTTGTAAATGGCATATGATTATACATATTATATTTATTATATAATAAAATTAATTTACAGTTATAATATAAATCCATATTATATGTTACACATTTATATATATATATTATTATATTTTACATGTATAACTAAAACTATACTTTAAACATAATTATTTATATATCCACATACATAATAAT
This sequence comes from Combretum micranthum, assembly GCA_024138025.1. Taxonomy (NCBI): domain Eukaryota; kingdom Viridiplantae; phylum Streptophyta; class Magnoliopsida; order Myrtales; family Combretaceae; genus Combretum; species Combretum micranthum. The sequence continues at coordinate 1,058,580 of JAMXBD010000368.1, forward strand.
GTAGTTTAGACACATATTTGCAAGAGAATTTGAAAAAATATAAATTAGCGCTAAAAAAATTTATTTCCTGCTAAAATCAGAGAGAAATTTTCAATGGAAAAAATTGCATCGCAAATCAACTAGTAATCTGTCACAAAATCCATCTCAAAATCATTTTTTAACAGACATAAATTTTCTGTTGCAAATTTTTTGTCATTAAAGACTAATTTTCTAGTAGTGTCATAATTCACAGCTTCTCAGTAAGTAGATGGCTCCTTATGAGAATCATCTTCTCTACTACATTAAGAGCATAAGCTATTAACTCTACCTTTACATATCTTTGAGGAGGTTTAACTTCTCTCCTAGGTTTATCTCTAGCAATGGAACACTGCTGTTATGGTAATGTAGAGAGAGAATTATCCTTTATTTGTGATCTAAGCCGAGAAGTAAACTCCAAAGTAGAGCATGAATCAATCTGAAACTCCACCTGCATGCTTGATTTCTGCTCTACTTTATCAAATGAAGTTGTAGAATATAAGTCAAATAACATAGATGCTTTATAAAAAATCACATCCCTATCGACAATGACTTTCTTCAAATCATGACACCACAATTTATATCCTTTAGCACCAGGTTTAAAATTAAGGAATATGCACTTCATAGATCTAGGCTCAAGCTTCTTATTATCTACATGAGCACATGTAGGACAGCCAAAAACTTTCAACTTAGAATAATTAGTAGGTGTACCAGACCATACCTCTAGTGGAGTCTTCTTCTCAATAGTTGTAGATGGAGACATGTTTATTAAACAACATGTTGTAGAAGCTGCTTTAGCTCAGAATGACTTCGCTAATTAAGCATTAGACAACATATACTTGACTTTCTTCATAATGGTTCTATTCATCCATTATGCTACCCCGTTTTGTTGAGATCTACCAAGAACTATTAGATGCCTCACAATTCCTTTTGACTTACACAAGACATTGAAATCATTAGAACAAAATTTAAGGCCATTATTCGTACAAAGATGCTTTACTTGCTTCCCAGTTTGTATCTTATTCATCATCTTTCACTCTTTGAATGTGGGTAAAACATCATTCTTTTGCTTCAAGAAAAATACCTATACTCTTTTGGAGAAATCATCATTAATGGTCAGCATGTAGATTGCACTTCCACTTGAAGGCACTGTAGATGGTACCCATAGATCAGAATGGATATAATCTAGAATACCCTTAGGACTATGAGTACCTGTAGTGAATCTTACTCATTTTTGCTTACAAAAAACAGAGTGTTCCTAGAACTTTAACTTAGTGATGCCTTGCCCATCAAGAAGTCCTATTTTGCTCGATTCAACTCTACTGGCTTCACTCATATACCCTAGCGCATTGCCATAGTCTAGTAGCATTCTCATCTGATAGAGAAGAAGAAGTGATGATTGCATCATCTGTAATAACTGAACCGTTTAAAACATATAAATTAGCAGTCCTTTTCATCCCCTTCATCACCAGAAGAGATTATTTGCTGATCTTCAAAACTCCGCCTTCACCAATATATTTGTACCCTTTAGAATCAAGAGTACTCAATTGAATTAAATTTCTCTTCAAGTTGGGAACATGTCTCACATTTTCAAGTGTCCTGATGACACCATCAAATATCTTGATTTTTATAGTGTCAATGCCTGCAACCTTGCAAGCATTATTTCCTGAAAGGACAACACTTTTGCAAACTTTTTCATATGTTGAAAACCAATCCCGATTGGGATACATATGAAAAGTATGACTATAATCCAAAATCCACTCCTTACCAGTCTAAGGATCATCATTAGAAGCTAGAAGAAGTTCACGACCACTATGGTCTTCATCTACATTAGCTTCAACAAATTTTTCTAGTTGTTTCCCCTTCTAATTTTCAATAGCTTTCTCATTCTTATTCTGCATTTTATAACATTCTGATTTAATGTGTCATTTCTTCTTGCAATACATGTAGAACTTATCCCTGTTTAAAGACTTTGACCTTCCCTTTGAATTACCAGAGCTATGTTCTTTACTCCTAGCAGGAGAAACAAGACCATTGCTTTAGGCTCGGATCTAATTACTAGGTGTTTCATCTTCTTAAAAGATGCTAAAGCATAATACACCTCTTCTATGATAAGAGAATTGTGACTATACAAGACTATGTCTCTAAAATTCGCATATGAAGGAGGTAAGGAACACAACATAATTAAAGTCAAATCCTCCTCATCATACTTACCTTCTAAAGTTTCTAAATCAGAAACAATTTCTTTAAAAACGGTCAAGTAATCTTTTAGAGTCCCACCTTCTGTCAACTTGTGTGAGTATAATCGTTGCTTCAAATGTAATTTACTAGTCAAACTCTTCGTCATACACAACTATTCTAATTTTAACCATAACCTAGCAATTGTCTTCTCTTTTACACGTCCTACAAAATCTAATTTGACAAATGAAAATGAATCTGAGAGTAGGCTTTACAATCCTTACACAATTTTTCTTCCTATAACCAAGACGTAGGCATCTTGTCAAATCCTAACAATGCATCATCTAGATCCATCTATGCTAACACTGCTCACATCTTAACCTGCCATAGAGAAAATCTTATGCTTCGATCTAACAAAGGACTATTGTACTTTACTGTCATGATTGTAGAAGAAACACAAAAAACCCAAAAACCTAGGCTCTTATACCACTTGTTATGATCAAATAAAATAAATAATGGCAAAAAAACAAAACCAAAATGTAAAGAACACATAAGATTTTATGTGGAAACCCTTACAGGAGAAACCATGAGCAAAGAAGAGAGTGAAATCCATTAGTGTTGAAGAAGAAATTGTAGAGGATGTGTACAAGTAACCACAAATCTCACCAAACTCATAAAACCCTAAAAAACAACTCATAAACCCATATATGGATTATGTAAGCCGACTCAAAAGTCGGCATATGAAAAGTCACAAGTTTACTCGAGCATTGACCAAAAGTCATTGGCGTTAGGTATGAAGGCTAGTGTCATTGAGCCAAACTTCAACAATCATAGAATCCAATTCTTTAACGCTGGCTTCGTGGTCAGAGGGGCATAGGGTTTTAGGCTGGTGGCATTGAAGTATAAGCTGGCGACATTAAGCCAGCCTTGAACGACCACAAAAACGAAATCTTTAAAGCTGATATGAAAGCCGGTGGTGTAGGTGATATAGGCAGCCGGTGTTGGTCCAAGAGCTGGCTGTGTACTTGAATTTGGGTCACACACATCAACACTTGTCAAGTAAAGAAGGGTAAAATAAATAAATGATTAGTAAGAGCTAATATATATTTAGAACTAATGTATAAGACTTTAAAAAGAAAGTAAAAAAAAAAAAAGGACAAGATAATAAATTATATTGGTTAACTTTATATGGACTATAAATTGTAATAAACAATAATGTCAACATTGATGAAATTGAGGTTATATGAATTAGAGTATTATCTGATTTCTAGAAAAATAATCGTTTGAACATGTATTTATAATTCCATATTTCTCTGTCATTCTATATTCCTAGATTGAAATATGACTGAAAGCTATTATGAGCTATCACTATAATTAGTATAATATTAATTTGACTATATTATCACTAAATGTTATTTACATAAGGATTAAAATTTATAAATCATAAATTTTCTTTACTAAGCTCTAGGTTTTAAAATCTCCTATTTATCATATTCAACTTTCTTTATTTTATTTTTGTAGGCTTGATTTTTTTTTTTTACTTTGATTTGGGGGCTTTTCATGAAAACTTGATATTCCTCTGTTCTCGAAGGATTAGTTTTGAATGTTTCCCCTTTCAAATTTAATGAGAACTATTTAGATATTGGCTCCTTTCAATTTTATAAAACACAAGTCACCAAATTGTAATATGCAAATACATCTATCTCATTATATAATATAACCAATGAAACCTAAGTGCACTCCCATAGGAATCGTAACCACAAATTATCACTTAAATCCAAAAATTAGAAAACCTACAATTGAGAAGGTAGAATCATGCAATCTATTTAAAAATTAACTATTATAGTTGTTAATTATAATTTGTTTAGAATTAGAATTCAAATTTATGTATGTATGTACCTAGATGTTACTTCCCCTAGAAATTATTATGCAATATTCATAGAGAATACAATTTAATTCATTATCATGTTATCATATTATGGAAATTTCTAATGTAAATTGTGGTAGAGAATGTTGTTTAGACCCACAATCACTCATCACCCATTAATTATATGGAACTGTCCTAATTAATCGACTCAGATTGCATTACTTTTTGTAATTACCATACTTATGAATTAATTCTTTCTGTTCTATGAATTTCTCAAGTAGGTTTCACCATAATAATATGGCTAAATTATGTTGCTTCTTAATTAAGATTACATGCAACTCTACTTAATTATGCAAATCTAGTAATATATGTGAAATACTATCCAATATATATAATTTTTTATAAACTAGATTCACACACAATGGAATCATTAGAAACATGAAAACTTAATTAACCCTATAATCAAATAAGACTTTACATAATAATTCTAAGGTTACATAAGTCTAAATATACATCTATTTCTTACAACATAAAATAAGTAAGTAAAGAGAACAGAAGATAAGAATCATCTTATTATAAACCTAAATCTAAATATTCAATTTTGATATTCCCCTTTTCACAGTAATATTTTTGTCAATTGACTCTAAAAACTTCCTCTAATAATAAGAATCATGAGTCACTCTTTCTATAGTTTACAGGACTATTTATGGATAGCATAAAATGTGTGGCAAAGAAGACACATGCGTGCTTGAAGCCATGTATCTCTCGTAATTTGATCAATTATGAAAAATGAATTTACTTTCCAACACAAGTAATAAAACAATTTACTATCCAAGCCATGCTCTTCATAAAAACTTTTCCACTACATTCATTTCTTCAAAATTTTAGCTTTATCATGTCTCGATGGCTTCAACTATTAAATCTTCAAACTCTTCTTGAAAATTTAAAACTACTGCAAACCTGATTATCTTTAGCCAATTTCATCCTTAAATCCAGGCATCCCTAAAATTAAAACAATAGCCTGTCATTTTATCCAAAATAGTCATAATAAATAATCAAGAATAATACAAAAATTAACTCAATAATTAGTAATATAATGACCTATAAAATTTCCCCACACTTTTTGCTTGTTTTCAAGCAAATATATAAAATAAATTATGTAAAATTACTAACAACAAATCTTTATTTAAATCCTTAAATTCCTCGTTTCACATCGTATACCCTTATGCAAACTTTTCAAGATGCATTGGAGCAATTCTTTATAATTGGTTGGAAATTAAACATTACTTTTTATCGAGTCCTTCCATGCACCTAAGTATACAAATTTGCATATTCTAGATTTCTATAGCTAATCTATAAAGACTAATATAATCCTTATCATTTAAATAAAACAAGTAAATTTAAAAATCTCAAATAATATGCACCAATAAAAAACAATTACTATTACCCTTACATACTCCCCTGTCATAAATAAGGGTCTATCCTCAATGTGCAACAATGAAACGATAGAATGGGAAAAATTAAATAAATTAAAAAACTAATGCCTCCTTATTTTAACATACATACAATATGGTCCCATTTTGGAAAAGAAGAGTTTACATTATCACTTTATTTGAACATGTAATAGCCTTGCAAAACTTTACAAGTGGACAAAAGAAAACTAAAGAAGTTAACTAAAATCAAAAGTAATTTTTTTTTTGACACACCAATAAAAAGATTTGTCACAAGTAAAAACTAAATTATAATCAATTCACATAAGCTAACTATAGCATAGCCAAATGGAGTCAATCAAGAAAGACTATTATGTCAAAATCACTATAGATATCTATAACATCATCAATATTTTGAGATCTCCATATACACTTTTGTCAGTTTCCGCCACATAAGCCATGTAATCCTTATTATAATGAGACTTTAATTTATAATCTTCACCAAGAACAATCATAGCTAAGGGTTTATCTCAACCCTCATCTTCATCATTTGAACACCAATCATCATTGACTTCATATATGTATTTTGGCACGTGTATTCCTTGACTAAAAGCAATTGCTTTTACCAAACCCCTCAATCAAGTAAATTGATGATTTTGCTTTTCGACCCTCACATGAAGCTTTTCATATGTAGGTCAAGTTGATTTTCCATTTCAATTTTCTCCTTATTTTTGATTTGTCAAAGCTCCATTGTAGGCATCAACTTTGTTATTGCCATTGCCTTAACTAATCAACTTATATACGAGCCAACAAACAGTCTGATAAACCCAGTCCAAGGCCCAAGCCCAAACAACTCAAATACGTAGGATTTTACAATTTGAAACCTTAACAGTATTCTCATCTTACTTTATTGATCAGAACAGATGTAAAGTAAGCTCTCTCTCTTCCTTGTTTCCTCTCAATTGTTCTTCACATAAAAACTAGGTTTTCTAATACTAGCAATTAGATCTCACAGATTATGTGAAAATTACTCAGATCTGTTTGTTATTCTTACTAACTATTTGTGTTGTTTGTTTTGCGAGGAAAATGGAAAGGAAAGCTTGAAATAAAATTTTGGAATTCGAGCTTCAAAGGCTCCAAGATTTGCTATTTCTGGTAAAACTTTGGCTCCCTATTTTTTTGTTATTTTTTGTATTTATATTGGTTGTGAAAGACATAACTAGCAATTCTATTACAAAGTATTTGTAGTTGTCAGTTGTTCCTAACGTTTTTGAAATAGCCATGAATTTCCTAATTTATATTTATAAATGTGTTATTGAAATTATATATGATTTTGAAATGTGATTCATGTTGATGCATGAAATATTAGTTGTGTTGTTTGTTAAAAATAATTAAATACCTTAGAATGGTTAAATATTGGATTCATAAATTTTAAGTGCATTAGAATGTACAAATATGATTAGAACAAGTTAAATTATGCATATTTAAGCCTACATTTAGCAGAAAATTTCAGTTACAAAGTAAGTCCAATACCACCTTTAATTAGCCAAGATATAAGCTCATTAATTAGCCAAAGCTAAGCCAATTAAAGACCTTAATTTGACAACCACTGAAGTCAACAAATGGATAAATATCAACTTCTAAAAGTACAAAATTCGTCCAAAATTTTTAGACTAACATAACATACTTCAAAAAGCTTTAAAACCCCATTTTTTCCTCTCCCAAAAGCTCTCCCATGGCCATATATAATTAGACCCTTCATCTTTCACAAATTAAACCCTCAAATGCTTGCAACAAGACTCCTAAACTAAGGCAAAAAGTTCTTATGGTAAGTATGTTTCTCTTGCTTTATGTGTACATAAGTTATGCTTTTATTAGAATAAGGTTTATATGTTAAATGTGATAGGATGATTTTTATACTTTGATGGTAGTTTGAGTAGTGTTATGTTGCTAGAGGAGTTTGTAGTATGTGTTTTATATGAATTTGGAAGTGTTGGGATAGTTGTGTTAGGATGACAAAAGGTTAAGTAGTTAATTTTGCAATGTGAAGGGATGAACGAAGAATTTTGTTTGAAATGGTAAATATAGATGTTTGATGAGATCAAAGTGAAGATTGTATGTATTAAAAGGAGTTAGAATACATATGGGTTGAAGATTGGTGTTGGAAATGAGTTTGGAGGAAGTTTGGAAATGAGAAATGTGGTAAAAATTTTGTGTTTCGAAACAGGGATGTCTGCAACTTTTTGAAAAAGCTGTGCTGCAGTGTATGCCATCCCAACATCGCCGATGTAAGGGTCAATGCTTCCAACGTATATGGCAACACTACCGGTGTTGGGGTTATCCATAGGTGTAGACCATCCTCATGGAACTCTCGGAAATTTTAGAAAATTGGAGTTGCAACTACATCGGCTCAAAGCCACCGGCGTAGACCACAATGCTGCCAGCATATTGTTGAACGTTGCCGGTAATGGCAAGCGTGGAGTTTTTGGTGCAGAGTACACCGGACCAACACCACCGGCGTTGAAGGTCGGCGTGTCCCCTGTAATTTCCATTTTCAAAAACTTCCTCAAATATTTCTAAATCTTGATATATGATCAATTGAATATTTGTGAGTATTGTATGTTTTATATGTTTAAGTACTATGTTATGATCTTGTGATAATTTACTTGAATTTTTTTATTGGTTATGTTTGAAACTAGTTGAGTTGTGCTTAAACTAAGTGAGAAATTCAATATTTTCTTTATACAGTAATAGATCTCGCTCGGCTAACTTTATTAGCTCCCGAGCTATTTCAGGTACACATAACTTGCTTAACTTTGTTTAGGATAGACATCTTTTAAAATTACTTTAAATTAAGAAAATTTAATAATTGCTTAAATGAGTATCTTTTACATATTGAATTTGGTTCGGAGAGTGGTACTCTGCTCAGATTGGGGGCATGGTAGTTTTAGGTGCTTAGACCACTCTTGTCATTTTGAAATGACTTTCATGTGAGGCAACAAATGATGAAGAGCATTATACTCTTAATTAGGGTAAAATGATTATAGAGGAATATGAAGAAATTGAATAAGATATAGAAGTTTTCACCAGAACCTTAAGGCTAATGATGAAGCAAAGTTAGTAGGTTTATGACGAGATTGGAGGCTCAAATAAAAGATGAGGTAAAGGTGTTTGAACTAAAAACTTATGTTGATTATCAATAAAGCTAAGTTGGTTTAATAAAGGATGAGAAAGATGAAAGATAAAGTGACCAAAAAAACATAAATATGCTAGGCAAGGGTTAGCCCAAGTTTTATGATTAAAGGAAAGGAAAGAAGCCCCAACACTTTTGACCAGATGTTGTCTAAAGTTATACATATCAAAAGTCTACTAAATTTATAGTTCGTATGACCTAAAGAATTGTAAATAACTTGATAATGCATGCTTCTCATGTGGTAAAACAGAACACAACAACAAGACTTGCACTGAAAGAACCATACCATCAATATTCTGCTTCAAGTGCAAGCAGAGAGGACATAGAGTTATTGAATGAAGGGAAACATAAGGGACTTCACAAGGGTTTTAGGCAGGATGCCAATAGTTAAGAGGACAGAAACAGAGGATGCTAGCCCGTATTTATATCTTTAGTGCCAAGAACCCTAGACATGGATGCTATTGCAGGTACTTCTTATTCTCTTACTTAGTGCTTATGATCTTTTGATACAAGTGCAACTTTTATTGCATAGCTAAATCTTTTGTGAATGTTGTGGTGCTTGCGATTAACCAATGAACCATCCCTTTCTCTAAGTATACCCTCGGGAACTGGAAGGAAGATTAGCTAAATATGTAGGGATGTGGATATAGAGATGAAGGGTAGGCATACACCTATGGATTTGGTAGTGTTCGACATAATAGATTTCGGTGCTATTCTTGGAGTGGATTGGATGATAAATACCATGTTGTAACATATTGTAGTAACTTTGTAATAAGATTTTTTCTGCAAGATAAGGATGTTGTTGTGTATAAGCTTGAAGCTTAAAGACCTCTAACTATACCATTACGAGTTGTGGAGTAAATCTATTGTAATTATGGCAACTTTGAATATTGATGAGAAGTTAGTGGCAAATATCTTAACATTGCCTACATTATGCGAACATCAAGTCGTTTTTCTTAACCTAGTTTCGTTAATATATTTTAGAAATTACGTACTCATTATTTAAGGTTTAACTAACATTTTGATCTAAGCCAATTGTAATTTATTAAGCCTATATTATCTTAGTCTTAATCAAATTGATTTAACTTAATCAATCTAATTTATTTTAACTCATTCAAGTTCATTAAGCCATGTTAACTTTAAGATGATTAACTAGTTCATTTTATACTTAGGAAACTATGTTATCCAAGTTATCTTATTAATCCTATTAATTTATTTAACTCATTCCTAATTATATCATTTAACTAATATATCATATTAGCTATCATTCATCTACTTCATTTTATTTTATTATTTATGAATATCACTAGAAGAACAGATCACGCCCATGATAAGGGCCGTGATCCTCATAACTGGCCTCATTACGGCCGTGATAGGAGGCATGATCGTCAATTGATACGAGCCTTATCACCACCGTGACAAGGAGATAACACCTCTTATCACTACCGCGATCTAGGCCATCTCCTTTGAAAATTTTGATTAGAGGATATCACAGTCTTCATCAGCCCGTGATCACCTTATTTCTTCAATTCCGCTTCTTTCACCAATTGTGATACGACTGTAATGCATAAAGGGACCATGTTACATTTTTCTTTTGTCTTTTACTCTAATTTTAACTACTCGTGTTCAACATACATCACCAAATATATCTTATTATTAGCATACCCATGCCTAATCTTAACCTATAAGCACTTATATATATATATATATTATTTCTATATATATTTTCCATAAATCATTTTATCAAACACTTGTCTACTTAAATATGCACCTACCTAGGTTTTGACATATGTGTATGTATTTTACTAACCTATCTATGTTATTACAACTTCTACCTCTATTTAATATTAATTCAACATTTTCATGCATAAACAATAATCAAGATAAGAAAACTACATAACTTACATGTTTAGCCAACATTGGTCTCTTGATCTTTCACCATCACTACTCTTTTCTAGTTGTTGAAGTTTCTCCTAGCATGATTTCCATTTCCAAACTTGTTTTCTAACCCTTATTTGTCTTCTAATCTTCTTGAGTTTGAGATTTGGAGTTGTTTTTCAAGAAAAAAAGGAGTGATGAAGAAAGGAAGAGAAAAAAAAAACAAAAGAAAGAAAAGGAAAGGTAAAAGGAGAAGGGGAAGGTAGGAAAAGGAAAAGGAAAAGGAATAAAAGGTAGATATAAATAGGAATTAGAAGACATTTTAGGGTAAAGATATTAGATTTAAAACTCTCATACCGATATCTTTAATTCTGAAAATATTTAGGAATTCATTTAAGGATCAATATGTTAGAAATAAAGAACTTGAGATAGAGATTTGATTTGGGAGGTTGGTTTATATCAAATTGATATTTAGCTTGAGCTTAGACTCAAGATCTGATATTTTTAAGCAAGCAGGTGATTTCAAAGTTAAAGGGGATTAAAGATATGAAATTTTAGACTAAAGCTTAGAGATTTAGGAATCCACTAAACATTTAAACAACAAGTTTAGCGTTTAGGAATTCAAAATCTCAAATTTTCCTTGTGACATGTTGATTTCATTGTATTTTAGATTTTATTCGCAACATAACAATTTGAAATTTTCCTTGATAAAAAAAAGTTCTAATCCATAAATTAAATCATGAAAGTAATGAAAAATATTATGAAGCTAAACAAATATTGATTCAATAAGTAACTGGTTTCTAAATTGAGATGACTAATGTAATTTATATTAGTAAAAAAGTATAAATTAGGAATTTTAGAATAACCTTTTACTAATGTTGAAGTAGTAAAAAATTTATATCGAGAGTATTGATATATAATTTTTCTATTATTCTTAGGCTTGACCTAATGGATCATTATCTGACATGAGTATCGTCTCAACCTACACGTAATAAATGTGAGTGAAGTGGTATCAAGACTAACCCCAATATATATATTCTAACACTTAAGTTAGTAGAAGGTTCCATAGAGATTAATAATTTGTGTAAAGTTCAAGAGATAAAGTCTATGATTTTCTCTTTTAATCCAAAAGTCTCTCTAATTCCCTCGTTAGAGTTTCCCAAAAGTCCCTTGACTCGAAGGACTGAGAATTTTATATTAACTGGCTTACCTATGGCGGTGAGAAAAATGCTTGCTTGTTTCTGAATTATATCTGAATTTGGTTGTAGTTGCTCGAGATAAGTATGAAAATATGAATTCAATCCTCCCTCCAAACGAAAGGCCTTGTTGGCGACACTTGAGCCTCGACGTTTAGTTGAAATTTCACTGTCGAGTGCATCCAACATTTACATGAGACCGAAAATTGGAAATAACTAAAACCTGACTAAGACGGAAGGTGGGCATAAATAATGAAGGGCTAGTCAAGTTAGCAACCACAATGGGTTGTAATCTATTGGCTTCTTTCATTTATGATATGATATAATAGTTACCAAATTGTCTTCTTTTTTTGTTTAAGTAATTTTTTTTAATAATGTTTTCTATTATAAGCTTTATGAACCCTATAATTATACAAATTTACAGTTTTAAGAGAAAGCTATGTGGTCGTTAAGACAACATATCTGCTTTGTCTTTCCTATGGTTTTTAACCTTTCAAAATTTTATAAGTTTCCATGTTAAGTTCCATCTATACAATTTATCTTCTGTCTATTATACCCATCGTTCTTATATTGTTGTATCTATCCAATCTGTACCTTAATTATGGACCTACCCCTTTCGATTGATATAAGAACAAGTTTGATGCTCGGCTAAACAAGTGAGCTACATTGAAAAAAATGACATCCCATGGATGCTATAAACCTATTATGAATTTTGAAGCCTGTGGGGAATATATCCATATATTTGTTTATATTATGATTTATATACATATATAACTGGCTATATGTCCTGAAAAGCCATAAAAGCAAATAGAAAAAGGCTACATATATGAGCCTTTGCATATACTACAAGAATCGAAATACTGATAAATACTTACGTTTTTATCAAATAAACCTCAGCATAAAATAGGGTTACAAAACATAAATAATTATATTGATAAATTAAAATGTTGGATCGAGTCTAGTTAAGAGAAGCAAATTAATAAATAAAAAAAAAAAAGAAGCATAAGCTTATTACAAGTTGGTATAATCCAACACACAAAAGGGTCAACTCTAGGCGAAAGCTGCTCTTTTGGGATTAGGAGGATTAACCAAACAAATGTTAAGGAGGTCATCCACAGAGGTGTATTTATAATCTGGGTATAATCTTGAGGCCTCCAGATCTTTCTCTGTCAATTCAAAGCTCAATTGCTCACCTTTCACGAATATGTTGTGAAGTATAGCTTGTGGAATATTATCCGGAAATGGTAGGACTGTAAAATGATAAATATTAAATCAAGAAATAAATGTAACACAAAATTGTAATTAACAATATGATTTTTTTTATTTTTTTTAATTTGCATATGGAAATAAAGACACTTGGATTCTACATAATGTTTATTCTTTATTTGAACCATTTAAATTTTTTTTTTTCCCAATTTGAACCATTAAAAGGTTTCATTTTAACTTGACCTTCAATGTTAATCCTTTCGGACCTAATATCTCTGTACTTTTTATTTTAACATTTTATTTTGATAAAGTTTGTCTTTTAGACGTGAATAGAAGCCAATATTGGAATATAAAACACAGATCATTAATATTTAATAATGTCTGGCAGCTCTTTTTCCAATTGTTTTACGAAATAAAGACGTATGCATTCAATAAAATTGCAAATAGATCCTAATCGAAAAGCAAACTAAAAATATGCTCCCTCTGTCACCCAAACAGAATATATATATATATACACACGCACACAATAATATTATGTATATGTATAAAATTTTTAATGTGTAAAATGAGAATGGTGAAATTCATACTTTCTGTTAGATGGACCATATGCTCGTCAGGAATATGAGCCTTTTTGAACGTCCTTCCTGTTTTCTTTTCCCATAAAGATATCAAATCTAATTGAGATACGATGTTTCCAGAGGGTCTATAGATGATTACTCGATTAGCCACCCTTGGATCTGTGGCTGCTCTTACTGTGTAATATGCAACATCTTCCTCGTAATTTAAGACAGCTGTGTAACATATTAACAAAAGAACATGCCAAATAATATATAAAATTAGTGGTAATGATTATGTAATGGCGACAAATCTCTCAGCATGCATGATAAAAAATGCTGTCTGTGTTCTAACTTGTCCTAAGTTGGGTTTTGCTTTTTCTTTAGGTGAAATGAAGTTTGAATACTTTATTTTACTTTAGTAGAAAAGAAAGAAAATGTACCTTTTGGTTCTTAATTAAGATAAATGAAAATTTTATCCAAAAAAAAAAAACAAAAAAAGATTTCTAAGGTATGGTAATTAAAAACTAGTTTTTTTTTTTTTTTTTCTATTTTCAGCTATCACCAACCATTGTCCACTCAATTCCTTACTAACTAGAAGAGTGTTCCACTTAACTTTAACATGTTTTACAATTAAACAAATATATTTTATATTGGATTGAATATTAAAAGCATGATTAAATTTTTTTCTGAAACCTTAAAGGAACTCTATTGAACGATGTAATAATTTTTAGAAAGACAAAAAAAAAAAAGATAAAGAAAACAAAGAAAGAAGTGTTTATTAAGAGATTTTTTTTTTTTTTTTTAATTAACGTATCCAAAAATACAGGAATCATTCCAAAAAAAAAATTATTATCTCCGTGAAAAAGTTCTTATGAAACGTACTGAGATAGTCCAAAATATACATAATAATTGCAAATTTCGTATTCTGATCAGTACGATTATAAATTAGGAATAAAAACACGTGTGTATATATATAATATTAATATCATATTATATTGACAATCGTTTTCCCCATGATAAATAAGGAATTGGACCACTATGACCCAAATGACTTGAAATAGAGCATGTGATCATCATGTCCTCTCCGCATTATCAAAGCGTTCGTACATTGCCGAATACGAAAAGGACCATTGAGCATAAGGGTACTAAATCCAACTTTTTTAATTTACACAAGTCAATAGTCTAAAATCCTGTTTTAATTTTTTAATTATCTTCTAACATAATTTTAATATTATTTTTTATTTATAATAACAAGTATCGATTACACTTGAGCGTTTAACAAAATTTTTTTTTCAATCTAAATAAACTAAATAGCGTAAGAAAAATAAAATTCACCTTTGGCTTCACCGTTACCGAAAACAGTGACCTCATCGTGCTTGTCAAGGGGATGAAGGAGAATGTCCACAAAATAAGCAGAGAATGAGTTTGCGGAAACGTATGTGAAGGGAATTCCAGCAGCTTCGATGGCTCGTCGGACCTTTCTTTTATTCTCAAGCAAAGCCTCAAATGGCGGAAGCCCACTCGCCCTATCTACTTCGTTTCCGAACTCTGAGGGAACGAACCTCTGCAAAATTAACGACATGAAAAAAAAAAAAAAGAAAAATGTACGATGCCATCATTTTTCCAGAACAAATTCGGTTATATGGATTATTTAATTATTTAGATTTATATCGGTTATAAAATTTAATATATCAATTAATATATTTATTTTTGTCAGCAAATTAATTCTGATGAAGTCTTTTCCACCGGAGAACTGATATAAAGCGGGGCCTCCTGTGCGGTAGTTGCAGTGACTAGTGAGTTAGACGGCGGCTAGTTTGGTCACAAACTTTGGGGAGGGTCTATTCCTTTCTGTTAATAATTTTTCTTTTATTTTTCTATTTTTTTTAATCTTATTTCCTCTTTTACTCAATTATGTGGTAAAATTTGTGAGCCAAGGAGAAAAGGTATACAAATTTTAAATTTAAAAGTGTTGATCGTGATCTCAAAAGGTCATTAAAATAGTTAATTTTGTTTGAATACTCAGTTGTGTGTCATTTTGATTATATTTTCAAACTGAACCGATATAAATATGGTACTGATGAAAAACTAATAATTTTATTTATAAACTGAACAAATCAAACCAATACTGATTCTATACTGATAATTGATACAAATCCAATTAATAATTTAATCTCTTAAATTTAAATTCTAATGTGGAAAATGTCAAATTTGGCAATTGGATTTTACATAAAATTTAATTTAGTACTTAAATTTTAAAGTAGTTAATTTAATACTTAATTAAAGTTATTGTGGTTATTTTTACTACTTCAATAACTTACTAAGGATGATAAGGAGAGAGCGAAAATAATTGCAATAAGTTTAATTGAGTATTAAATTGATCATATTAAAGTTTGGATACTGAATTAAATTCTTATACTAAATTCAGTTACTAAATTTGATATTTACCCTAAATGTTTTGGATTGGATTGACTCATATGAACTTTTATTAGAAGCACAAGTAAGGTTAGTTAGCGTTGCTTCATAATGATGGCCTAGTTTTGATGACGATTAGATTTACATGTCTTGACAATAGATTCATACCTGTTGTGACAAGTATTTTTGAGGCACTTGTGAAAAATGAAAGTAAACATAAAAATTATTTAGGAAAAAAAAAAGGTTTGAATAACCCGAGGCGCTAGCTAAAAGGGCAAAAGAAAAAAATAGATATAAAAGTTTTAAAAAAAAATCACCATACAAAACAGCAAAAGCAAGTATAAAAGAAGTGAAAATTCTTGTCTGGCCCTTTTGAGAAAAAGGTATAGGAATCATCTTAGTACCGGTTAATATTTGATCGAATTTGCCTGATTTACAAGATGCTGACGAATTGTATTTAAAACACCGATAATGAACCCTTATAAGCGACTTTCATGGAAGAGACAATTGTGAAATTTTCGACTTTGTAAAAATCATGTAATTTAGCCGGAGGCCTAGGCAAGCAAACTTTTCTATAAAAATCCGAGAGTTACAGACCTTCTATAGTTGAATAAGTTTCACATAAATATTAGGGAATTTGGATCTTCTCAATTTAAACTCCCTCAATTTTTCCTTCATTAAACCCTGTATTTAGGATTTTCCATATGGATTAATAACAATAATCGTCAGTCAAGACTAATTAAAATCTCCTCATTTTACACCTTTAAATCTATTCATCTTCTTCCTTTTTTTTTTTTTTTTCCCTACTTTTTACAAGACAATCTTAATTCTTAAACTAATGAGAAAACTCTGTTGCTTTGGCTTAACTTATATGTAACATACATATGCACAATATTGATCATATAGCATACACGTCAAATATGTATAACATATATAACGTATAAGTTTAAGATATATATATGTGTGTGTGTGTGTGTGTGTGTATAATATATCATATAAAACTCAATCTTATAAACATTTCGAATATATATGTAACAATTATAGATTGTATAGAATATGTGTATGTGGGTAGTATATAATAAAGATTATATGTAACATATTATATTAATATATATAACATAATATATAAATATATATTAACATGTTAATTATGTGAAAAAAAAATATGACATTTATATAACGTAGATTATATACAATACATTTATATATCATACAAAATATAGAATCTGAATTCTATAAAACATATAGATAAAACGATTACGCTCACATATATAAATTATATAATTAACACACACATAAAACATACATTATATCTAACATATCGATAAATTGACTATATTTATATATATACAATATTAATTAATTTGATAAATGTAATCTATATGTTGTATGTATGTTTTGTAAATGATTAATAACATTATACCTATATAATGCTATATATATGTTATAAATAAATAACATAAATACATTGTGCAGATTATGTACAATATATATAGCATATAAATATAATATATGAATTATACTGACATATAGATAGACTGATTATATTTATACGTACATATATAATATGAACATTTCTTATGTGTGTGTATTAGGGCTAGGCAAAAAAGATTGAACTTTTATGCTCAATTTTGATATATGAACTTTCAGAAGACACCAAACTTTTACCTTACCTTTTAAAAGTTCAAATTTGATACCAATTGTACCTTTAACGCTCATAATTGGTACCCGACCTTTAAGAATTCAATTGCTATCAAATTGGTAGTGTTAATTTGGATACTAATTGTAAGCACAAAAAATTCATTTAGTATCAAAATTGAATTTTTAAAAATTCAGGTATCAATTATGAGCATGAAAAGTTCAATTTATATCAAAATGGAACTTTTAAAAGTTGAGGTAACAAATTTGGTTTTTTGCAAAAGTTTAAGTAACAAATTCAAATTTTATCCCATATATATATATATATATATGTTTGAAATATAACTGGTAACAAGAGAATATGACTCTATATACCTTGATATTCCCAGCTTCTTTGATGGCTGCGATGATTTTGTATTGTTCGAGATGTTGAGGCGCCGCTAGTGTAGAAATCACTATATCCACCTTTCGGAGGAGAGACACCAATTTTTCATGCTCATCTAGCTCACCCTGCAGTTTTTTGATACTCGACGCAATTAATGTAAGAAAAATTAATGTTTCATAATGAGATAAAACGTGTGAACATAACAAAGATTTTTTCAAGATATCGAAATTAGGTCCTTTCAACTTATTTTCTCTTGATTTCCTTCATTTTAGTTCCACTCTCACGTTTAATCAATTGTTGAGATTAACAAGGAAAAACATAGCGTTTCCAAATTGTCTCAACTAGCAGTAAATCGAGAGAAAATAATAAGGAGAGGATAGACACTAGCTAGTGTTACGCACTTGGACGACAGTGACTTTGATGGATTCGAACTCCTTAAGGAGCTGGAGCTTGGAAGGGTCACTATTAGGCTTGATTGGTCGGACATAGGCAAAGGTGTCATGACCCATTGAAACACAAGCCTTAATCATGAACTTCCCCAGATAACCACTTGCCCCAAATACTAGGATCTTCTCCGGTCCACAGTTTCCATTCGCCGATGCCATTTCTTTGCTTGTTGTGTTTAAGGATATTTAGTTTTATTGATCTAACTCTCGTACTTAATAGACTATCGTAAGGGAGTTGTAGTGGACGTGTATGTTTTGCATGGACGCAAACGCCGGATCGGACGTGCCTTATATAGACGTCAAGAAACATAAGGTTTCTTTTCCCACTTCTCATGGCAATCAAGAGTGGCCCACTTCGGAAAAAAATTTGCTGTACTTTTGTATCTTTGCATGCCAACATTTGACAAGTGTCTAAAAGTACTTTTTATATTTTAAAAAATTTTATATATTTTTTAATTTATTTAATATGTATCACATATTTATTGACAGGAATATAAGGAGGAGATAATACTGAAACACCAAACACTTTTCCGCCCACTTCATAACCAACGCCCCAAGTGACCACAACATTCTCATGCTCTACGGAAAGGCTTCAGTATGTAATAGTACAAGCTACATGATATAATATATACAAGTATGTACCAATTATTATTTTGCAAATAACCTTATTCCTAAATTACCGATGATAGTTAATTTAGAAACTATCTATTATCTCTTTTATGTTTTAAAATATAACTGGTGATGATCCAAAATATGTTTGGATTATCAGATTTTTATTTGTATCGGATCAATATCTGTTCAATATCGATTCCGTATCGGTATTAGCTCAGTACGGTTTGGTTTAATTAGTTTATGAGTGAAACTATTGATTTTTCATCGGTATCATATCTGTATCGATTTAGTATCAATTCGATTGAAAAACGATAACAAAACAACGGTTCAAACAAGTAGATAAGGATGATGCATATTACACGGTGAATATTTTTCTCATTTTTAGTCTTTCCTTCTTTTATTTTTATTTATTTTTAAGTTTCATGGACAATAATAATGAAAACTATATTTACCTACCGTCAAAAAAGGGATATAATGCCCGAAATCGAATGGACATATTGTATTATTAATTTGTGATTCATTTTAGTTCGGCCGTCTAGTCCCCCATTTTGGACGAAGAATGGCCAATATCCAATCAGTAGCCCAAGTCTGTCAAAAATATCCTAGTAGTTATCATTCGATTTAAGTGTCATGTGTGTGTTACTAAATTTTCTTTTGGTTAATTATACATTCTAAGTAATCTGCCGATGGCAGCCGAGATATTTGAACTCTAGTATCTTGTTCCGACCCTATCATACGAATACAACGCATTTGTTGCGTTTTTGTTTTGGTTGAAGCAAGGTAATAATTACAAAGAAGATTAGTTCTGTGATATACATATCTTTTTTCTACAGAAATAGAAGGGTTTTATTAACAATAATTTGAAATCATTAATCACAACCACATAAAAAGATATCCATTTATACTTTTTTTTTCCATTTTTTTTATGATGAAAGAAAGATGCTCCGTGCCAAGGTTAAGGGTCTGTTTGGCAAGAAAAAAACCAGGACTAAATACAGATTAGATACATATCAAATATAAATGATAAATAGACAATTCTACTTATAAAAAAATCAAACAGATTACATACTGATCAAATACAAACGACAAGTAAACATAGATAATTATTTTTAAAATTTAGTCCAACTCAACTGGGACCCACCTTCCACGAATATTCATACTATAGAAATTTATCTAATTAACTATTTAAAATTTAAAAGTATCCATCCACTTTAATTGTAAAATTAAGTAAAATTCAAGTAATTAATTATAAAATTTATTAAAGTTTAGATAGTTAATTATAAAAACTGATAAATTTTAAGTATAAGTTTGATACTTTTAAATTTTAAAATAATTAATTATACAAATAAGCAAAATTCAGCGATTAAACAGGAAATTCAACGCCTCTTGCCGTAAGGAGTCTCCATTTTCCATTTTGGTTGGAAAAACCAAAGTGATAAGTAATACCAGCCGTTCGATGACCAGGTCAAATGCACGTTGCGGTGTACCAAAGAATTTCCCGGACCATATATATCCATGAAAGGACGTTACATAGAAACATGAAAGATAGTTTCAATTTTCTTTTAACTGCCCGGAGCACGCAAGTTTTGATGTTGCCTATTGCATGGGTTTGCAGGAAAACTTTGCTTTGTTTTTTTTTTTTTTTGTTTTTAAATTAAATGTATATATTGTATAGGAAAAAAAAAAATAGACACGTAATTTCTTTTAGCCATTGGACATCATGATTTATTAAAACATGCATAGTTGATAGTAAATGTAATGAAAAAAAAAGTTGGGAAAGTCATAATACTACCAAGGATGGACATATAGCATTAATCTATATTATTAAAGCCAAATTACCTATTTTGGTATCATTAGGCTTTTACATTGAAATTTAGTTTATTTGTGAAATTAAAATTATTTCCTCCATAAAATTTTAAAAACTTTACAATTTTTTTTTAAAATTAACCACTCCTTTTTTTCTCTCTCAAAAGATTAAATTAAAATTTATAAAAAAAAATAAAAAACCTATATATAAAATATTTTCTATTAAATTTGGAATTTATATAGAATTTTTCAAGGTCTAATAAGTTAATTCCATTTTTTTTTAAGCATCCATGCGAAGGGTGCATGGTTTGTCAGTGTGTGTGTGTGTGTATATATTATACTATGCAAACAAAAACATTACAATCTTATATTAGACATGAAGCTGTATTTGTTGTTTTTTGGATTTGACAACTATATTGATCCAAAATCTCTAATGCTAAAATTCAACTTTCTTAATATAAGATAATTAACCAACAAACAAAGAACTAGGGTAAGAAAACTCATTTGAATGATGAACATATTTCTTCAATGGTTTACATATTCCATATACGGGACATTTTCTTTTCCCTTTCAAGGGATAGAACCTACACAAAACAGCGAGTATATTGAGTGCAATAAAAGAAAGACTATAATCTCACAAAGGATTAAAAAAGTAGAAATAAAAAGCATTTAAGTTCCCATTTTGAGATTGAAATCGAGAGGAAAGGGGATAAGAAAAGAGAAAGAGAAAGTTTTCCCAATACTTCTTCTCAGGTCTTCCTTTCTAGAAATTGGATTTTATCATAAAAGTACTGTATAGTAAATCTTATTCACACTAAGGAAATGAAAATTTTTTTAGATAAACAAAAATATAATCTAGATATTGAATCTTAAAAGTAATGAAAAGCATTGTGAATCTAAATTGATCAAACTAAATATTTAGTGGATTCTATAAAATAACCAAATAAAAGTAGAAAATAAAAGAAATAGTCAAGGGTAAAAGGGTAATTTTGTCTCAATTTAAATTAGACCTTATAAATACCTTTAATTTGGAAAACCAACGTACATTTCATTCTTCCCATGAAAGTTTCTCTTCCTCAACTAACAAAAACCTTCCCTTCATATGTTCATTCTCCATCAAAAAATTTAGGTAAGAGTTTGTCTACGCATGCTGATAAATCATGATTGAAGAGATTATGTAACAAGTATAATAACTACATTTTCAGAATAGTATTGGAATTCAACGAATAATGCAGTGAGTTTTTAAGAGAATTGGATGATTAGGTAAGTTCTTATATTACAAATTATGGGTATAGTTGTTTTTTTAGCAAAGAAGAGTAAATACATAACAAAAGTCACTTTATTTATATTATAGGTGTTGAGTGAAGTAGGGTTCAAGAAAAATAGTTGGAGAAACACAACCGTGTTCTTGTTCGTTTTCTCTCTGGATGGTAAGTATCAAAGTTTAGCATCACTAAGAGGTGTGGTTGTGTTCTCACTTATGCCTCTCTCGGATGTGTTTTCTTGTAAATAAAGTCATAAGAAGGACCATGGTCATGTATATGGTCATGTTTAACCCTTATACTTGTTCGGAAATATGCACTCACTTCTTTTTTTTTTTCTCAATTTCTTCAATTATTCTTTAAGTCAAAAGACTTTTTTCATAATTAGTATCTAAAAGTAATGATTTATGACTCGATTTCCTTGGATAGTGAGGTGCAATTTAGATTGTAGCATGGCACTAGAAAGTGAAACAAGTGTTAAGTGATGATAGGAGATATTTGTTGGTTCTAAAAATTTTAAATGATTTTTATACCAGGCTTAGGATGTCATGGAGTATCAATTGCAAGTCAAATTGACACCTCAAGTATGTGTAGTTTGTTAGTTGTAAAACTATGTAGCTAATAACTTGTGTGTTGCTTGTGTTTCATTGCTATTAGTAAGTAAAGAGTACCTATGTCACTAACGCGACATCTTGATGATCCATGTATTACATTGTTGGTGCGTAAAGTTACAGTTGAAAAGGATGTCGGGTAGATTTAGGTAATGGGTAAATTATATAGGAATGTCACAACGTTTGAAGGTAAGTTCATTTGGTAGTCACAACATTAGGAAAGTGGGTCAATTGAGGTCACCATTGACATATGTCACAATGTAGTGGATCTTCTAATTTTAATTAAATCTTTTTCCTGTTTATATGTATCAATGGTGATCCTAATTAACTCACTTCTTTAAACATTATGACTTCAAATTATTCACTTGAAACATTATGACCTTAAACGAACTTACTCCCAAATATTATAATATTCCAGTGTAATTTACTCTTTAGGTAATACATGGACTTATGGATGTCACAGAGTACCCAACATCATGTACTATATGAGAAAGATGTCATATATGGAACCTGAATTTTTCATGAAAATTCAATTGAGTATCTATACTTTAAAATGGTTGATCCAATACTCAATTAAACTTTTCATAACTATTTTTGCAATCTTACCAAACGGTGTTTGTTCCCTTTACTAATGTAAAGGAGTAGACTTATCTATGTTAGATGAGGTTAGGAGAGGTGATAAAAATAAATAAAGAGTTCTCTTTCACGTCAATAAAGTGAGCAAACGTATTAAGGAGGTTCTAAAAATAGCCACAAAAAAATTGTTTGAGTATTAAATTAACCACTTCAAAATTCATGTACCAAATTTGACATTTAACCTATTGTGGGTCTGTTTTTTTATCTTTTTTCTTATTGTTTTGGTATCTTATTTTTATCCTTTTTAAACACATGTTTGTCAAGAAACAGATACAGATGAAAAATAAACATTTTTACTTATAAAAAGAATAGATACAAATAAGATACAAATAAGTTATAGATACAAATCAGATATAGATAACATACAATAAAAATCAAACAATTGAAACAGACCTTATGTGTGTGTGTGGTGTTTCACATACTGAGTTATCCCCATTATGGTTGTACGACTAAAAGTTATAGATAATAAATTTAATGATGCATTAGTCTTCCTTAATTCCATGTAATTAAATGATTCCTTGTACACGCACATATGTTGTTGTGTATCTATACTGAGCTCGGACTCACTCTTTCTTCTTTTTAGACTCACGTGGTGGTGTTATAACTTTTGATCTTTTTGGTTATGACATAGTGATGGACCATAGGGAGAATAATAACGCTAATGACTACTTAATTCACATATGATCTAGTTTATTGGTTTATAATGACATGGATCCTAGTAGTCACTATCAGTAGTAATTGTATGGTTTAGTAGACTCGATAGACACATAGTGTTAGAGTATGATGTTTGATGTTCAGATGTATCCTAAATATTGAAGATGACTTTTTTTCTGTATTACAAGGTTAAAGCCATTATTATATGTGTGTTTGGAGTTATATTTATTATCTCGTGATTGTTAATTGTAGGTTTTGAGTCTTTGTATGTCTATGTTTAATATATACACTTGGTGAGCTGTAATGCTTTGACTTATTTAATTTTTATTGGCCAAAAAGCATAAACTAGGAACATTTAAGGCAACCTTTTCCATTGACTAATTTAATTTTTAATGGCCTTAAAGCACGAACTAGGAACATTTAAAGTAACCTTTTACTTAATATTAGAAATTTATATATTGAGTGCATCTTGTATTTACAAGAAACTCAAAATTAAAGGCATGTAAAAATGTGATAAGAGAGAAGTTGAACATGAATATCAAAGAGATACTCAACTTTTAATTGGCTAATTATTGTCCAAGGGCCCTTAGGTAACCACAATGGATTTAGTCAATGAGCTTTGTTTGTTTCTAATGCAATAGTTTCCCACTTCATCCTTTCTCAGTGATAGTGTTTCCAAGTATAAGACATGTAAACCCTATAATTACATTATCAAGTATGTTGAAGAGGGTAAGGAAGCTATAGTAAACCTTGAACTCAATTACGAATTTACTGTTTTTTAAGAATATATAGGAACCATAATATTGTAGTTGTGACATTGATTATTTATTTTGTCTTGCCTACATATTTCCACCCCAAAATTTTTAGACTTTCCATGTTAAATTTCCCCCCTTCAATTTATATTAACCTTACAATTAATATCATACCAAGTCAATGTTCAGCTAAAGCAAGGTCTGAATTCATATATATTTTTTAATCTACATATTGAAAAAATGGCAAATCAATCTAAGATCGCAAACTTTGATACAAACACATATTTGGTGTATGACAAGATGCGAGGGATCCTAGTATGTTCATGATTGAAGAAGACATTGGATAAATAGCTAGGACTTACAAAGAATGAAATTATTAATGATCTTAATGAAAAGACTCCGACGGTGACCTAGTCTAATATAACGATGTTAGCCAAACACATGAATAATGAAGACTTTATAGGATTGTGGAAGAAACCTTATACATGATTAAGTCTCTTATGAATTAATGAGTTATGAACAATTATACTCACTGAATTTTATGACCATTAATATTCAATATTTTAAGTTATTAATAAAGAGATATGACCATCTAAGTATGTTGTCTTATACTTGGAAACACAACATACTTGACAACATACTTAGATGGTCATATCTCTTTATTAATAATTTAAAAATATTGATATTAAATTTAGGCTTGAAAACCAATTTTCATTAATATTACTGTGCTTTACACCATTTTCAATGTTTAGGTTTAAAGAAACCAAAGTCTATCGTAACGAGAGTTTTTTCTTTTATCATATTGTTGTAGGTGTCAAATCATTAATATTACATGCACACTAAAGAACCAACAAGAGTTTGAACTCAAATATCTTAGGTTTTTTTCTTTTATCATAACAAGGAAGTTAATAGCTAGGTTTAATATTGTTGTAGGTGTCAAATCATTAGTAAAGTTAGATGTGAGAGTACCATGGACCTATAAACATAGAAACTCAATCATTAGTATGCTAGAGGGTAGTTCATCATAGCTACTTCAATGTTTAAGTTAATTATAGGTTCCAGTAAAGGAAAATGGAAGGAAATATACAATTTGTACAACTGGTTATTCTGTCATCTTCCCTTGTACTATTAGTGTGAGGTTCTATTTGTATGAGGTGGCCATAACAGAATTAGGAAGCCCATTAAAAATCAACATTCCATGTGGTAGATCTCCTAAGTCCATTAGCTGGCTCAAATTTGAGAAAGTATCTGGTATGGAAGGTGGCTAAAATGATATTGGATTCTTTGAGGAGATGTGAATGCCAAGCAAGTTTTGAGAGCTCTCAAGGTTGGGGTTGCAACCTCTGAGGCCTCATCGCCATGAGTCTCCACTCAAGGAGTTACGACTAAGGCTAGTCGAGACCTTGGTCATAATGGGAACGAAGGTCTCCGTGGAGCTTGTACACAACTCTTCTTAGACCTAAGGCTTTCTAAGATGCTCTTCTTAGATCTAAGGCTTTCTAAGATGGGGCTATTGGAAGGTCCCTAGTAGGCTTATCGACCCATATATCGGTATTATAGCCCAATATACTATAGTTGAAAATCTTCTATCAACAAGTACTAAAAGCAAATGGATGTTGTCACATACGTGTAGGATGGTTAAGATTTACTGGTTAAAACAATGCACTGTGAGCTTAGAATTAGATGTTTGACGAGTTGATTTGAAGGAGTTGCATAAACCTTAAGTATATAAGCACTTACCACATTATGTAAATTTTCGACTATTTAAGGATTTGTTGAGTGTAACTTAAATTCATATAAGGCTAATGTTTTAAGTGATGAGTAATGATAAAATAAAGAGAGTAGCCTAAATCATAGATCAAGAAAGAAAAATTGTTTTCAATGGGGAGCACTGACATCTACTAGATTGAAATAGCCATGAAATTCCTAATTTTATTTTATAAGTGTATTGTTGAATTTAAGCATGATATATATATATATATATATATATTGATAGAGTTTAATTTTGATGAGTATTATGATGGTGAAAGTGTAGAATTATTTAAATATGTTAGATTAATTATTTATTGAGTTTGTAAAATATTAATATGCCTTAAAGTATGTTATTTGTGCTTAGAATAAGTGGAATGTAATATAAATATCCTTAGGTAGTAGAAAAATAGGCTAAAAACTTAGCCATTAAACCTCCATTATGTGCCTTAAACAAAAATATTAATTAACCCAAAACAAAGTCATTAAGCCTTTAATGCCCTCATGCCCTTAAAGTCAACATAGGATAAGTTTAAACTTTTAACTTCAAAAATTCGGCCAAAAATTTCAGACCAAACCAAAAGCCCTCCATTTGCCCTAAAACATCTTCTTCTTCACTCCAAAAAGGCTCCCAAGGTGAACCAAGTTTGAGACTTGATTTTCTACAACATCCACCATCAAAAGCTTGATCTAAAGTCATTAAACCAAGCCTTGAAGTTCTTGTGGTAGAGTGTTCTTCAACTTTTTTTTCTATGCATGAATATGTAGTCTTGATGCCATAATTTGTTTAAATTTATGTTCCATGATGTTTTGATGGTATATGATGTGTTATAGGACTAAGTGGTTAGTTTTATGTGCTTAGGATGAGTTTTTGAAGTGTTGGAAGTGTTGGTGAATGCATGTGGTTGGATGACCTAATATTGAAGAAGATGATGAATAGTGATTTGGAGTTGATGAAGTTTTGGAGATGTTTGGTGTTGTTGAATGATGGGATGATCATATAACAAGTTTGAAACTTTAGAATGAGTTTAAAGAATTTAAGAAGTGTAAAATGCATTTTGAAAACAGGGGATTTCGTCATTTTTTTTTGTTCCAGTGTACACAGCCTGTGTACATGGCCGTGTAGGCCTTGAAATTCTTAAATTGCTCTCGGGTCATTTTTTAACCCAACACGGCCTCGGTGTACGGGTCGTGTACCCGGTCGTGTAGACTTCCCTATTTCACAGCTCTTTATATTTTAGCCGTAACTTTTTCATCCGATCTCCGATTGAGGTGATTCAAGTTTGCGTTGGAAAGCTAAGGAAAAGATATAAAACTTTCATGTTTTAAGATTTTACAAATTACAAAAGTCAGTGCTTAAATTTCAATTCTTTTCAGCTGATACACTTTCCAACAAAGTTTAAAACTTATTGTTGTTTGCTAAAAGTTGTTCAAAGCTTGATAAATAGTCATTTAAGTATTTGTTGAGTATTGTATGATAATATATGATATCTAAATGCTAGTGATGATGTTATAATGATTTATTTGAATTTCTTTGGATGATTATACTTGAACTAAGGTGGAGTTGTAATTACTTCTTTTTACAGTGATTGATTCCCTTTCGGTTATTCCCATTGACTCTCGATCTAGTACAGGTACGCAGTAACTAGCTTGTCTCTGTGTTAGGATAGGCATTATGGAAACTATATATATTAAGAAAAACTTAATTGTGAGTATTGATTTGTGTTTTACGTCGTTAAATCCAATCCCTGCCCAGGGTGGCATGAGTGCCTAGGGGCGCCCCTCACAGATTGGGTGAGCCTGATGGAATTGGTATCCTGTTCGGGGAGCGGCACCCCCCAGCTCATTGGGCATGGTAGATTTAGGTGTTTTCTGTAAAATTATCTAGAACGGTATAAGTATCCGAGCTACTTATATCAACCCCTGAGCGTTCAAGGTTGTTACTCAGGATCCTCCACTATCCTTGTTGCCCGGAGTTTGAATACTCCATGTTGAATTACTAACTAAAGACTAGATATAATGAATGGTTGTTGCCTCTTGCATTTAGTTTAGGCTTGTGTGAATCATCTCGCTTTGTTTTTCGTTACTTGTGTACTGGCCTCTGACTCATATTTTATCTATTTCAGGTGAGGATCTTGATGAGTCTTATGCGAGCTTGGGTTATGGTCCTGATTTTGAGGATTTTCTAAAGGAGTTTGAGGACTAGAGATGGCCCTGGACTGGTTGGAGCCCAATCTTTTTGTAATAGACTAGATATATAGATTGGATAGTTGTTTATATAGTTCTTGATGGACTATATGTTTTGTAGTTTTGCTAAGGCTTGTAAGAAGCCTTTTGGTTGTAAT